>JAMXBB010000004.1:22220497-22595057 GCA_024138015.1 Lumnitzera littorea
GGAGTTTGATGTCTGCATTTGATCGATGAAAATTGAAAGGGAAGAGGACGATAGAAAAAAAAAAAAAAAAAAGAGGCTTTTATCCGTCTCTTAAATAATCACATGATCTATACGTGAAATTTTAACAGCAAAGGTAACAGTGACTAAATGGACCTAGACACAGGTCACTTATTTAGGAGAAAAATAACATCGGTAAGTTATTTATAAAAGCACAAAGACACCAATAATATATTTGTAATTTACCAAATTATATTACTCACTAATATTATATATTATAATAACATATAAAATATGCTATATGTTACTATATGAAATCATATTTTGTGATAATGATATATTATATATTTATTGTATATGTTACATAAATTAGATTATTATTCAATCATTCAAATAAATAAATGTCGTATTTCATATCTATATTAATTAGTCATATGCCATCGACACTCCTTTTTTTTAATGTATAGTATATTAATGATAATGCATTTATAACATTTTATAGCAATTAAAAAGATTTTTGATAAAAATATAAGTACAACAATCATATATATATATATATATTACTTGAAAGTTATATATCTATATTATTAAAAAAAATTGGCTTTTAAGTAACTGTCCTTTTAAAAATTATTGTTTAGCTCTTTAATTAAAATTTTATTGTAAAAAAACCAATATTAAAAATAACTTATTAAAACTATAATTATTTTATATTAAAGGTAAAATTAATATATTAACCCATTCTCTCTCATCAATCTCTCCCAATTCTAAAATCTATTTTCTCTCTAGATAATATGGTGCTTATGCCATGATTTCTCTACTCGACAATTTCATTCTCTTTCTATTTTCTCTTCCACCTTACTTTATATATGTATATTGTATGGCCAAAATTTAGATTATGATAAAATATAACCATATTGATAATTGATGTCCACTTGCATGGATAGATTTCTATCTTTATTCCTAATTTGCTCATGAGTGTAAATAGGAAAAAAAAGAATAAATTTATATTTATATTATTTAATAAAAATTATGATTTTTAACCAAAAAGATAATGATAAATTTTAAAAATATAAATTTTATTTTATTTAATATGCATACACATTATAAGTGTGTTGCCTGCTAGTATTTTTAGATGATAATTAGTGCTAATTTCATTAAATGTAAAATCATAATTAAATTATTGTTGTGCCATTTCCTTTTTTATAAATGACAAAATAATGGAAAAAGATCACATTATGTTTAGGTATCAATGATGATAATGCTAAATCTCAAGAGTTAAAAAGATAATCTATAATTCAAAGTATTTTTATACTAGTTCAATCCATTAATATTTTGAAAATTTAATCATGACAATTGAGGTGTTTTTTTTTTTCCTATCATATATAATGCATTAATTAAGATGGATACGAAACACAACCTTTATCTGATTAAATAATGTAATATCTTAGTATTTCGATCTAGTTTAATAAACCTAAGATCCGAGCCCCTAAATTTAGGGTGCTAAACTAAGTTATCAATTTTATTTCAAACTTTACAGTAAAGTTAGAAAAGTTAGATGAAGTAATTTAAATAAAATCAATTTCTCAAAATAAGATATATAAAAATATTAATTTAAGAAAAACGTTAATTTATCGATAAAGCTAATAATCATAAAATTTAAACTTTTAAATATAATGAGATATTAAAGATAAGTTAATTAACTTTCAAAAATAATAAATGAAGTTGAATTATACATAATATATATGTATTTACATGTGATATGCATTATATATATTAAATATATGCATATCATAATAATAAATTATTAAAATAAGGGAAAATTAATAAAAACTTGAATAGGCGAGTCACCAAATAATATGTCAAGTTAGGATTAATTGTAAATGATAAGTCAATACTTGATTAAGGAGAGAATGACACATGGCACTTAGGAAAACATAAAATTAATATGTGTAATTTTACTTTTTACATGTAAAAAATCCTAAAACCTATAAATAAATCTCCAGACATTATTTACAATATTTTAGCAACCTAAAAACACATGAACATAATTTTAGAAAATTGAAAAAAAATTAGAAATAAAATAAAATAAAAGATAGAACAAGAAATAAGGTCAGAATTGAGTTAGGACAATTCGTATACCAAATCACAACCTAAGTTAGAGCGGCTTAGAGGTCCAACAGAAAGTAGTTGGAAGAAGCTTTTCAACAAGGTGTGGTGAGTAGGTGGTGGCCGATTCAGGTGAACTAATTTTCCACACATAACTTGTTTAATTTGCTAAAAATGTTAAATTTTATCCATTAATTATGAAGTTTGGTTTTCCAGAATTATTTTAGGTGTAGATTAATGTAGTAATTTTAATTAAATAATTAGTAGAAGTATGGGTTCCTTAAAAAATGCCCTATTTGAGTAAAAATTGAATAAGTTTTTATAAATATTAGATGATGTTGTTTTAAACTCAATTTTTATATATAATACACCTAATATATATATATATATATAATTATGGTAACAAGAATTTTCGAAATTAAGCATGTTTACTCTTTTTTATAATTATTTTGAATGAAACTGCCAATTTTGCTAAATTATTGAAATAATTAGTTTTTGATGAAATTAATGAATTAGCCCTACATGTTTTTATTTCTAGATTTTATAATGATATTTAGAATACTTAGTTTTTTTATCTTACACTTAAATTTGTTTATTTTCCCTAATTTTAAGTAATTTTGAGCTAAAATCGTTATTTTCATAAAAATAAATAATAACTAGTTTAGTATAATTGATGATCGATAATTAAACTAAATATTTTTGTAAGTTTATATAATTTTTCATGAAATTAATCGGGCTCATATACTATTTATTATGTATTTTCCTAATATAAGCTTATATATTGGCTTAATATGTAATATAGTAATTAGTATTAATAAGATACTTGTCAAATTACGTAAAACAAACAATATGGGGTATATTAAGGGTTACTGAATAAGTTTGGAAAATATAACTTTTAGGGTTTTTAGTCCAATACTAAAGTTTACTCGAGTCAATTACGGAGTTAGAGTAACGTATGGTCGAATCGTAATGAGAAAAAGGTATTTTTGGGTTTTTAATAATATTGATTAGTTTTATTTCTTAAGATATATTAATAGTACTCAAAATAATGATTGTGACAATATAAAGTTTACTGAAATTAAATAAGAAATGAGTAAAATACAATCAAATGAAGTTTAAAAACGAGGAAATAAAGGCTTATAACAGTTCGAGTTTGATCCATAATTGATTTGAAAACTGTGTTATATTTTCATAGGTGTGATATGTAAAAAAGGACAACGTCATGAAGTTTAGGATTTTATGCTATTACTAAGCCAGGTATGTGGATTTAACCTATGCTTGGAATAGATATATTGCTACTCATAATATTATGTGCTGTTTAATACTATATTGATTGAATATAGGAATATTTTAGGTGAATTAATATGCTACTATAGTAGATGTTGATATATTGATTTTAAATGGCAGTAACTATATTCTAGTTAAACTATTATATTGCTATGTTGGGTGATGATTAGTGCTTACGAATGATTGTGCTAATTAAGGAAGTTGAGTGATGGCTAACTCAATCTTCTAAGTATTCACCTAAGTGAACCCTAAGTGAGATATTAGAATTCCACTAGAGAGAGTTTGAAAAACTAGAATCAAATCACTGGGTTGAATAAAACTGAAAGACTAGTTGTGTTGAGCGATGTACTTAAGTTGTTATTGCATATTATGGCACAGTACGGCACAAAAAGGGACATACGAGTCAGAACTTTTAGAATAAGGCTTCCAAGTGATCATGGAAAGAACATGGCTTTATGAACTCAATTTTCGGAAGCATATAGATTGCATTGCCTATACATTGTAACTATTTTGATAGTTAAATTTGGTAAACTATAGTGTTTAGTTTAATTTGGCAGTGTTGCCACTTTGATTTGGTAGACTATAGTGTGTGGTCTAATTTGGCAATGTTATCACTTTGATTTGATGAACTAAAGTATTTAGTCTAATTTTGTAAAGTTGGAGGTCCTACTCCTAAGCTGTTCCTTGTTACCTTTTTTGAAAATGGTAGCCTACAGTGTGTAGTCCAATTTGGTTGAGGTCCTACTCCTAAGTAGCTTTTTGTTGCCCTAGATTCCTAGATATTGTATCCAAATACCTGACTATGTCGACTAACTGAAAGAAGTTTGGAGGGCATATGATATCAATATTGATGTATGCCACGTACATGAACATAGCATATTACATTACTAGTAGTAAATACCCGGTTGGGCAAATACATATGTGAAGTTGAACCTACAATTTATGATTGAAATGTTTCAATTGTGATATGCAATATTGTTTATCATATTGTCTATATTGTGTTGTATGTTATCCACTCACACTCAACTTTAGTAGTTGAGGGGATAAAATTTTTTATTCTTAGGTTAACTATATCATGAAGGGGCTCACGCTAAGGGGGTATATATATATTAAGAGCATAAGTCGAACTTAGTGACTTTTGTATAAAGCTTGTACTAAGTCAAGAATCCTATTACTATGAAGATAACAAAGGAAAAAGCTAGTTCATGTTTTGATGTAAATATTATGTTGTATACATAAGTTATAATAGGGAATCCAGCTGAACTCCAATGTAACAACCTCTTTATTATGTAAACAATATTATCTTTTGATGAATAAACAAGTTGATTTAAGTTTTCAACAAGTATTCCTTTGTGATGGTACATTCTATGCTATGCTGAAATGTGACAAATAATTAAATAATTACCTAATTTATGTAACATATACAATAAATGTCTAATATATCATTTGCTACAAAATATAATTTCATACAATAACATATAGCATATCCTTTATATGTTATATGTTATAGTAAGAATTTATAGTTAGTGGGAAATCAACTAATAATTTTTTATATAATTTTATTAAATGATTCATAGAATATTTTATGATATGTTATAATAAACTCTACATATATAATAATATATTATCATCAATTATCCCTGTATATATATACTTTTATTAAATAAAAAATGTTAAATGGATATAGCATTTCAAACTAATGAAAATTAGAGGGGTAGAGTTTCAAAAAACTTACTTTAAAAATTTAAGAGGTGAATCAACNATAATTTAAGTAATATATATTATAATATATTATCATCAATTATCCCTGTATATATATACTTTTATTAAATAAAAAATGTTAAATGGATATAGCATTTCAAACTAATGAAAATTAGAGGGGTAGAGTTTCAAAAAACTTACTTTAAAAATTTAAGAGGTGAATCAACATTATAGTAAAAGTTTAAAGAGTCAAAAAACTTAATTTAAAAGGTTAGTTGTGAATTTTAAAGGAGCTCTCTCTCTCTCTCTCTCTCTCTCTCTCATATTATTCCAATCACAACTTAAGTAACTTTTGTCACAAATGAGAATGTCCTCATAGTAGATCTCTTAGCATCAAGCTGGTCCTATGTCAAAATTTTAAATTTCCTTTTTACTTTAAAGCATGCATTTATAAAGGGGATGGACTTAGAGATGCATACCAAGTCAAATTGGCATTAAACTTTCGACTCATAAGTCGATAATGGGATAAACTAGGCTTAGCCCTTAAGGTCACAAACTTAGGTTGATTTAGCTGAACTAATGGTTCATTGATCGATTCTAAGGCCCATGAATCATGATTTTTTTTTTTTTGCTTTTGATTTTGTTATGCATTCCCCTCAATTAATATAAATAAATTATGGCATATCCATAAATTTCATTTTTTTTTCAACTAATTGTAAAAATTTATGCCGACATATAGTGAAATGTGATTCAAAATTTCATTTTTTTTATTAAAATTATTCATTTGGATCGCATAAGGATGATGTTATATTTGAATAACATTGCCAAAGCGATAGAAATTATAACGTAGAAAGATTTCTTAATCGAATCTTAGTCTAGAAGTACAACATCAAAACGGAAAGAAATAAATTATAACATAACTATATACTTGTTTACATTAAATACATAGTATATGTAAAGTATATTATATATTTTTTATATATATTTTTTAATTTTCAAGGAATTAGCTATTCAGTTTATCAATTTGATGGCTTGTCATTTTGGTGAGTTATCGTCGTTGAACCGCTTGGGCCTTTATGGCCTAATAGTTTAATGAATGGTTTAAGCCCACTCATAGAGGGCCCAAACTAGTTTTGCAGCCTGACAGGTTGATTACGAATTGATTTATAACTAGACACAAGTTTAAATGAACCTAATGGAGTGAAAAGGCCTTCATCTTTAAGCTTAAAAAAAGTTATTTATTGATAAAAAGTACAACTTAATATGAATTTAGATATAATTTAATGATTAGTGGTATACATGTGCAAAAATAATATCATGAGTTTCTTACAGAAATTATTTTATAATCTAAGTTGCATTTCTGGCCCTTTAGTTGGCATAGTTTTGGGTCAGTCCCACGTTATAAAGAAGTAAATATGTTTACATTGTATTTCACCAAAAGAAAACTTATATTGTAAATATAGATCTACATATTATTATGATTACTTGCAGTTGGTCACGGATTTAGAAAATATATATCGAAAAGATTTTCTATCTTTAACGTTTCCTTAAATAGAAGATTTCCTATTGTATAAACACCTCGCAATATATAATTTTATAACCCAACCTTTAATAAAAAAATTTGAAGAAAAAAATTAATTTTGACAAATATAATTAGAATAGGATGTGAAATTATTCAGCTATTATTTAATTATGACTTAAACACCATATTAATTAGGAAATAAAACATTTATGCAATTAAGCTAATGAAATTGATTTAAAATACTACATTCTTATTATGCCAATAAACTTTCACACTGAAATAATATTTAACCGACAAAGCAAAATACCTATCATATATAAATGAAAGATAGATTAAATTTCGATTATTAATAAATAAAGAAGGAATGGAAACTTTATATTTGTCAAAATCTTTATAGCTAAGCCACGATAATATTAGCCAAATAATTCGGACTGGGATCTTTTTCTCGATAAGTTATAGTATATGATAATCCGAGAAAACAAAAATTTATAATAATATAATTTGACTATGGAAACAACAAAGAGATAATTTGACTATGGAAACAAAAAAAAAAAATCATAGTAGTAGATGCTGCAGCCTCAATTGCGTGCTTGGACCAAGGGGGATGAATTGAATTCATTGAAATTCTAAAATAAAAAATAAAAAATAAAAAATAAAAAAGGGGCCCTTTATGGCTAAAGAAGCCAACCCAAGTCTCCATGTGAAGAGGGATAGAACCAAAATCAGAAACAACAAAATAACCCCATCGATCTGATCTCAGTCTCCCTCTCCCTCTTCTTCATCTTCTGGGAAATAAAATAAAAGCTCTTGCTTCCTTCATCTTCTCCAAAACTCATGGAAGCATTATCTAATGAGCGCCTTGATTTTGGGAAGATGGGTTATGGGTATTACCACTTAACAAACGCGACATCTAGTTTCTATTTCCGTTGCATATTCTGTTTGATTTACATTTCCCATTTTTGTCACTAAAGTTTTGAACTTTTAGAACACAGAAGCATGTTAAAAGCATTTATCGATGCATACTGTAACTGCTGGTGCTTTTTGTTTCTGATGCGTTGCTTATAATTAAAATTTGAATAAACTCGATAATCTATCTTTGCTGGGTCTTTGTGTTATTGCATTCAATTTGCTATATGTTCTTATTTTGACAGTAAAGTTTTGAACATTGGATACATGGATGTATGTTCTTACCCCTTTCTCCAATGGTGTTCTGCTCGTGTATATGTTGCCATGTGTCAGAACAGAACACTCTGTATTCGTCATACCTGATAACGTCCGATTGAGGGAACACAACGAGATACAGTAAAACTTGATCCGTCATGTTACATGATGTTCTATAGTCAGCTATGCTGGTGTATTATGTAGGGTACATTCTTTATGATTAAGAGTTAATATACGCGATGTTTTATTTGTTGGGTCTTTGTTCTTTTCGGATCCAATTTGAGGTGTATGCTAGAGCAAAGTTTTTGACTTTGAGTACTCATAAGCATGTTTCATGTGGTTCTACTTTTTTTTTTTTTTTTTTTTTGGTTTTTGGGTGCTTGCGTTGAGAGTAGATAGATCAAAAGAGACGTCATTTTTTGTTGGGTGTTACTGTCTCATTGAAAATTTTGGGCCAAATCTGGGTTTTTGGTGACTGATTCCTGGGTGTATGATAGATGCAAGCATTATAGAAGGAGATGCAGGATTAGAGCTCCTTGTTGCAACGAGATCTTCTCTTGTAGGCATTGTCACAATGAAGCAACGGTATGTATAAAATAGCATTTCTATTTCATATCTGTTTAGCTTTATATCTGGTGAAGTAAGGTCTTCAAACCATGTTGCCGATACTCTATTTAGCAGCAAATCTTTTAGAAGATCCCATTAGAATCTGCACGTGACATGCTAGATGCCGCACAATGAGCAGTAACCATACTAAAGCGAACGTTTGTCAAATAATATACAGCTTTTAGTGCGCTCATCTCAGATCTCTATCTTGTTTTATGTTATTATCTAGAGCTCCAGAGCATGTTTTTATGAGCTTTCTGTCATATGTTTAAAGTTCGTATAAATTACAATTCATAAACCGTTCACAAGGTCATGTAGTTGACCTAATGTCCTAGCCATTTTTCGTTTTGTAGCTATCCTTACAAGAGTTGTTATTAGGTCGTTACCCAAAAAAAGCTTGTTATTAGGTTGGTTTATGTACTGATTTTACATCTTTTCATGTGAACAGAGCATGCTGAAAAGTCCCCTTGACCGTCATGAGCTTGTTCGACAAAATGTTAAACAAGTATAGTTTCCTCTTTCACTCTTTTGTTCCTTTTTTCCCTATATCCATATATGTGTTTCTCTTTTGATGTCTCTCTTCAATTAATGTTAGGTTGTTTGTTCAGTTTGTGACACAGAGCAGCCGGTAAGTAAAGCCAGAGCAGTTTCATTTAGCATTTCTTTGTCTGTTTTCATATGTCTAATTTCTTTTATAATGTTAATGGATTTTGCTTTTCCTTTTAGGTTGCTCAAGTTTGTACTAATTGTGGAGTCAGAATGGGAGAGTACTTCTGTGAGATTTGCAAATTTTTCGATGACAATGTAAATTACCTGTTATAGAGGCCTAGTCCTTTTTCCTTTTCATTAGTATTTGGATGGTTTTACCTGCTACTTCCTTTTAGCTTTCCTTATTTTGATACTGTAACTGGTCTATTTGCTGTTGGACCTTTTGCAGACCAAGAAGGGGCAGTTTCATTGCAATGACTGTGGAATATGTCGGTCAGTCACATTATCTGAATTGATTCTTAGTTTCTACATGACAATTAAATTAAGATCTTACTTTTACTTTCAATGGCAGAGTTGGTGGTCGTGAGAATTTCTTTCATTGCAAGAAATGTGGTATGTATTGCATAGTTAGTTATATTTTTTTTTTTTTTTTGTGCCCTGCGAATAGTTCTCCTTTTTGTTGAAAAAATTGCCTGTTCTGCACTGGAGGCTTTGACAAACTTTCTTTGTTACCTATTTCAAAATAAAGTTTCCAATTTCCTTCCTATTGATTTTTGAAGAATGTAGACTTCTAGTTTTCAGATGTTGATATGAAGATCTTTGCTCATGCTGGACTTTTCAAATCCTTAGAAATAGAATAGGTATTCAAGATGAAAAGAAAACTTGATTATTAGTATGATAAGGTGCAGTTAATTTTGTGTATAGTGGACAGTAAAATCCATAGCTTGAACAAGACAAGTCCATGGATGTTGTCTAAGCTGTGTATGTCACCAAAATGATTCTTTAACATAATTCTAGTGTTATATGTGTTCCTAAATGATCATAGGTTCCTGGTGGTCATTATTTAGATTGTTGACAGAAGAACTGAAACAGATATCTGTTCATTCTCTAATCTAGACATGTTTATTAATGTCTTATGGCTCAAATTTTTCGTTCTCAAAGTCACTAGTTATAAAGTTTTTTCAATGAAACTGCACTTTATGTAAGCAACCTTCTGTTTCATAGCTTTAATTGATGTCGTAAGATGTATAATTTCATTCTGAAATTTTATTCTTTGCTCATTTGGCTGGTTTGTAATTTTTATGTTATCATTGCTTCAGAAGTTATCCTAAGATGAGTAACGCATTTCTGATGGATTCATTTAGTAGCCTCTGAACAATTGCATGTTGTGTACTTTTCGTACTGTTTATGCAATCTCCTTCACCCTTCTGCTTATTACCAACTCACTTTGCACCATGGGAAAACATTCATTCCAAATTATTTATAATTCTCCTCTTCCCACCTCTTAAGACTTTTCTAGATTACTCTGAATGGATGTTCTCATTATATCTTTTGAGGGTAAAAAATAGGATTAGCTGGAGATAGTTAACTTTTTGTGCTAATTCAGGTTCTTGCTACGCAATTAGTCTGCGCAACAACCATTTGTGTGTGGAAAATTCAATGCGTCATCATTGCCCGATTTGTTATGAGGTTCGTCTGGTCATTCCATTTTTTTTATCGTCTAAGTTTTCCTTGATGCTGCCAGCTGCCTTGTCTGTATCTTAACTTGATATTTTGTGATTTCCCAGTACCTTTTTGATTCGCTGAAGGATACTACAGTGATGAGATGTGGCCACACAATGCATCGTGAATGTTGCACTGAGATGTTCAAGCATGACAAGTAAGCAGCATGGTCATTACGTATTGAGCTCCCTGGTGCCTTTGCTTTACTTTTTACAACTTCTGTTTCAAATCATATTATGTTCTCTGACTTTTGTTTGGCAAAACCAGATATTGCTGTCCAATTTGTTCTAAGTCTGTCATTGATATGTCTAGAACCTGGAAGAGAATGGATGAGGAGGTAAGACTTGCAACTCATGCTGTTCGGTTCATTTTGTATTTTGTTTGTATTCTTCTTAGGATTCCCTAGACTGATTTCTAAACTTGTTTGGGAATTGTTGAGACTGATTATGAGCTTTTCTTAAAGCATTTGGCTTATTCTTATGTTTACTGTCTTCTGTTTTGGCAGATTGAAGAAACTGTCATGCCTGAAATTTACCGTTATAAGAAGGTAATTTGCAATCTAATTTTGTTTGGAATCATTCATCTCTTGTTTACAATATAGTAGTCTCTCTGCTGTACTGATCTCATCATGTGCTTGAACTATTCATTATTTCTGTCTTCATATTTATAGAATCCAAAACATCTTAAGTATAATCTTCTGGGCTACTTTGTTAATTAGTATAATGTAACGTCTTAGGTAGGGTTTTAGGCTTTTAGCTTTTCTATATCACGTTTGGTGTGAAAATCATCGTGACAAAAGCAAGAGAAATTTGCAGGTGTGGATTTTGTGCAATGACTGCAATGATACCACTGAAGTATACTTCAACATAATTGGGAAGAAATGCAGCCACTGCAGGTCCTACAATACGCGTGAAATTGCTCCCCCAGTTCTTCCTCAATAAATATTCCTCCATCCTGAAAAAAAATACACGAGCCAGGCAGGCAAAGTAAAAAGCTTGCATCCTGAGCGTATAATGAAAAGAAGCATTCTTTGTAACATGTCCACCATTGATTGATTTCAGGCTGCTTAAATTTCTCTGTACCGCTTTAATTCATATGTAAACCATATAAAGGCATGTGTATGCTCCTTAGAAACTTTTTCTCAGACCATTCTTCTCCAACTTCTGAAATGATTGTTGTAAAACAATAGTGTGCTAAAAGCCTAAGGGAACAGATCTCTTCTCTAATGGATGGGGACAGAGCAATGAAATATCCCTTCATTGTGGTGTGATATGTCAGTTCTGAGCAACTATTCTTCACCTTTTTTCATTGTTCATGTTGATCTGAATTTCGGGGTCTAGCAACAGGCTAGTGAAACCAATGTAAATATGTACAAGCCATATTGTAATGACTGACCTTAAAAAGTGAAGTAAACAATCTGGACACTCTTAACAGTACCAATATGTGATAACGCATGTGACATTTTTTATTTTACCAAAACATCCCATATAAAATGAATCATGGGTTTTTAATGGACCATCTTAGTGTTGAAGATTTTGATTATTGAAGTGCAATTCAAATTTTGAGTATTCATAATTAGCCCCCACCTCCTCTGTCCTACCTACTCCTTCACTTGTGTGCTTGTCTTGATCACTTTCACCACGATCAATTTTGCATAGCCACAACAAACCCTCACTACTACCATCACCACAGTTGCCACCTCCCCGTTGATAGGACCATGGATTAATACACCAAAAAAAAAAAGGAAAAAAAAACCGGTTATTTTATCGAATTCAAAGTAAATTGTACATGCGGTCCAGCTATGAATCGTAGCGGCTCTGCTAGGGTTTATCTTCTTTGCAAAATATCCTCTCCAACCTCTTAACACTGAACCATTCTATTTATGGAGCTGCTGCAAAAGATTACCAGTAACCACCTCCTAGAGCATCTAGAGACATCCATATTAACTCTTAACTACTTATAATACTCTCTGCAAAAGAACACAGGTTAGCACTGCAAATAAAGTAAATCAAACACATAAGAAAACACAGAGAACAGTGAAACATTTATGTAAAGCCTAGAAAGCTTCCTATAAACACAAGGCAGACTACGGTGCACACGTTGGCATGTATCACCCATGCTTAACCAAAAGGCACTTTCCGTGATTTGTTCTTTGAAAATACTTGTATGGCTATATGTCCACAAAAATCTAGATAGATATGATCAAGTGCTTGGTGACTACATGTATAACACCGAGTCTATGGTTTGTAAACAAATACAATTATATGGGAATCGGCATCCTATTACTTTATTTGGTTTCCATAATCTTTTTTTTTTTAATGATATTTGGTTTTTGCTGTTAGAAAAATCATCTCATTCCAAAAGGGTATTTATACTAAAAATCTGATGACCCTTTAAACCCACTATTGGAGTTTCATTCCCTTTTAACTTAAATAAAAAATTCTCTCTCCACCGTCGTACTATATTCACCATTCCAATCCTCCATCACCACCTTCAGTTCACCATCACTATAATCACTGCCATTGCTACACCAGCACACCATTAGTACTAGTACTGTTAACATTTAAAATTGCACTTATATCATACAAGGAATATAAAAGTCAAGTAAGTAAAATATATTTTATTTATTTATTATCATGTGTATAACACTTAGGCCTATTAGTATCAATAAATTTTTTTTTTTTTAATAGGAACTGGGATTTGGAAATAAAGGGAAATGCCAAAATGGTTAATATCATGTTATTGAGTTTCTATGAACCTAATTCTTATTTTCCCATCGTTTGTCGCTATTAAAAAACCCGCCACCTCCATGTTCAGCACCTCCTCCATCCCTATTCAATCCATTTTCACCCATTCTTTTACTAATATTGAATTTATCGCTCTAAGATAAAATCTCTAGAATTACGATCCATTTCTTATAGTAGCCACACCTCTAGGCTCCGCAATACCCAATTTTTTGTTCACTAACCTCTGCACCGTCTCTTTTTTTTTTTTTTTTTTTCCCTCTTCTATAAGTTACTACAAGGTGCTTTGACTTTAGCCCTTGTAACATGACCCTGACCAAACAGGTACATAAGACACACACATTCAAAGAAGGAATTGAATAGAAAGTCTCTGTTTTTCCAAAATACTTTTTTAAAAATATTGTATTCGAGTTTTAAAAATTTTAATTTGCTGAAGCCTCTTACATCATAAAATCCTTCACCTAAACATTAGTTCTGTTACTGACTACTATTGTGCATGTAAACTAGTTATGAGGGTATGAAAGGTTTGTCAAAAGTAGGATTAGGAAAATATCTTTCTTTCTTTAGCATTTTCTAACACATATTTTGTCTTTAATTCGCAGAAGCCATTTATGTCATCAAGTCTTTTACTTAAACAATGGTTTTGTTTTGTTGGAGTAGGATCGGATTACTTGGGTGTTGATAACCGATTACATGGTTATAGAAGAAATTATAAGTAAACAGCAAGAAACATAGAATTTTAGAGTGAATATTCCAAAATAACATGGGTAAAAAACCACAGCTAAAACTGAATCAATTTGCCATAGTGTAACAACAAAAGTATAGAGATTCTCCTGCAATCTTAGAGCACTCGATTTCTTCTAACAAGTGTCTTATCGCTTACATCGTCTACCCAATATATATATAAGAATTGAATTCTTAATACACATAACAAGGAATAATTTAAATACTGAGATAATACAAATAGGAAACTATTAAGGATATGAGGACCCTGATTTATCACTTTGCCTATTTCTTTCTCTAAATGGTCTTTCATAATAGAGTATTGAGTAAAATTTAAGTTACAAACTCGACAAATCTTCACATTGGATCAAATTTGTACAACTCTACATACTTATACACCTAAGCAACACCTACAATGCAGCTCATCTAATTTAGTCTTACTAATTGTTCGCCACTATGCTATCTAATACACTACTTTGTGAGTGTTTACATCCTATGCCTAGATGATATCATCCTTCTACTTTCACAACCATGCCCAATTATGATTATCAACATATGCGACACCTCATGCTTCAAGTCACCAAGTACTTCATGAACACTATAGGACTTTTTGTGATACTTGAGTGAAGTAAATTTATGACAACATACATATTCTTATCATAAACAATCGCATAAATATCTAAGTGTCTACCTTAAGATTGACATCTCTAATAAAAACACTAAAAATTCTTATACCTGTACTAAAATTATTGTTACTTGTAGCAAGAATAAATTCTTATACCTGACTCCTCTCATTACCACCAAATGTCTTCAGGACACTTCTATGTTATCAGAGGTCATTTTACTATAAAAACGAACATAGACCATCAAGTTAAGAGATAAAAATATTGTAGGACAACTTTGGTACATATATTACGTTGATACTGTTAAGTTCTCTTAAGTAATATGTTTTGATGATAATAAATATTAAAGTTGTCTAATTAAATTTCTAAATTAAATGTTTTTAGAATAAGAGTTATAAGAAAAGTTAGAGGCTATTATAGTTTGTTGACCACTATTAGAAGGAAACTTAGAAGCTAATTATGGGTTAAGATATGAGCCATAAGTTTTTAAAAGAAGCCAACTAAAGTTGGAAAAGATATTTTTAAAAATATTAGAAGATTATTTACAAGAGTGAATAGAAGATAGCTTGAAATCTGTACAAGACAGAAATACTTATAAGCAAACTTGGAAGGTTTCCTAGAAGTAAGAAATGAAGAACATCAAGAATTAGAAGCTACGATAAAAGAACCGGAGATTGAGCTAAAAGTTAACAATTCACAGATATTTTGTTTGTTTTATTGTAGGTCAAGGCCTAGCTCCACTTTTCATGTGTATTTGGGTAATGCACTATTTAGTTCCATTATGAAGGATGGATAATCTTTTCACAAGAAAGAATTAGAAGATATTTCAAAAGTTGGCCGGATTTTGTGGAACTAACTACAACTAGTCCTTTTCCTCTTTATTGGTCAATAATTAACAATCAAAAGCTATCTAAAATATTAGGAGGTTTAAATGTTAAAGTAGCCAAATATGGAGGAAAAATAAATGTCATAATTTCGCTGTTAATAACTTAGAAATGATCAAAAGATTTGAATAAGTCCTTGTGAAATTTGAACTAACCATTGCAATAGAAGTTTAAAATATAAGGAACGCTTCAAATGAAGGCCACACAGAGATACACATCTGCAAGATTAATCATAGAACATTAAACAAATTATATCATACAATCTTTGCCTTAAATTGTATCAAGTTTATTGTATTTCGCTTAGCTTTACTAAGGCTTAGAAGAATCTTATTTATGTATTAAGTGTTTGTAATGAGAGAGTAATTCACTATAGATCTTTGTAGCTTGTTGAGAGCTTGAAGGCAAAGCAGTGTAACTAAAACTTGTAATAGTAGATTATACTCTCTTATTTTTGAATAATGGAACATTTAGTACGGAAAACTGGATCCCAATATTGGAGCTGAAAGAGTGGGTGTATACATAAGTGCGAACCACTATAAGTTTTTGTGTTTAAGCTCTTCCTAATTCTCATCTCTTTATTTTATATTATTATTTTTGTTTCAATTTACTCGCGAAAACACAAAGCACCTGCTTGGAAATTATCTACCATTATATTAAGTAATCAAGGAGATTCTTATATTGAAAAAATTTACTTTTATTAGCAATCAATTCACCCTTCACCACACATACCCCCACCTAAAAAAACACATACACACATACCCCAACCCCCCTCTCCTCTTGGTTACTTAAGAAGGACCACTAATTGGTATCAAAGTTTGTTTCTCTTATCAATTATAATAGATAGATCCTAGAATGGCTAAAAATTTGCAATCTGTGCAAACTACTCGTGCTCCTTACTGATGGATTTAACTTTTCTCATTAGAAATGTAGGAAGTAGACATTTATACAAGCTACTGATTATGAAGCTTGAGAAGTGATTGATAATGGAGATGATGAATTGACCATTTCACTAATCAATGCTCAAGAAAAGAAGCATGCCCTTATTAACAAAAGAACTAAACATCTGTTGATGAGTGCAATATCACCATTTGAATTTAATCTTGTGTTTGCTTATAGCACTACAAAAAATTTTTGGGATAAGCTGATAGAGACACATGAAGGCACAAAGATAGTTTAAGAAACAAGGATTAACATTCTTTTGCAAGAATATGAGTGCTTTTAGTTGCATCTAGGAGAAATGATTAAAAGTGTTTTTAATCATTTTGCTACTATTACTAATGAGCTAACTTCTCTTAAAAAGACTTTTTCTAATCAGGATTGGGTCAGGAAGATGTTGAGAATCCTACCAAGAGTTTAGGATGCCAAGAAGATAGCCATTGAAGCAGTACAAAATCTCTCAAGACTTACCTTAGGTGTAAACTAATGTCATATGAATCTGATTTGCTATATGCTGATGAAATTGACGATAAAGAGAAAGCTATAGCATTCAAAGCTATGGCTGATGAGAAGCAACAAGACAGTAATGTTTCCAATGATGAGGAGGAGTTCAACTTATTAGCAAGGAGGCTCAATCATGTATTAATAAAGAAAGGCAAGAAAATTGTGGACATTAAAAAATCTAACTCATTTTGTAGGAAGAAAGATGTAGGGAAGTCCTATAAGCTGAAAGGAGAAACAAAGGAGAAGAAGAAAGAAAAGAAAGAACTTCAATGTTATGAATGCAAAAAATCGGGTCACATTAAATATAAGTGTCTTGTATTGCTCAGGAAGCTCAAGAAGTTCAATAAGAATAAAAATAAGAAAAAGGCAGTGATGGCTATATGGAGTGATTTAGATGAATCTGATAATGATATAGAAAAAACCATATAAGAAGAAGAAGAGGAATCAAACCTTTGCGTGATAGCTAACTTTGAGGTATGTTTTGATTCAAATGCTAATTGTTTTGAATATGGTGATTTATATGATAAAATGCAAAGGTTAATAGAAGTATTAGCTAAAACTCAACAAAATAACTTTAAATTGAATCAGAAGAATATAGCCTTAAAGAGTAAACAAGAAGTGTTAAGTCAGACTAATAAGTTATTGGTTAATAAAAATGATATATTAAATAATGATAATGAAAATTAGCACGTTGAAAAAGAGCCACTATTAAATGGGAATTTGATCTTAAAGGAGGAGACAAAACTTCTAAAGACTAAAGATGATGATTTATTTGAATCTATTAAGAGCACATTTATCAAGTTCAATGAAAGTGAAAAGAAGTTAAAGATGTTAATTATAAGTCAAAGAGTTAGTGGCTCTGGGCAAGAATTTGGATTTAAAGGATAAACATCAAAATGTTCTTTAAAGATAATGTTTGTCAAAGTAAGAGATGTTATAAAATTAGATAAAGCACAAAAAGTACAAATGAGCAACTTAAAGGTAAAGTTAAGCTTCATTGCTCAATCTATGAAATATCCAAAACAAGTTAGAAGGTATTCCTACTAACTTAGAACATACAGTAAGCATGATATAAATTATCAAGAATATCAAGAGAGATACAATTATGCATCCTCACATGCTTGCTTAATTTATAATAGAGTTAAACACATAAAAAAACATTGCTATTATAAGAAATACAAGCTTAGTAATGATCAAGCAAAGAGAATTAATTTTATGAGCTTGACTTCTGTTAAACCCAAGCTTTATTAGGTTCGTAAAGATACTTAAATTTCTTATGGTGAATGTAAGAACATGAAGCTAAATTTAAAGGAACTTGGTTACTTGATAATAGATGCACTAACCATATGACAAGAGTTACTTCTATGTTCTCAATTCTAGAATGGAGAGAAAAATGTTGTGTAACATTTTGTGGCAATGATAAAGGAAAACTATGTAGCTTTGGTAATATTGTAACTCTCCTTATTGTATTGAAAATGTTTTTCTTGTAAAAAGGATTAAATATAACTTGTTAAGTATTAGTCAATTATGTGATAAAGGCCATAAAGTTATGTTTGAGAAAAATAAGTATGTTGTATTTGATAAAGTTTCTGATAGAAAGTTATTTGAAGGATGCAGAAAAGGTAATATTTATGTGATTAAACTATCACATATCTTTTTGAACATTGTTTGTTGACTATGTTTGATAGTAAATTTTTGTGGGACAAAAGACATGAGCATATAAATTTCTCTCAATTGAAGAAATTATCCAAAATAATCTAATAAATGGTTTGCCTAAAATCAATGATGATGATCACTTAAGTTGTGGTTCTTATGCTAAGAATTAGTTAGTACTAGCTTCTCATAAAAGTAAAAATGTAATATCAACTAATAGGCCTCTTGAATTATTGCAGCTAGATTTATTTGCATCTACATGAACTCTAAGTTTAGGAGGAAATAAGTATGGAATTTTAATTATTGATGACTCTTCAAGATTCACATGGGTGTTATTTTTACAACATAAGAGTAATACATTTAAAGCTTTTGAAAGCTTTGCTAAGAAGATACAAAATGAAAAAGGTGATTGTATTGCCAGTGTAAAATCATATCATGGTAAAGAATTTGAAAATCATGAGTTTGCTGCATTCTATGATCAAAATAGTATTAATCATAACTTCTTAACCCCTTAAACTCTATAACATAATGGAGTTATAAAAAGAAAGAATAGAACTGTACAAGAAATGACTAAGACTATGCTAAACAATAGTGGAATAGCTAAACATTTTCAGGGAAAAGCCATTTCAATTGCATGCTACATAATTAGCAGGTTTTATATTAGACTCTTAACTAAAATGACTACATATGAGTTATATAAAGGAAGAAAACCTATGGTTTCTTATTTTCATACTTTTGGTTGCAAATGTTTTGTAAAAACGTTGAACGCTGACCTGAGCAAGTTTGATGAAAGAGTAGATGAAGGATTTTCTTGAGTTATTCATTGAATAACAAAGCATATAGAATTTATAACATATCAATGAAAGGGGATAAGGCTATTAGAAGTATCCAAACTTTCATATTTTTTTTTATTTTAATACCTAAACTTTAAATTTGTTCATTTTAGTATTTTAATTTTTTAAATAAAACAAATTATATTTCTGTTATAATAGCCATTATAAGGAATGCTTATTGGTTTCACTTTAAAAAGTTGAAGTACCAAAATAAAATAAAAAATAAAGTTTAAGCATTGAAATGGAAATAAAATAAAAGTTGATATATTTATATTATTATTCAACGATTTATAATAACGGCTGTTATAATAAAGATAAAAATTTATTTCATTTAAAAATTGCGATACTAGAATGAATAAATTTAAAGTTTAGGAGTTAAAATGAATAAATATAAAAGTTCATGTATTCATACTGGTTTTATCCCTCAACAAAAGTTATTGAAGAATCAGTCAATGTTAAGTTTATTGAAGATATTGACAATGTTTTTTATGGAGATGATATTATTGTTGAGAAAAAGAAGAGCTCTCATAACTTAGAAGTTAAACAAGAAGGTACTACTATACAACCAAAAGCTACTTTAGCAAACTTAGAAGGTATAATAGAGAACTTAGAAGGTACCATGGGGAAATTAGAAGGTTCAACAAAAATCTTAGAAAGTAACATAGAACCTTCTATAAGTCAAAATGTTAATCCAAATCATTTAAGATCTTAGAGATTTAAGCTCTCTCATCCACGAGAACTTAACATTGGTGATGTATAAAGTGGTGTTAGAACTAGATCCAGTTACAATGATATCAAAAATCACTTTGCTATGATTTTTGAATTTGAACCTAACAATATTGATTAGAAATTGCAGAATAGCAACTAGATTAATACTATGCAAGAGAAATTAACTTAATTCTAGAGAAATCATGTTTAAATTTTAGTACCTAGACCAAAAGGTAAATCTGTTATAGATAGTAAATGGGTTTTCAAGAATAAACTAGATGAAATAGGTAAGATAGTAAGACAGCAAGAAGCAAAGCTAGATTAGTAGCTAAAGGATATTTTCAAGAAGAAGGTATAAACTATGATGAAACTTATGCTCTAGTAGCTAGCTTAAAAGTAATTCGTTTATTACTTGCTTAAGAATTTTCTAGTTTTTTTATATCGATGTAAAGAGTGTTTTCTTGAATCGCTATTAAAAAGAGGAGGTATACGTTGAGTAGCTTTTTGAATTTAAAGATCCATTTTAGGAAGATCATGTGTATAAGTTCAAAAACTCATTGTATGGACTCAAGTAAACACTATGTGCCTAATATTAAAGATTGAGTGAATATCTAATTAAGAATGACTTCATAAGAGATAAAGTTGATACTACTTCATTCTTAAAGAACTATGGTAATGATTTGTTAGTTATACTAATTTATGTAGATAATATAATATTTGGTGCTACTAATGAAAAATATAGGAAAGAATTTTTTGAGTTAATGTAGGCTAAATTTGAAATGTTCTTGATGGGAGAACTCAATTTCTTCCTTAGGCTTCAAATTAGGCAAAGTAATGAATGGAATTTGTGCATCAAGAGAAGTTTACAAATCAAATCTTGAAAAAGTTTGTTTTTGATAAGGCCAAGAGTGCTACAACACCTATGTCTATACCCTAGTGAAGCCCTTTGCATTGTATAGAATGAAGAACATATAGTTCTAATGAAAGCAAATTATGTAAATCCTTTAGGATATTATACACCCCAGTATAGCCCTTTGCAATTCTAGATCAAACTAACAAGACTTGCATGTTTGTTAAGAAATTTGGCTAATTATTTACATAGGTACCATTACTAATCTACACTTGCTTTAAAAGAAGAACCATCAATACTAGAATCGTTAGCTTGAGGAAAGAAAACAATTATGTTATGAGCCATTTTTATTTGAACAAATACAAAAGATACTCAGTAGACCTATTTACTTAGAGCAACAATATGCTTATATGACTTAAACTCTTAGTTACGCATTGCGTGGGCTCATAACCATTTATATATAATATATATAGATATAAACGTGAGAGCTAACATTGTATGATTTGCTTACTTATTCACAAAATTTCAACAACCGTTGTATCATTTTTAAGGTGAATATTCAAAAGTTGAACGAACAAAATTATAATTGATGACTATGGGGAAGTTACATTATTGGTGCTTCAAAGGGAAAACAAAGTAAAAATACGTACAAATCTACTATAATATACAATATATAGAATTATTTTTTTTAACGTATCCTTTTAATAATATATTTACTTTTAATAGTGCTTTCTTGGTGTTAACTTTTGGTATTATATCTTTGAAACTTTTGGTATTGAATCTTTTGAGTAATGTAAACCTTGCTATTACTCTTCTATATTAATAATGCATTTTTAATATGAACTTTTGGTAACAACTCGCTTTTTGCTATTTGTTTTTTATATTAAAAGTGTCTCTTCAATAGCAATACCTTTTGTTTATTACTAATGCCCTTTGGTGAGTATGGTTCAATTCTACCCATTATGCTACTCCGATAAAACCAAAAACCTTAATCGAGAGAAATAGAGAATAGAATTTTATTGAAAAATAAAGTTCCAAAGAAGAATAATTTGTTTGAAGGACAAAGTAATGGTGCAATACTTGCATAAAAAATTCCAAAGACCTATAGAACAATCTAAGGGATTGTTAGAAAAACTTAATCTAACTATCCACAAGGCTTATTTCAATATTTGTGAAACCTAAGACCCTATTACTTCCCTAAAGGCCTATCCTAAATTAATTACATCCAATTTCGATACTAATCATTTTACTTCATTAGGGTTTGAATTAAACTCTTAAATATCTCAAAAAGCATAATTATGCCTATAAACATAGTTAAAAAACAAGTGCATAGAAAATTTATGGAAAATTAATGTAATGTGGCTTTATTTGGTACCATATGTAAATTTGGATAAAGTTTAGGACTTTAAGTAGAATATGAGTTCCCATTACTTTAAACCATCTTAATTAATGTAATTATGCATGCGATTGCTTGTGTTGGAGAAAGGAATAAGTATATGGAAAATTAAAGATCTTACGCACCTTTCTCAATTTGATTGTCAACTTAATGTAATTCTTTCTTGTGTACATTATGAAAATTTGGAATAAAGATTCAATGAATAATACTTGTTATGTGTATATACATATGGTGTGTAATTACCAACAAAACTCATAACATGTGATAATATTAATAGTTGATTTGTGGGTAATTACCCTTTACCACCACTATAATTGAATCCAATTGATAATTTCACATCACGTGTACTTTCCAATAGCAGATATTATTGTGTATTACTTAATGAATCCTTTCTCCAAAATTTGGGTAAAGTTTATGACTTTTATTGGGTTTGTGTTTTGATTGCATTGAGCTATCTTAATTAGTGCGATTATGCATGCAGCAGTTATAATATAGTGAAAGGGATAAGTGGGCACAAAAGCAAAGATTTTATACTCCTTACAATATTGATTTAACATGTCTCCTTTTTATGTACATTATTACGAACAATAGGACAAAGTTTAGGACTTTAATTAGATTTTAGGATTTTGATTGCTTTGAAGTGTGATTAGCATAGTTTTGCTCTTGGTCATGGTCGCATGGAAAGATGTGATAACTACACTTGAAATTGAAGAACCTATACACCTTGCTAATCTAAATTTCATCTTATGGTAGCCTCTATTTTTAAACATACCAAGAAAATGTATGAACTTTAGGAGTCTTACTATGTGGATAAATTATTTGAGCTATTATTGTTAAGTTATCATGGACACTCATTTACATAGTCAGTAGCACATACGGAAGGATACACAGTTGGCAACACATGTGGAAAAATTACAATTGGATTCTAACTAAAGTTAGTTAACATCTATTAGCATATTAGTTAGAATGGTTAGTTATAGAGTTTATATATATAGCTTATATCTCTTTTTGTTTTGTATCATTATTCAATCACACTTTTCAACTATTGCACTTGTACATATCTACTATAATTCTTTAGCCTTGTATCATTGATACTTCCATAGAGTCATCGTAATCTATTGTATATGGAAATTCATCATGGTATCAGAGCATTAATCCAAGTACTTTAATTGTTGCCTACTCTTAACATTCATTTTGCTTAAGCTTGTTTTTTATCAAAAAAAAAAAAAAATGAATAATCAACTAGATCTTATGGTTAGCAATCCATATTACCTATCTAGATCCAATAATCCAGGAATGACAATTGGAAACTTGTCATTTAATGGATCAAATTACATATCATGGATTAAGTCAATCACATTAGGTCTTGGAGCCAAGATGAAATTAGGTTCATAGATGGCTCAATTGAAAAACCAACTAATAATTCTCCAGATCTAGTTAAGTGGGTTAGGTCAGACTATATGGTTAGGTGCTAGTTACTTAATTCGATGAGCAATGAATTAGCACAAAATTTTTTGTGTACAAAATTCGCATTTGAATTGTGGTTAGAGATGAAAGAGCAGTATGGGACAAGGAGTGGCCCTTTGATTTTTCAAATCCACTACGAAATCATGAATTTGAAACAAAATAATCAGGCAATCGATGTGTACTTTAACAAGTTGAAGCAAACTTAGGATGAGTTGAGTGAGATTCATTCAATTCCAATGTGTGACCGTAGTAGATTGGAATACTGCACTTGCTAATTCAACGAGAAAGTTGTTAAGTTTGGGTTGAATAATAAGCTAATCTAGTTCTTAATGGGATTATATGAGGTATATGAGAGTGCGAGGAAGTAGATCCTATCAATAGAGCCTTTGCCATCTTTGAATCATACATTCTACCTTGCACAACAAGTAGAAAAATAAAGGCAAGTGACTAGTTTAGTGAATGCTGATCTTGAAGTTGTAGCTTTTAGCTTTACTAAATTTAGTAATCCGAATGCAATTAGTAACAAGTGTCTAATTTAAAAGAGGAAGTTTAGAAAGGATTTGTTTTGCAAGTATTGTAAGAGTGATGGTCATTTAATTGAGAGCTACTTCAGTTATTTGGTTATCTAGATTGGTTTAAAGGAAGGAGAAATAATGTCAGGGGAAGAACTTAAGTTCGGGCAAACAATGTTAAACAAGTTTTTAACTCTCCTCTTGATGACATTTCTTGTGAGAATTCTGATGTAGGGAAATCAACTCTAGATAAACAATTTATTCAAAAGATTTGCAAGGAGATGTGTTAAATGATGAAAGATGATTATGAAGAAACTGATCTTCCTATTGCTAACATAGTACATCCAGGTATGAAAAGCTATCCTAATTCATTATGTTTAAATATTGATTATAAGTCCTTGGTTCTTTGGATAGTTGATATAGGAACATCCAACCATATAACTCCATTTCAAGAGTTGTTACATGATATTAAGCCTTTAGTTCATCCAATTTTCATTAAACTACTAAATGGATAGACTCTTACTATTGGGTTTGTTAGCAAAATCAGTATAACACAGACTTTAATCATTACGCATGTTTTGCTTATACCTCATTTTTCTTATAGCTTAATTTTAGTTCATAAAATTGTTAGTGAGCATTCACTTCAAGCCATATTTGATGACAATTCTTGTAAATTTTAGGACCTAAGATCTAAAAACATTGTGGCAACAACAAGGGCAATCAATGGCTTATATGTACTTAATCTTGAACCTTATGGTTTGTCATTTAACTCAGAGTATTCCATATCTTCTTCTATTTCTAAATAAAACAATTTAAACTTTGTAAGATTGATGCACTTGAGATTAGGACATATATCCTATAGTTCTTTACAGCATCTTTGATAGGAATCAGGTTACTAGGCCTTTAACCCGTAGCCGAGCTTGAGGGCTAGAGGGAATGGCAAGGTGAATCCTTTTGTTCCAATCGACTCTTACCAAAAGCCGAGTATACCCTTGCCAATCAACTTTGCATGCCGAGCCATATGACTGTCCACTTCTTGAAAGTTTTGTGCCAAATAGTAGATTGCCGAGAAAATAGCAAAACCATGCACATTTACTAACTCATTTTCGAGCTAACCAACTGCTCGACATCACCCTTGCCGAGAGGCCAAGAGAGAGACTCTAAACTAATCCTTAATCACTCTTGCTTGGATAAGCAATCTGATCATACTCTTTTGTTTATATCTTCTAATGGCATTGCTAATTATACAAGACCACGTGTAGAATCCATTACACTAATTATTATTTTTTTTTAATATTCATTTTTACCCTTTGTATTCTTTGTACATTACTTCTTTGAGAAATACCCTTTTTGTCTTTTCCCCTTCTAGGCAAATTGCCCTAACTTATTGAGTATAAATATTGATGGGAATCAGGCTACTGGACCTCTCACCCACAGCCGAGCCCAAGGATTAGAAGGATTGGCACGACGAATCTTGCTGCTTTAACTAACCCATATCAAGGCCGAATACTTCTTTACTGAGTCACCCTTCATGCCAAGCCGTATGATTGCCCATTTTTTTGTAATGTATCGAGTTGAAGATTACTCACTATTGCCGAGCCGACCATTACTCGACATATTCCTTACTGAGAAGCCGAAAGAGAGACTTTGGACTAACTAAGCCATCCTTGCTCAGATAAGCCATTAATATGTACTTTTTTGTCTGCATCTTCTAATGACCTTGTCAATGTAACATCGCCACGTGTACAGTATTATGTGCAAAATCCATTACACTAATGATTTTTTTTTCTTGTATATTCATTTTTTATAATTTCGTATGTTGTACATTACTTCCTTAAGGAATGCTTTTTTTATCTTTTCCTCTTTTAGCAAGTTGCCTTAACTTATGAGCATAAATACCCTTGTACTTATAGCTGGAAAGCATTGGATCACTCTTAATACACTTTTTTAGTACTTTTCTTCTTTGCATAAACATTGTTTGTTAACTCTCGGTATCACTCTTATCTTTTCCCTTAAGTAAGGTTAGGTGGCGAATAACCTTACCGGACCGATTCATGCATCATATCAAATTATGCTGTGAGTCTTTGGAAGTTCCATTGGTACATTATATCCTCTAGAGCTATTCGTGGGTTTTGCTTACCATTTCATTCTTCATTTTTCCCTTTCGTACTTTCCCCATTAATTCTTTTTCGAGCTTTCTGCAAGCTTGGACTCATCTAGTAATTGCCCTTATCTATTTTTTATTACGGTTCACACCATCTTGGTATCAGAGTAGATGTTTCGTGTGAACTGTAGTTAGTTCTTCTTGAAGTTCTACTATACTTTGTTTTGCGTATGTGAAACAAAGCAAGTTACTATGTTTATTTGACTGTTGTATTGTTAACTGTTAATTTCCAAAGTATTTGTTTGAGCTTTAAATCTATGAGGAAAAATGACAGACCCAAATATGAATGTTGGTATTGGTGATGATAGTTGAGTTGTCTACTATGGACGACAGTCTTAAGGAACTCCTAGAAGTATTGACGAGAAATTTGATGAGGTAACTAACCTCTTAGTAGATCTGACCTGAGTTGTTTATACACTGTTTTACCGACCCATTGAGGTAGTGCAAAACACTCCACAAGTTACTCAACCTATTAGAGATCAGAACCTAATTCGACCTATACGAGGTAGAGGAGTTGGCAGATGAACAAGGTGAAGGATAGACCTGAGAGAGCTCGATGAAGAGGAAGAAGAGTATTTTAAATAAGAGTGTGTACGAATCCCCAAAGCATCTGACTATGTGAAGTTTTGGATTCCGAGTTTCAATAGATCTGGGAATGCTGATGAATATCTAGATTGGGAAAAGATGGTGGATCATGTGTTTGATTACTATCAATATAAGGATTATAAGAAGGTGTTAACTGTTATTGTTGAGTTCTCTGGATATGTCGCTATGTAATGGAAGAATTTTTAAGCCATGAAAAGACAAGAGGGCTATTGAGAGATTAATACTTGGCTCGAAATGAAGAGAGTGCTCAGAAATAGGTTCGTGTTAGAAACTTATCTCTAAGATACTTTCACTCAGCTTCAAGAGCTGAGATAAGGAGGCTGAACTATTAACGAGTATGTTTAAGAGTTTCAAATGCTCATGATCCATTGCAAAGTGGAGGAACCACTAGTTCAAACAGTTTGAAGGTTTGTTATTGGGTTGAGGGGAGACATTTAAGATGTTGTAGAACTCCAATGATTTGACACAATGGATGAGGCTATTAGGATTACCAGCGAATAGAGAGGCAAAGAAGGAGCTGAGTACTGGTGAGGATGCCAACTAGCCAACTAAGACAAGCAAGTCACTAAACTCTATCGAATACCGAGCCGGGAAGGAAGGTTGATGTAAGAGTCGAGTAGAAAGGCCGACCTGATGATGAAGTGCTAACTTAAACTTACGAGAAGGGGCAAGGGTTTGGTAGGAAGACCAGCCAGATCAAGTACTTTAAGTGCTAAGGGTTCGAACACATAGTTGCTTAGTACCTGAATCGATAGATGTTAGTCATTAAGTGAGACATCCCAAAGCTAGAAGTAGAGAGTATGGATGAAGAATCCGAGGAGGAGAAGGTTCTTACCAAGAAAAAGCTGATTGAGGAAGACATGTTTCCTAAGGACTTAGATTAGTTACTCATGGTTGTCCGACGCACTATGAACATGTAACCCTCGTAAGAAGAGGAGTAAAGAGAGAATTTGTTCCATACCACCTGTAAAGTGAATGATCAAATGCACATCCTCATTGTGGATAGTAGAAGCTACACCAATGTAGGATCTGTCGATCTTGTTTCAAAACTAAAGTTGTCGACCGTTGCACATCCAAGGCTGTACAAGTTGCACTAGTTGAGTGAAAAAGGAGCATTACATGTCACTTGGCAAATACTACTGCCAATCACTCTAAGGAATTGCTCTAACTAGATCCTCTACAACATACTGCCTACATGCACTTCCCATGTGTTGCTAGGTACTTTGATAGGAAAGTTATACATGATGGTTACAGGAATACGTATATGTTCAAGAAAGATGATCAAAAGATCATGTTGAATCCGATGTCGCTGAGAGAACTTAATAAGTTGTAGATGAAACTTGCTTATAGATCGATAAAGGCTCTAGTGATGAGTAGAGCTGAGCTTTGCGAGGCCATTAATGTTAATGAACCAACCCTTTTGTTAGTCAAGCAATTATTGTAAATGAAGGAGCAGGGTGAGTTGCCCCAAAAAATCAAGGAGTTGCTAGATGAATATGTCTACCTATTCCCAAAATAGTTACTTAAGGGGTTACCCCTAACTCGAGGCATAGAGCATTGCATTGACTTAGTACTTGGTGCTGCATTGCTGAATAAGCCAACTAATTAGATGAATCCCGAGCAGGCTTCTAAACTCCAACGTTAATTCAATGAGTTACTAGAGAGAGGCTATGTAAGAGAGAGGCTATGTAAGAGAGAGTCTCAGCCCTTATGCTGTGCCTGTGCTTTTAATGCCGAAAAAGGATGGAACTTAGCAGATGTGTGTAAATAGCAAAGCTATGAACAAAATCACGATCAAATACAGGTATCTGATCCCGAGGCTAGAAGACATGTTGAATAAACTAAGTAGAGCCAAGATTTTCAACAAGATTAGTCTTAAATCTAGCTACCATCAAATCCGCATGAGACCAAGCGACAAGTAGAAGATTGCGTTCAAGACTCGACATGGACTTTATGAATGAATGGTCATGCCCTTAAACTTGTCGAATGCCCTAAGCACTTTCATGAGACTAATGAACCATGTGTTAAGACATCTCATAGGAAAGTGTGTTATGGTGTACTTCGACGGCATCCTGATCTACAGTGGCAACATGCCGAGTCACTGTGAACATCTCGAAGTAGTCTTGGATAAGTTCCATGCTGAGAGACTATTCAACAATCTAAAGAAATGTTGCTTTTGCTAAGAGGAAATGGTATTCTTGGGCTATGTAGTCAATGGAAGAGGCTTACGAGTCGATGATGAAAAGATCCGAGTAATTTTCGAGTAGCTGACTCCTATGACTTGTATCGAAGTGAGAAGTTTCCATGAACTGGGTTTGTTTTACAGAAGGTTCATCAAGAATTTTAGCACCTTCATTGCACCACTTATCGAGTTAACAAAAAAGAACACCAACTTTCGATGAGGAGAAAATGAGGAGAGGAGTTTCGTTGAGATAAAAGAAAGATTGACCTCTGCCCCAATGTTAGGTCTACTTAACTTCGACAAAATTTTTAAGCTAGAATGCGATGCATCGAGCATTAGAATAGACGCAGTCCAGATGTAGGAAGATCGACCAATTGCTTTCCATAGTAAGAAGCTTCGAGGACTACAATTGAAATACTCCGTGTATGATAAGGAACTTTTGGCACTAATTCGACTAATGCAAGTATGGCAACATTATTTACTGCTAAGAGAATTTGTCATATATATCGACCATGAATTGCTAAGGTACCTTTGAAATCAAACCAAGTTGTTGAAGTGGTAGGCGAGATGGGTTGTGATGTGAACCGTGACCAAGAATAGACAAGGCTGGTTGCTAGATAAGTCTAAGCTTGCAAAAGCTCAAAATAGGTTAATAGGGGAAAGGTACAAAAGGGGTGAAATGATAAATGAAATAGTTAGCAAAAACCCATGAACAGCTCCAAAGGATATGATACACCAAAGGAACTTCCGAGGACTCACGGCACAATTTGATATGATGCACAAATTGGTCCAATAAGGTTACTTACCACCTAACCTTGCTTCAGAGAAAGGATAAGAGTGATGCCGAGAGTAAACAAGCAGTGTTTATGCAAAGAAGAAAGTACTCAAGTGTATTGAAGGTAATCTGTCTTCTTATAACTACAAGTATGAAGGTATTTATACTCGTAAGTTAGGGCAACTTGCCCAAAAGGGAAAAGATAAAAAGGACAATTCCTAAAGAAGCAATGTACATGATACAAAAGGGTAAAAATGAATATATAAGGAAAATAATCATTGGTGTTAAAGATTCTACACATGATACTATGTACGTAGCAATGTTGCATTTGCAAGGTTGTTAAGAGATGTAGATAAAAGGTATGGACAAATGGGTTTATTCGAGCAAGGATGGCCTAGTTAGTCTAGTCTCTCTCTCTCTCGGCATTTCGACAAGGAAGATGCCGAGTAATTGGTCGACTTGCCAATAGAGAGTAATTGTCAACTCGACATACCACACAATAATGGGTGGTTATACGACACGACATTAGAGGTGAATTGACAAGGAGGTACTCGCCCTCGATAAGGGTTGGTTGGAATATAAGGATTTGTCATGATAATCCCTCTAGTCTTTGAGCTCGACTATGGTTCAAGGGCCTCGTAGCTTGATTCCCATCATTCCCTTCGGGTTGTTTTAGATTTGGGATCAAATCCGAATGGTACTCGCTTAGTTCTCCATCAGGGTGATATAGACTAAGGTTGGCAATGTTGAAGGCATCAGAAACCTCATAGTCCTCAGGCAGTTCTAACTTTTAGGCGTTGTCACTAATTTTCTAGAGGATTCTGAAAGGTCCTTCCACTCTTGCAGATAATATGTTTTTCCTTTTGTTCGGGAATCGTTCTTTGTTGAGGTATAGCCATACCAAGTCTCCCGATTGAAATTGTTTGGCCGACTTACTCTTGATCTTTTCTCGCATTCTTGTAGTAGCTTGGTCGATGTGCCGAGTGACCTTGTCACAAATGTGTTGAAGAGATTGTGCTTTGGCTAAGGCGTCAGGGTCCACTTACGTGCGTGTAGGTACAGAGGCGTGGTCAAGGGGTAACTCGGGATTAAATCTATAGACTACTTCAAAGGGGGTATGCTTAGTGGTACCATGTACTATTTAGTTATAAGCAAACTTGACCACTGGAAAGAAAATGTCCTAATCAACCAAGTGTTTGCTTACTACAGCTCGGAGCAGTGAACCTAAAGTATGATTAACCACTTCTGTTTGGCTGTCAGTTTGGGAGTGACAAGAGGTACTGAAGAGTAATTTAGTTCCCAGCCGATGCTACAAGGTTCTCCATAAATGGCTTAAGAACTTCGAGTCTCTGTTGAAAAATACACTTCTTGACATGCCGTGTATCTACACAATCTCTTATAAGAAAGGGGAAGCAATAGCCGAAGCGTCGTTAGTTTTGGTATAAGGCATGAAGTGTGCCATCTTATTGAACCGATCTACGATGACCATTATAGAATCTTTTCCTGGGGTAGTTCTCGGCAGTCTTAGAACAAAGTCCATGCTTAGTTCAGTCTATAACCTCATCGAAATAGGTAGAGTCATTGCTTTTCCTTGTTCGATTTGATACTTGGCCTTTTTGCACACAGCACAGCTTTTGATTACTTGGTGCACATCTCTTTGCAATCTTAGCTAAAAAAATCGGCCATTCACTAGTTCACAGGTCTTTCTCTCTCTAAAGTGTCTGAAAAGTCCTCCGCTGTGGGCTTCCCTAATTAATAATTCCCGTAGGGAACAAGTCGGCATGCATAGTTTTCCCTTTCGGAACAGATAGCCATCTTTCACATAATACTCGTCTACTATCCTTCTATCTATGCATTACGAAATTATTGGTCCAAAGTATGGATCTTCGGAGTACTGATTTTTGATACTCACAAAACCAAACAGCCTGGTCTGCAGTTTTAATAAGAGTGCATGCCTCCTTGAAAGAGCGTCTACAACTACATTGCCCTTTCCTTGCTTGTACTTGATCACAAAGTTGAATCTCTAAAGGAATTTAACCTATCTTGCTTGCTGCTTGGATAGCTTGGTCTAACTTTGGAGGTATCGCAGGGACTCGTTGTTAGTATATATGACAAATTCTCTCAGTAGTAGATAATGTTGCTACACTTGTAGTGCTCGGATTAGTGCTAAGAGCTCTTTGTCATACACGAAGTAATTTAACTAGGGTCTTCAGAACTTCTCACTGTAGAAGGCAATTGATCGACCTTCCTACATCAGGACAGTGCTTATTCCAATGCTTGACGCGTTGCACTTTAGCTCAAAAATTTGTCAAAGTCAAGTAGCACTAACACTAAGGCGGAGGTCAACCTCTTCTTAATCTCAGCAAAACTCCTCTCCTCCCTTTCTCCCCATTGGAAGTCGGTGTTTCTCTTCATTAATTTAGTAAGTGGCACAGCAAGGGTGCTGAAGTTCCTGATAAACCTTCAGTAAAACAAAGCTAGTCCATGGAAACTTCTCATATTGGCACAAGTAGTAGCGGTTGGCTACTCAACAATTGCTTGGATTTTCTTATCATTGACTCACAAGCCTCCTTTACTGACTACATAGCCTAAGAATACCACTTCCTCTTGGCAGAAGCAACATTTCTTCAAATTGCCGAATAGTTTCTCGGCACGAAGGATATCCAGGACTGTTCTGATGTGTTCACAGTGACTCGGCATGTCGGTACTGTAGATCAGGATGTTGTCGAAGTACACCACGAAACACTTCCTAATGAGATGTCTTAGCACATGGTTCATAAGTCTCATGAAGGTACTCAAGGCATTTGGCAAGTTGAAGGGCATGATTATCCATTCGTAAAATCCATATTAAGTCTTGAACGTAGTCTTGCACTCGTCTCCTAGCCTCATGCGGATTTGATGGTAGCCAAACTTGAGATCAATTTTGCTGAAAATTTTGGCTCCACTCAATTCATTCAATATGTATTGTAGCCTCGAGATCGGATACCTGTATTTGATTGTGATTTTGTTCATGGCTTAACTATCAATACACATTTACCAGGTTCCATCCTTCTTTGGCACTAGAAGTGCAGGCATAGCACAAGGGCTAAGACTCTCTCTCATGTATCCTCTTTCCAACAACTCATTGACCTAACGTTGAAGCTTAGAAGCCTGCTTAGCATTCATCCGATAAGCTAACTTGTTCGACAATGTAGCACCGGGTACTAAGTCAATGTAGTGCTCTATGCCTCGAGTTGAGAGCAACCCTTCTGGCAATTTTTCTAAGAACAGGTCGACATATTCATTCAATAGTACCTTTACCTCTTGGGGTCAATCATTCCGCTTCTTCATTTCCAATAGTTGCCTGACCAACAGGAAAGTCGACTCATTGGCATTAATGGCCTCTTAAAGCTTGGCTCTACTCATCATTAGAGCTTTCTTTGATCCACGAGCAAGTTTTGTCTGTAACTTGTGAACTTCTCTCAATGGCATCGAATTTAGCGTAATCTTCCAATCATCTTTCTTGAGCATGTAGGTATTCCTATAATTGTCGTAGATGACTCTCCTATCAAACAACCACGGTCTTCCTAGCAACACATAGGACGCGCACATGGGCAGTACGTCATAAAGAATCTGGTTGGAGTAATTACTGTTAATGATCGAGAGTAGTATTTGTTAAGTGATGTGTAATGCTCTCTTCTCACTTAACCAGTGCAACTTGTACAGCTTCGAGTGTACAACAATTGGCAACCTCAGTTTTGAAATGAGGTCGATTGACGCCACATTGGTGCAACTCCCACTATCTATGATAAGGGCGCATATCTGATCATTTACCTTATAGGTGATATGAAATAAGTTCTCTCTGCTCCTCCTCTCGTAAGGGTTCTACACTCATAGTGTGTCAAATAACTGTGAATAGTTGGTCTAAGTCCTTGACATACACGTCTTCCTCAATCAACTCTTTCTTGGCATTCTCATTCTCGATAGGAACCTCTTCATCGGGTTCCTCATCCGTACTCTCTACGTTTAACTTCAGGATGTCTCCCTTAATGACCATCGTCCTTCGATTCGGGCACTGCATAGCCATATGTCTAAACCCTTGACACTTGAAGCACTTGATTTGGCTGGTTTTCTTGCCAGATCCCTACCCCTTCTCAAACATTTAGGTCGGCACTACATCTTTAGGTCGGCTTTTCTGCTTGGTTCGAACATCAACCCTTCTGCTCGGCTCAGTACTCGGTAGAGTCCGGTGACTTGCTTGTCTGGGTCGACTAGTCGACATTCTAATTGTTACTCGACTCCTTCTTTGCCTCTCTACTCGTTGGGCAATCCTAACAGCTTCATCTATTGTGTCAAATCATTGGAGCTCCACAATATCTCGGATGTCTCCTCTCAACCCAGTGATAAACCTTGAGACTATTCGGGCAGGTGATTCCTCTACTTCACATCTTATCATAAGCATTTGGAATTCTTGAACATATTCATCAACAGTCCAGTATCCTTGTCTTAGCTCCTGAAGCCAAGTGAAAGCATCTTAGAGATAAGTTTCCGGTACGAATCGGTTTCTGAGCACTCTCTTCATCTCAGGCCAGGTGTTAATCTCTCAGTACCCTTCTCTTCTTCTCATGGCCAGAAAATTCTTCCACCACATAGTAGCTGTAGATACCTAATTTTTGCCCATAATTTTTATTTTTACAAAAAGGGTCCTAATTCAAAAAAGAGATAAAAATAATAAAAGATAATAACAAATAATGAAAATACCAAAAAAATAAGAAAAGGAAAAATTATAAAAATTTCGTAGAAATAAAAAATAATAAAAATTAACAAATAATGAAAATACCAAAAAAATAAGAAAAGGAAATATTATAAAAATTTCGTAGATTTTTAGGAAGTAATTTATATTAGGAATAATTAGTTTTAGTGTTAGTTTTAGTTTAGTTAAAAATTTTAATTTAGGGATTTAGATAGTTTAAATATAATTTAATTGTAATGAATGTCAAGACACAGACCAACGGCTTAATGGATAAGTAGCGAAGTATTTGGGCGGATTTAGTTAGAGGTCACGGGTTCGAGTCCCAGCAGACACCTATGTCTTTATTTTTCTAACTTTGCAAAAGTGAGACGAAAATCGGATTCATATAGGATTTGATTTGGACTTTATAAAAGAAAAAAACCACAATGAAAATCAGATCATCAGCTTCATTAAAAATTCAAAATATCTGCTTCATCCAAAGAATAGAAACAGCAGCATCTCTACGATCACTCCACGCAACAGCAACAATCCATGAACTGCTGCACATCCGAACTCCAATCCATCATCCACAATCCCTACCCTCCAACAAACAGCAGCCGCAGTCGTCACGTCGCCTGGTTCTGACTTGAACTCCACGTAGCACACGAACAACAGCCGTAGTCGTTGCTTGGTCCTGACATCACTCCACGGCACAGAAATAAGGAACAGCAATCCAGCAGTAGAACCTTCCAGCACCAAGCCTGATCTAGCCTTGCTGTTGATGTCCGCGATCTACGTACGTCTAGAAGAGAAAAAATACGTCCAGCAGGAGAACATTGGGGGCGTCAAGGCTGATGAACAGCAATCCAACAAAACACGCCTGAACGCTTGATAATCCAATCTCTATGTTCCCCTTTAGCAATCTAACACGTCACAATTTGAACTGCTTAGAAACACAAGTTGAAGCTTGCTGTAGCAACCGCAAGTCTACTTCACAATCTGATCGAAAATAAGCTACAGCCTCCACATATTACACACGAAGCACAGCCCACGACATTGCTTGTTGCACATACTTCCACGCCTGTCCACTTCACTTGTCACCCTACCACAAAGCCTGCCCCAAATCACTACATCGTACGTCTAATTGAAGACCCATACAGCAATCCATATTCCTTCGCTTGACCCCCTCTTCCACACGTTCATTGCACATACCATGCCAGCACATTGAATAACCAACGCCCCCTGGACCAACAATACCAATATACGTTGCCCTTAATTGTCACACACGCAAGTTCATGCTTGACTCCCCGACCGAAGGCCACTCCACATTGCCACAGCATACACGTCCCATGCAGCATATGGACACACACTTGACGACTTAGACGGCCCCCTGACGCTAGCAATTCACGCGATTTCCACTGCCACGCTCAATTCATATCACTAACGTCCCTCGCTTGCACACCATTACATAGTGAATAGCCAAGCAAGGTTCAGTTTCTTCTAAATTTATTTTATTATATTATTATCATTTTATTATTATATTATTAGTTAACATAATATATCATATAGGAATACATTGGTTAAGTGTATTATATGGAATTATTTTGTTTTGATAGATAGTTATATATATTAGTTTAGTGGTTGTTAAAATTAATTATCTTTTTAGATTTGGATTTATTTAAGAATTTATCATATAGAACTTGTTTTTTTTTTAAATAAAAATTAATAAAAGGCCCTTTTAAAAATAGGATTTTTAGAGCATTTTTTTTTTAAATAACAACATTCAAAAGTTAGGACCCCGTTAAATTTTTTTAAAATAAACCGAATAACTTAAAATGTAAACTTGGTCAGTTTTTACAAATTAAAATAAATCAACACATTAAAGATTTTTCCAAAGAACTACGATCGTTTGATTCTGGCTAGCGGGTACGTAGGCACTTTTGGGGCGACGATAAAATATATAGAAACTTAGGTTCTTTTTCTTCTTTTAATTTTATTTATTTATTTATTTATTTTTTAAATATTATAATTAGAAAAATAATCCTAATTTCGGCAAATAAATAGTGGTACCCGTTAGGGTTTAATAGGTTAGCCCCCGAATTTGGAACCTTCTAGTTCTTTATTAAAATTGAAATCAAGGACTGGTAGCTAAATCGTAACCAATCCACCCAATTGGTTATGGTTTCTTTTCTTTTCCCGACTCCGATCGGGTGGCGACTCTAAAAATTATTTTCAATAAAAAATCGGAATTTTCTCAATTTCTTTAGTCAAGGATTAATATTAAATGGGTAAAGGTTTAGTATTAATCAAGAAATGAGAAATTAATATTATAAACAGAAAACTGAAAGATCAGGCTCGACAGTTTGGCGACTCTACTGGGGACCGCTAGAGGGCTAGCCACTAGAAGTTGCCAAAAATAGGATTATTTTTCAAAAAAATAAAATAATAATAATGAAAAAAAGAACTTAGGTATGTTGTTTGATGTATTTGTTTATTTTATTTACTTGTGTTTTTACTAACATTTTTTTTATCTGTGACAGTTTATTTAAGGGGGAATTTTGGGGTTTTTCTTTTTTTTTTTACTTTTATTTATTTTATTTTCTTTTCTTTCTTGTATCATAAACGCATGTTAGACACAGCCAGAACCAGGCCGTTTTAGGACCTTAGGAGGGAGGCCATTGTGTAAGTTTCGAATGTTGTGGGGTAACCACTTTCCGGGGCTCATCAGGCTGCCCCACTCAAGTTCAAATGCGACCACAGAATTGTTGCTTTGAAAAAACATAGTAGTTGCAGAACTTGAGGACTTTTAGAGCCTACCCTTTACATTACATGAAAACTTTTTCTAAAACCACAAGAACCTATGATGTAGTGAACCTACATTGATGAAAGCAGTTGTGAAGTTATGATTGTAATTGTGATCTTCCCTTATAAATAATTTGTAATATTATTTTTATGTAAAGTTTAGAATACATTGTAATTGTAATTTTAATTTTAATTTTGATTAGTCATGGCTGGACCAAGTCAAGGGCCTTTTGAGGACATTCATGTCCACCTACCGCATTGGCCACAGAAGCTGCTTTAGACATAGTTTCGACTCTTCAGCCTAGATAAACAAGAGTTTATTAAGAATAAGATTAGGCTCATCCTCTCTCTACAGAAGATCCCTATGAACATCACTCTAGTGCGGGCCTTGGTCCACCTTTAGGAGCCCAAATCCACCAGTTTCTGTATGGGCCTACATCAGCTAAGCCTAACTGTAGAAGAATACTCCCAATTGTTGTGGGCTCCTACAATCACGGATGACATTTATGTCCTAGACTTGGAAGCTGCAGCACCAATGATCTTAAGTAAGTTGCTGGGAATTAGAAAAACCGAAATAAACCGGGTTCTAAATTAAGGAAAGACCATTCGATTAGAGGATGTCATGGACTGGTTTTCTATTGAATTGAAGCACAGAGAAAAGCATGAGGTTTTCTATGCAAATTTAGAAGCGTAGCACCAATACCGGGTCAATGCTTTTATACTGGTAGTCTTCAATACCATCCTGTTCCCTAATAAAAGACGTCAAGTCCATTTCAGAATTGCAGAACTCGTAGCCTAATTCCTTGAAGGGAAATCATATATCCCGGCCCTTCTGGCCGAGCAGATCCGGTCACTAAACCATCTCAAGAAAAAGAAACGAGGAGATCTGAAAACTAACATGGTCCTACTGGTGGTCTGGTTCGTTAGCCACATGAGAAGTTACCAGCTTGATTTTAATCGGGCCGAGTTTACTCAACGATATGATCTCATCAAATCTTTTGGAGAAAGAATTGAACTGCTAGAAAATATAGCTAGCCGCTATTGGGTCCAATACTTTCAGAGTATGAAAGAGGAAGAATTGTTATTGACACCCAAGTGGTTTGCAAGCAAGGAAATGATAAGAGGACGTAGAGACTTCACAGCGATTCCTCTGATCGGCTTCAACCTCTACACCGCATACGTTCTAGCCAATGGACTCATTGAGGACAGGATCCCTAGACCATCATTAGAAGCTGCTTCGCTGGATTTCCTTAACCCTGGTATAATGATGGTTGACAAAATAACCAAGCTTCAAAGCATCCAAGCTCTTTAGTGCACAAGAAGGACCACCCCTACCACTAGAGGGATAACAGCCAGGAGTCAGACAACCAAAAGATTTCTTTATCACCAGCTAAAAGGGCTGAAAGATATAGAAGACAAAGAAGAAAAGAGGGAAGTTCAAGCTGAACCAGAGAGGACGAGTAAAAGAGAGCAGGAGTTGGAGAGCCGTTGTAAGGAGTACCATCAGAAGATAAAGGCATTGGAAGCACAACTGAAGAGGATTAAGGGTAAAGAAGAGCAAGCTCCTACGATCTGAAAGAAGAGGAGGACGCATGACAAGCTTACTAGTCATTAGGAGATTAAATTTTAGATTTTAGGTTTTTTATGTTTTCATTAGAATTCATTTTTATGAACAGAATAAGAGGTGTAAAGCTTTGCAATTGCAAAAATTAATAAAAGTTAGTTAGGTTTTGCCACATCAAAGGTTCACCCCAATTCTTGATTTTTTCATTGCACTCGTGTGACATGCATTTTGTGTTTGTACGATTAACAACCCTTTTTTTTAGCAAAATATAATATATACTAACCCTTTGGTGAGTTGTTCAATAACAATTAGGTAAAATTTCAAGATAGCTCCCAAACGTCAAGTCTTTCAGAGAAGTCCAATTAGAACCCGTTCCCAGACCAAGATGGCCACCACTCAAGGAAATGATGGAGACCCCGAGATCAATGATCCCTCTGAGCTGAGGTTTCGTTCCATAGAAAGGGCTATGGAAAAGATGGCAGAACAGATGAGCTTCCTAGCAGATAACATTTCTTTGCTACGAGCTACAGCACTGGCCAATGAAGAAGGTTCCAAAACCCGTTATGGGAAGAATACACAAGCTCCTGAAGCAGATAATGAATATCAAAAAGACCCATTCAAATTAGAAGGAGTTTACCCAAAAGACAACCCGACCTTCGAACCTGACACGTATGTAGCCCCGAGACCTGTCGACCACAGGCCTAGTACGGACAGCTTGAAAGAACTGGAAAATAAATTAACACAACAGATCACTGAAAAGATGAAGGCATTTGTAGGGTGTGATGGATTTGAACAGGCGGAGATCACAGAATTTTCCACGTATGACATGGGATCATACCCTGAGAAGTTTAAGGTACCGGAATTCGAAAAGTGTAATGGGACTGGTTGCCCCAAACTTCACACCAGGTTGTATGTCAGGAAGATGGGAAAATATGTTCAGTACAACCCACTCATGGTACAGACATTTCAAGATAGCCTGACCGGACCGGCCCTAACTTGGTATGCCTAGCTTGATTTGAATCAGATAAATACATAGGAGAAACTTGCTTGAGCATTTTATGAACAATATAAATTCAATGTGAAAGTGGCCCCGACTATGATGGACTTGGTTGCCCTACGGAAGAAGAATAATGAATCGTTCAAAGAATATGCTCAAAGATGGAGGTCCTTAGCTGCAAGAATCTCTACTCTAATGACTGAGAAAGAGCTCACATCAGCTTTCATTAACACCTTGGAGAGGCCCTATTTTTCCCATCTCATCGAGCAGGCCTCATCTAGTTTTGCTGAGGTAGTAGCGGCCAGGTGCAGGATTGAAAGTGCCGTCTCTTCTGGTAAACTGTAAGACACAGCAGATAGAAGACCACCTGCATCATCATCTGGTCCTAGACCAGCCGTCAGCAAGCCTAAAGAATCCACGGTTGGTATGGTAAATTCAAATGCCAGACCAAATGCTCAAGTCGCTTTTAGGGCGAATGTACCTCCTACTCAGCAACAGTACAGAGATCAGTTTCAAACTAACAGGACTTATAGGCAATTTACCAAGATACCGATTCCTTTGAGTCAAGTCTTCAAGAAGTTGCGAAGGGATAATTTGATACAGTACGAACTTCCTAGCGATCGATATTGACCGAGATTCTTTGACTCCACAATAAAGTGCGAATATCACTGTGGACAAGTGGGGCATTCAACTGATGCATGCTGGAGATTGAGGAATAAGATTCAGGACTTGATAGATGTAGAGACGGTGCAGTTGGATTTTGTGGAAGCCCCGGTCCCTAATGTTAACAATAACCCCTTACCCAACCATGGGCCGATGATTGGTATGATTTTTTATGATTGTGCTGTTAATGTCATCGATTCAGATAAGAAGCCTAAGGTTTTTGAGTTCTATATTGGCAACCCGACTCCAGAGGTGAAGAGGTACACATTTCACGTACCGTTGCCACCGGAAAATTACAATGTTGCTCCATTTAACTATCACTTGGTAAATCAGGAGAAACCCATTTCTCTGGTAGGGGGCATTACCCGATCGGGAAATATTTATCATCCAAGAGAGGAGCAGGGGAGGAAAGTCATGTCGGGAGAATCAAACGATAAGACGGCAGCCGAACGGATTGAGGGACTATCAGCTTTTACCAAAATGCTCAAGTCAAGTGAGTATAAAATCATGGATCAACTTAGTAAGACTCCTGCACAAATATCGCTGATGGGCTTGCTAATTGCATTTGAACTACACAGGGAGGCTTTATTCCATACTTTAAATGAGGTGAAGGTCCCTCAGGAGATTCCAACTGAGAAGATGGGACTGGTTACTAATTCGATCCTCGTAATAGATCAAATTTTATTTTCGGCTGAAGAATTGGGCAAGGAAGGGAACAAACATACGAAGCCACTCTTTATCATGGTAAGGAGTAATGACATAATTGTTACCAGGGTGCTCATTGACAACAGATCGTCACTAAACATCTGCCTACTCGCCACTTTGGATTTGTTGGGCATTGACACATCCGTAATTAAGCCTTCTTCTACAACAGTCAGGGCCTTTGATGGTTCCAGAAGAGAAATCGTAGGGGAGATTGATTTATCCGTGAGTATTGACCCTTAGTACTTCACTATTCGATTCCAAGTCATGGACATTCCAAGATCTTTCAATCTACTGTTAAGAAGACCTTAGATTCATGCAGCAGGGGCCATACCTTCGAGCCTGCACCAAAAATTGAAGTTTATCTCCAATGGCCAGGTGATTACAATTCTGGGAGATCAAGATTACGAAATCTATAAGGAGACGGCTATACCCTACATAGGAAGTGAGGGACAAGAGGAGCTGGGTTTACAAATGTTTGAAGAAGTGAACATGATTACTAGTCCCGACAAAGAGGGTGATAGAAGGAAGGGATTCAAGGAAGGCTAGATTGGTACCTATGGCCTTGGTTACAATCCTACCCCGGCGGAAGAATTCCAGAAGAAGCAAGCAAGGGGCAAGAAAGGTAACAGATTATACCATGCCTCTATGACCTTTCCACCACTAGCTGAGACGTTTATATGGGAAGAGACTCAAGCCCGAGAATCTGACAAAGAAGGATCAACATACTCGTCACCCAAGTTCCAGCATCATTTGAACAACTAGTTCTCCATCCCGGCGAATTGCAACAAGTCTTCCCTAGGGTAAAGGGGTGACCCGTAATTAGTATTTTTTGAATTTTTATTTTCAATAGTCATCGTTTTAAATGTATCGTTAAACCTTTCATTAGTTAGGCCTTTATCTCATTTGAAACCATACCTCCATTTATTCAATAAAATCTTAGTTCGTTTCTTTCCCATGTTGCTCTTCAGTTCTCTTTTGTTTACATGCATTTTTTTTCATACATTCTCATTCAGATTCAATGAAACAAGCGAAAACCAGGAATATCTCGCGCAGGTAGAAAATGAGAATATCGATATCGTTTCCAGCCCTACTGGGTTAGTCATCGGGAGCGATGTCGATGACCACAGTAATATACAAGAGGAATGGCAAAAACATGAACTGGATAGGATTACTATTGATGAACCGATTGAGACAATTAATGTGGGCAACGAAGAAAATCCTAGGAATTTAAAAATTGGGGCGAATTTAAAAGAGAAACAAAAAACAGAAATGATTACGTTGTTAGCTAATTATCAAGACGTGTTCGCTTGGTCGTATGAAGATATGCTTGGGTTGGACCCGTCGATTGTAGTCTACCGTTTACCTACACAGGAGGACATCAAACCAAGAAAGAAAAAATTGAGGAGATTTCGACCTGACGTCTTGCTGAAGATTAAAGAAGAAGTGAAGAAACTACTGGAGGTTGGATTCATCGAAGTGTCGGATTACCTGGAATGGGTAGCTAATATTGTTCCAGTAATAAAGAAAAATGGGAAAGTTAGAGTATGTGTAGACTTTCGAGATCTCAACCAGGCAACGCTTAAGGATAATTTTCCACTGCCTCACATTGACGTCTTAGTGGATAACACTTTTAGAAATCATCTATTCTCTTTCATGGATAGTTTTTTGGGATATAATCAGATTCGGATGTCCGAAGAGGATAAGACGAAAACGACTTTTATTACGACTTGGGGAACATTTTGTTATAGGGTGATGCCGTTTGGGCTGAAAAATGCAGGTGCAACATATCAGAGGGCCATGGTTGCAATCTTTCATGACATGATGCATAAAGAAATAGAAGTGTATGTTGATGATATGATTGCGAAGTCCAAAGAGGAGGAGGATCACCTAGAAAACCTAAGAAAGTTGTTTGATAGGCTAAGAAAGTACCACTTGAAATTGAATCCGGAGAAGTGTACCTTTGGTGTGATGTCAGGAAAATTGTTGGGGTTCATAGTTAGCCAAAGAGGTATTGAAGTCAATCCTGATAAGGCCAAAGCTATAATTGACATGCCTCCTCTACAAAAGCTCAAGGAAGTGCAAGGTTTGTTGAGGCGTTTAAATTACATTACCCGATTCATAGCACAGTTAACGGATAAATGTCGTCCTCTTTTTAAGCTGTTAAAAAAGAACGCAAAGATCAGTTGGAATGAGGAATGTGAAGAGGCTTTCATGAAAATCAAAGAATATCTCATGAAACCTCCAGTGTTGGTAGCTCCTAAACCTAGAAAGCCGTTGTTTTTGTACTTGACCATAATGACAGAATCAATGGGATCCGTGCTTGGCCAGAAGGATGAAGAAGGGAAAGAGTGAGTTGTTTACTATCTAAGCAAGAAGTTCACAGAAAGGGAGCAAAGATACTCAGAACCCGAAAGAACCTGTTGTGCATTGGTCTGGGTTATGCATCGGCTTAGACAATATACATTGTATTATCAGATCGAGTTGATAACACAACACAATCCTTTGAAATACTTAGCTGAAAAACCGGCTCTCATTGGTAAAGTTTCAAAATGGCAGATGTTGCTGACAGAATTTGACATTAAGTATGTGAGCCAAAGTTCAGTCAAGGGGCAAGCTTTGGCGAATCAATTAGCGGAGAACCCTTCTGAGGATACCCCTCAAGGCACACGAGTTGAGTTTCCCGATGAAAACATCCTAGTAGCGGGAAATGATTCTAATGGTGAAATAGTCGAAAAATCTTCAGGGTGGAAAATGTTCTTTGACGAAGCAGCCAATGTGTCTGGATGTGGAGTAAGGGCAATTCTGGTATCGCCTGGAGGTACACAATTTCCAATGGCTATGAGATTGGTTTTCCCATGTACTAATAACATTGCAGAATACGAGGCGTGTATTTTGGGGCTTAAAATCACATTGTTTAAGGAGATACGGGAATTGTAGGTGTATGGAGATTCTTCGTTGATCATAGGCCAAGCTCGGGGTGAATATATGACGAAAGACCCCAAATTAGTGCCTTATCGCCAACACTTGGCCGAGTTGATAACCAAGTTTAAAAAGATTACCTTTGTGTATGTACTAAGGGTTCAAAACCAATTTGCCGATGCTCTTGCTACTTTGGCATCAATGATTCAGTTATCAAAAGGAGTGGAGATTCAGCCACTTAAAATTGAAATTGAAGAAAAGCCTGCTTTCTGTTTGGCAATGGAAAGTTCGTGTGATGAAAAGCCTTGGTATCATGACATCAAAATATTTTTACGACATGGTACGTACCTCGAAGGAGCAGAGAAGTTAGATAAAAAATTAATTAGAAGATTGGCGGCTCAATACTTGATGAGTGATTCTGTGATGTACTGATGATCGTTTGATGGTACGCTTTTACGTTGCGTAGACGGGAAAGAGGCAGAGATGCTGATGAAAGAAGTACACGAAGGAGTATGTGGCCCTCATATGAATGGCTACATGCTTACCAAGAAAATCATGAGGATGGGATATTACTGGTCAACTGTAGAGGCGGATTGTATTGCACATGTTAGACGCTACCATTTGTGCCAAATCTATGCGAACAAGATAAATGCTCTACCTCAAGAGTTGCATACACTATCAGCACCATAGCCTTTTTCGATGTGGGGAATAGATATCATCGGCCTAATCACTCCAAAAGCATCTAACGGGCACCGATTTATATTGGTAGCTATTGATTATTTCACTAAGTGAGTTGAAGCCTCATCCTACTCTAGTGTGACGAAGGGAGTAGTGGTTAAGTTCATCAGGAGGGACATACTGGCTCGGTATGGTACGCTAGAAATGATTATTACTGATAACGGTACGAATCTAAATAATAAATTGATGTCCGAGTTATGCCGATACTTCAAGATCATTCATAGAAATTCTACTCCTTATCGGCCCCAGATGAATGGAGTCGTGGAAGCAGCTAATAAGAATATCAAAAGAATTATTGAGAAGATGGTCATTACGTATCGAGATTGGCATGAGATGTTACCATTTGCACTCATGGCCTATCAAACTTCTATCAAAACGTCAACAGGGACAACCCCCTACTCGCTGGTATACGAATGGAAGCTATACTGCTAGTGGAGGTTGAGATCCCATCTCTCAGAATATTGTCAGAGACTTAGTTAGATGAGGCTGATTGGGTAAAGAAGCGTATTGAGCAGTTGAACCTAATTGATGAAAAGAGGCTGACAGCTTTATGCCACAACATTTGCTATCAGCAACGAATGGGCAGGGCTTTCAACAAAAAAGTATGACCTCAGAGTTTTGAGCAAGGTGATATGGTGTTGAGGAAGGTGTTGCCTAACACAACTGATTCAAGAGGGAAGTTTGCCCTAAACTATAAAGGGCCTTACATTGTGAAGAAAGTATTACCTGGGGGAGCTATTATTTTGTCTCAAATGGATGGTCCGGATTTGAAGGACCCAGTAAACGCTGATGCATTGAAGATGTACTATCCTTGAACAATTAATGAAATTTTTGCAAATATTCTTACTATTACTATGGTCTCGTTTTCAATTTTTACATGAAAAGTTGGTATTCTTAGTAGTCGTTAGCATTGGATCATATCCTTAGCCTTTCTTTTTCTCACCCCACTAAAAGACCCTACTCCTCGCTCTATTATTTACCCAAACAAACCTTACACACAAAGAACCACAAGAAAAATAATCATTTAATTTGAAGCGATAACTACTGATAAAAATTCTTTTAATACTTTATTGTGGTTAACCCCCCAAAAAAGAAAGGGAGATCTGTTTCCTATTTTTTCAGGACAGGGCCATGTTCAAAAAGGGTAACGTGTGGCGTGTAAGTAGAAACTCGCTTGAGAACAAATGCTTGCTCGGAAAGCCAATGTTTAGATCAGAAGTTCAATATAGGTCATCCTTGTTCAAGAAGAATATGTTTTATGTTCGATTCAAGCTCAAGTTGTTTTAAAAAAAAAAAGGGGGGGGGGGGGGGGGGGGGGGGTTTGGAAAGAGATGGCAGAAGAAAGAAGAAGAATAACTAGAACAAGAAAAGCAATGGTAAGGGTCAGAATTGTTGGTTCTAATCAAACTGCTTAATAAGACGAGAGACGATTTGGGAGCTATCATTGAAACCAGGTAAGTGGTTCTAAACTTGATAAAACATTGCTTTGACAGTTGGTTTCCCCTTAAGGATAATAGCTTATTTTCCAAAAAACAATTAGTTAGCTCGTAAATCATGGTCCTAGCGTGCCTTCAACTTCCAATCATCCAACTCACACAACTTTATTCAACTCAAAATTTCTTCAAGGGATTTAGCACTTCGATCAGCTTATGGAGCATTACTTTGACTCATATTCTCATTTAGGGATTTAGCCAGTTCACAGAGCGTAGTCCTAATCTTAAGTTTCTTAAGTTTCTGGCTGACTCCTAAAACAGTCCCAATTCGGAGTTTCACAGGCTCACAGTTACCCAACTCACAAAATGTTGCTCAACTTATAATCTTTCAGGGATTTAGCAAGCTCATGGAGCACTATCTAAATCTAAGTCTTCTTCATATTTTTAGGTCTTAGCCAGCTCATGGGGCGCTTTGGCCGCCTTGGAGAGTCAGCTCATTAAGGGCATGATCTAAGTTTTCTTCAGATTTTTTAGGTCTTAGCCAGCTCAAGGGGCGTTTTGACCGCCTTAGAGAGTCAGCTCATTAAGGGCACGACCCAAGTTTTCTTCAGATTTTTTAAGTCTTAGCCAGCTCAAGGGGCGCTTTGACCACCTTGGAGAGTCAGCTCATTAAGGGCACGATCCAAGTCTTCTTCAAATTTTTAGGTCTTAGCCAACTCAAGGGGCGCTTTGACCGCCTTGGAGAGTCGGCTCATTAAGGGCACGATCCAAGTCTTCTTAAAATTTTAAGGTCTTAGCCAGCTCAAGGGATACTTTGACCACCTTGGAGAGTCAGCTCATTAAGGGCACAATCTAAGTCTTCTTCAAATTTTTAGGTCTTAGCCGGCTCAAGGAGCACTTTGACCGCCTTGGTGAGTCAGCTCATTAAGGGCACGATCCAAGTCGTCTTCTAATTTTTAGGTCTTAGCCAGCTCAAGGAGCGCTTTGACCGTCTTGGTGAGTCAGCTCATTAAGGGCACGATCCAAGTCTTCTTCAAATTTTTAGGTCTTAGCCAGCTCAAGGGGCGCTTTGACCGCTTTGGTGAATCAGCTCATTAAGGGCACGATCCAAGTTTCTTCATTCTTTAGGTCTTAGCCAGCTCAAGGGACGCTTTGACCGCCTTGGTTAGTCAGCTCATCAAGGGCACGACCAAGATTCTCGTTATTCTTTTTTAGAGGTTTTTGCCAATTCACAAAGGCACTTCCCATTCCTTATGATAGAGTCGTCCTGAGGCAAAAAAAGTGTCTCTTTTGTCTTTGCGACAAAGTTTTACTCAAACTTCACCATAAAGAGAGGCAGCTGCAGACACCTAATTTTTTCCCATAATTTTTATTTTTACAAAAAGGGTCCTAATTCAAAAAAGAGATAAAAATAATAAAAGATATTAACAAATAATGAAAATACCAAAAAAATAAGAAGAGGAAAAATTATAAAAATTTCGTAGAAATAAAAAATAATAAAAATTAACAAATAATGAAAATACCAAAAAAATAAGAAAAGAAAAAATTATAAAAGTTTCGTAGATTTTTAGGAAGTAATTTATATTAGGAATAATTAGTTTTAGCGTTAGTTTTAGTTTAGTTAAAAATTTTAATTTAGGGATTTAGATAGTTTAAATATAATTTAATTGTAATGAATGTTAAGACACAGACCAACGGCCTAACAGATAAGTAGCGGAGTACTTAAGTGGATTTAGTTAGAAGTCACAGGTTCGAGTCCCAGCAGGCATCTAGGTCTTTATTTTTCTAACTTTGCAAAAACGAGACGAAAATCGAATTCATATCTAATCGAGTCTAGTTAAATCAGATTTGAATAAGATTTAAATCTAGTTTAATCAGATATAATAGGATTTGATTTGGACTTTATAAAAGAAAAAAACCACAATGGGAATCAGATCATTAGCTTCATCAAAAATTCAAAAAATCTGCTTCATCCAGAGAACAGAAACAGCAACATCTCCACAATCACTCCACGCAACAGCAGCAATCCACGAACTGCTGCACATCCAAACTCCAATCCATCATCTACAATCCCCACCCTCCAACGAACAGCAGCCGCAGTCGTCGGCTTCAAGGCTGATGAACAGCAATCCAACAAAACACGCCTGAACGTTTGACAATCCAATCTCCACGTTCCCCTCTAGCAATCTAACACGCCACAATTCGAACTGCTTAGAAACACAAGCTAAAGCTCGCTGCAGCAACCGCAAGTCTACTTCACAATCTGACCGAAAATAAGCCACAGCCTCTACATATTACACACGAAGCACAGCCCATGACATTGCTTGTTGCACATACTCCTACGCCTGTCCACTTCACTTGTCACCCTACGCACGAAGCATGCCCCAAATCACTACATCGTACGTCCAATTGAAGGCCCATACAGCAACCCATATTCCTTCACTTGACCCCCTCTTCCACACGTTCATTGCACATACCATGCTAGCACGTTGAATAACCAACGCCTCCTAGACCAACAATACCAACATACGTTGCCTTTAATTGTCACACACGCAAGTTCATGCTTGACTCCCCGACCGAAGGCCACTCCACATTGCCACGGCATACACGTCCCATGCAGCATATGGATACACACTTAAAGACTTAGACGGCCCCCTGACGCTAGCAATTTACGCGATTTCCACTGCCACGCTCAATTCATATCACTAACATCCCTCGCTTGCACACCATTGCATAGTGAATAGCCAAGCAAGGTTCAGTTTCTTCTAAATTTATTTTATTATATTATTAATTAAAATAATATATCATATAGGAATACATTGGTTAAGTGTATTATATGGAATTATTTTGTTTTGGTAGATAGTTATATATATTAGTTTAGTGGTTGTTAAAATTAATTATCTTTTTAGATTTAGCTTTATTTAAGGATTTATCATATAGAAATTGTTTTTCTTTAAATAAAAATTAATAAAAGGCCCTTTTAAAAATAGGATTTTTAGAGCATTTTTTTTAAATAACAACATTCAAAAGTTAGGACCCCGTTAAATTTTTTTAAAATAAACCGAATAACTTAAAATGTAAACTCGGTCAGTTTTCACAAATTAAAATAAATCAACACATTAAAGATTTTTCGAAAAAACTACGATCGTCTGATCCCGGATAGCGGGTACATAGGTACCTTCGGGGCGACGATAAAATATGTAAAAACTTAGGTTCTTTTTCTTCTTTTAATTTTATTTATTTATTTATTTATTTTTTAAATATTATAATTAGAAAAATGATCCTAATTTCGGTAAATAAATAGTGGTACCCGTTAGGGTTTAACAGGTTAGCCCCCGAATTTGGAACCCTCTAATTCTTTATTAAAATTGAAATTAAAGACCGGTAGCTAAATAGTAACCAATCCACCCAATTGGTTATGGTTTCTTTTCTTTTCCCGACTCCGGTCGGGTGACGACTCCAAAAATTATTTTCAATAAAAAACCGGAATTTTCTCAATTTCTTTAGTCGAGGATTAATATTAAATGGGAAAGGGTTTAGTATTAATCAAGAAATGAGAAATTAATATTATAAACAGAAAACCGAAAAATCAGGCTCGACAATAGCATATCCGGAGAAGTTAACAGTAGCAGTCCTTACTTTCTCATAATCCTTGTATTGATAATAATCAAATACATGTTTCACCTTCTCTTCCTAATCCAAGTACTCATCAACATTCCCAGATCTATTGAAACTTGGAATCTGAAGCTTCACATTGTTGGATGCTTTGGGGACTCATACACGCTCCTTTTCAAAATACTCTTCTTCCTCCTCATCTAACTCTCTTAGGTCTATCCTTTGCCTTACTTATCCGCCAACTCTTCTACCTCGAATTGGTCAAGTTGGGTTTTGACCTCTAATAGGTTGAGCAGCTTGTAGAGTGTTTTGCACGGCTTTAGTAGGTGGATAAGATAAGGCGTGAACAACTCAGGTTAGATTGACCAAAAGGATAGTTACCTCATCAAGTCTCTCGTCAGTATTTTTAGGAGTTCCCTAAAATTGTCATCCATGATGGATAACTCCACTGTCATCACCGACATTAATATTCATACTTGGATCTGTCATTTTTCCTCACAAATTCAAATTCAAACAAACACTTCAAAAAGTAAATAGCTAACAACATAGTAGTTAAATGAACACAATGACTTGCTCTGTTTCGCATACATAAAATAGAGTATAACAGAATCCAGGAAGAACTAACTATAGCTCACATAAAACCTCCACTTTGATACCAAGATGATGCGAACCGTGACCAAGAATAGACAAGGCTGGTCGTTGGATGGGTTTAAGCTTGTAGAAAGCTTGAAATGGGTCAATGGGGGAAAGGTACAAAAGGTGTGAAATGATAAATGAAATAGTTAGCAAAAACCCACGAACAGCTCTAAAGGATATGACGCACCAAAGGAACTTTCAAGGACTCACGACATAATTCGATATAACGTACGAATTAGTCCAATAAGGTTACTCACCACCTAACCTTGCTTAATGGAAAGGATAAGAGTGATGCCAAGAGTAAACAAGCAGTGTTTACGGAAGGAAGACCTGTAAATTGTTGAATGGCTGATTCTTTTGGTCGAGAATGAGGAGAGATATACATCGAGTGGTTGAGAGCTATATCGTATGCAAGATTGCCAATTGCCAAACCGAACAAGGGAAAGCAATGCCCTTACCTATCTTGATGAAGCTATAAACTGAATTGAGCATAAACTTTGTTCTTAGACTGCCACGAACTGCTTGAGGCAAAGATTCTGTAATGGTCGTTGTGGATAGGTTTAATAAGATGCATACTTCGTGCCCTATACTAAAACTAATGATGCTTCGGCTATTACTTCTCTTTTCTTATAGGAGATTATGCAGATACATGGCGTGCCGATAAGTGTAGTCTCCGAAAGAGACTCGAAGTTCTTGAGCCATTTCTAGAGAACTCTGTAACGTCGATTGAGAACTAAATTACTCTTCAATACCTCATGTCACTCCCAAACTGACGGCCAAACAGAGGTGGTTAATCGTACTTTGGGGTCACTGTTCCGAGCTGTAGTAGGCAAGAACTTGGCTGATTGGGACATCTGCTTGCTAGTGGTCGGGTTCTCCTATAACCGAACAGTACATGACACTACTAAGTAGACTCTCATTCGAGGTAATCTATGGGTTCAATCCCGAGTTGCCCTTTGACTACACTTCTGTACTAATACCTGCGTAAGAGGACCTTGACGCATTGGCTAGAGTACAATCCCTTCAGCATATCTATGATAAGGTCACTAAACATATCAACTAAGCTGTTAAAAGAATGAGAGAAAAGACTAAGGGTAAAATTGCTAAACAATTTCAACTAGGAGACTTACTATAGTTACACCTCAGCAAAGAGCGGTTTCCAAATAAGAGGAGGAACAAATTATCTACAAGAGCGAAAGGACCTTTCAAAATCCTCTAGAAGATCAATAATAATGTCTATTGGTTGGAATTGCCCAAGGACTATGGGGTTTCTAATGACTTCAACATTGCCAACCTCAATCCGTATCACCCTGATGGAGAACTGAATGAATACCATTCAGATTTGATCCCAAATCGAAAACAACCCAAAGGGAATGATGGGAATCAAGCCACTAGACCTCCACCCGTAGTTAAGCCCGAGGATTAGAGGGATTGGCATAATGAATCCTTCTGTTCTAACCAACTCCTGTCGAGGCCAAATACTTCTTTATCGAGTCACCTTTCATGCTGAGTCATATGAATGTCCATTTTTCTATAGTGTGTTGAGTTGAAAATTACTCACTAGCACCGAGCTGACCAATTACTCAGTATATTCCTTATCTAGAAGCCAAAAGAGAGACTTTAGAATAACTAAGGCATCTTTGCTCAGACAAGCCATCTATCCATACTTTTTTGTCCGCATCTTCTAATGACCTCGCTAAATAACATCACTATGTGTACAGTATTATGTGCAAAATCCGTTGCACTAATGATTATTTTTCTTATATATTCATTTTTTATCCTTTTGTATCTTGTACATTGCTTCCTTAGAAAATGCCCTTTTTGTCTTTTCCTCTTTTAGCAAGTTGTCTTAACTTATGGGGATAAATACCTTCATATTTGTAGCTAAAAAGCATCAGATTATCCTTAATACACTTTTTGAGTACTTTTCTTCCTTGTGTAAACACTATTTGTTTACTCTTGACATCACTCTTATCATTTTTCTTAAATAAGATTAGGCGGTGAGTAACCTCACCAGACCGATTCATACATCATATCGAATTGTGCTGTGAGTCCTCGGAAGTTCCATTGGTCCATCATATCCTCTAAAGCTACTCATGGGTTTTGCTTACCGTTTCATTCTTCATTTCGCCCATTTGTACTTTCCCCATTAATCATTTTTTAAGCTTTCTACAAGCTTAGACCCATCCAATGACCGACTTTGTTTATTCTTGGTCATAGTTCGCACTAAATACCCTAATACTTGCATCCTAAATCATAAGATTATCATTAAGACATTGAATATTCTTCCTTTCATAAACACTGTTTGTTTACTCTCATTTCGCTTTTATCCTAATCCTTAAGCAAAGCTAGGTGGCGAGTAACCTCAATGGATCATCTCGTGTGTCATATTGAGCTGTATCGTAAGTCATTGAAAGTTCTACTGGTGTGTCATATCCTTTGGAGCTGTTCGTGAGTTTTGCTTGCTCTTTCACTCATCTTTCATCTCTTTCGCATGTTTCCCCATTACCCCTTTCAAGCTTTCAGCAAGCTTGGTCCCATCCCTATGATTAGCCTTGTCTATTCTTAGTCACGATACGCATCATCTTGATATAAGAGCAAAGGTTTCATTTGAGTTATAGTAGTTTGTTTTGAAGTTCTGTCTATACACTATTTTGTGTGTGTGAAATAGAGCAAAGTACTGTATTCGTTTAGCTGCTATATTTGTTGGCTGTTAAATTTCTAGTTTGTGGAAGTATTTGCTGAAACAGTTAACCGAAGAGTTTGAGAATTGAATCTCTCAGAGAAAATGATGGACCCAAGTGTTAATATTGGTGTTAGAGATGACAATAGTGGTGTTGTCCACTACGACCAACAATCTCAAGGTACTCCAAGAAGCATCGACGAGAGACTTGATGAGGTGACTAATCTCCTAGTGGATTTAACTTAAGCTGTTCATGCATTGACTTACTAACCTGCTAAAGCCGTACATAACACCTTACAAGCTGCCTAACCTACGAGAGGTCAAAACCCAGCTCGACAAGTTCGAGGTATAAGAGTAGGAGGATGAATGAGGAGAAGGATTGACTTAGGGGACATGGGAGAAGAGGATGAGGAAGAGTACTATGAAGAAGAAGAATGAGCTCGAGCACCTAGAGCCTCTAACCATGTGAAGCTTTGGATTTCAAGCTTCAATGGATCTGGGAGTGCAAATGAATACTTAGAATGGGAAGAGAAAGTGGAGCGTACATTTGACTATTACCAATATAAAGAATACAAGAAAGTGATAACTACTGTTATTGAGTTCTCTGGATATGCCACCATGTGGTGGAAGAATTTCCAAGCTATAGGGAGACAAGAAGGATACATAGAGATTAATACTTCTCCTAAGATGAAGAGAATACTCAGAAACAAATTTGCACTAGATACTTATCTGTAAAATACTTTTACCTGGCTTTAGGAGCTGAGACAAGAAGGCCAAACTGTTGACGAGTATTTCAAAAAATTTCAAATGCTTATGATCCGCTGTGAAGTGGAGGAACCACCAATATGAATAATCTCTAAGTTCCTTACTAGATTGAGAGGTGACATTCGAGATATTGTGGAACTCCGACAATTCACCACAATAAATGAAACCATTTAAATAGCTCAACGAGTGGAGAGGTAAAGAAGGAGCCGAATGTTGACTCAATATTCGACTAGCCAACCTGCTCAGTTAAGCCGACCTATTCAGGGAAGCTATTGAGGTTAACTAAGTATAGAGCTAATCAAACAAGGGAATGTTAAGACTGAGTTGAAGGGTCAACTAGAAAGTGACGTGCAAATATGCACTTATGAGAAAGGGCAAGTCTTTAGTAGGAAGATAAGCCAGATTAAGTGCTTCAAGTGCTAAGGGTTTAGATATATGGCTACTTAGTGCCTAAATCAAATGACTACGGTAATCAACAAAGACATATTGAAGCTGGAGGTAGAAAGGACCGATGAAGAACCCAAGGAGGAAGACACTGTCAAGAAAGAAGCTCCTCATGAGAATGAACTGATTGAGGATGATGTGTTTGCTAAGGACTTGGATCAGTTGATCCTAGTTATCCGATGCATAATGAACTTGGAACCCTCACACGAGGAAGAGTAGAGAGAGAACTTGTTTCATATCACCTATAGGATGAATGATTAGGTAAGCGTACTAATTATGGATAGTAGAAGTTGCAATAATGTGGCATCAACTGATCTAGTCATAAGGTTGAAGTTGCTGATTACTACGCATCTGAGGCTATACAAGTTACATTGGCTGAGTAAGAAGGGAGTACTATACGTCACCCGATAAATACTATCGCCGATCACTATTGAAAATTACTCTGACGAGATTCTCTACTACGTATTGCCTATGTGCGCTTCCTACGTATTGCTCGATAGACTATGCCTGTTTGATAGAAGAGTTATCCATGATGGATACAAGAACATGTATGTGTTTTAAAAGGATGGCAGGAATATCATGTTGAACTCGATGCCATTGAGTGAAGTTAACAAACTACAGGTAAAACTTACTCACGGATTGAAGAAGACTCTGATGATGAGTAAATCTGAGCTTCGAGAAGCCATCAATGCTAACGAGCCGACCTTCATGTTGGTTAAATGCCTGCTAAAATTAAAGGAGTAAGGTGAATTACCCCTAGAAGTGAGAGCGTTGTTAGATGAATATGCCGATTTGTTCTCAGAACACTTACTCGAAGGGTTGCCCCTAATTCGAGGCAGAACACAACTTGACTTAATACCCGACACCATCCTACCAAATAAGCCAGCCTATCAGATAAATTCCAAAGAGGCTTCTGACCTCTAATGACAAGTCCATGAACTACTGGAGAGAGCTTATGTTAGGGAAAGCCTCAACCCTTGTGTTGTTCCGTCGCTTCTAATGTTAAAAAAGGATGACACCTAGTGAATGTATATTGACAACTGAATGGTAAACAAGAGGATCAAATACAGGTATCATATTCCCAAGTTGGAAGAAATGCTAGACGAATTGAGTAGGGGTAAGATCTTCAGCAAGATTAATCTGAAGTCTGGCTACCATCAAATTCGCATGAAGCCAGGAGATAAGTAGAAAACTACGTTCAAAACTCAGCAAAGACTCTCTGAGTGGATGGTCATACCATTTAGCCTGTCAAATGCCTCGAGCACTTACATAAGGCTGATGAACTATGTGCTGAGACATCTAATGGGGAAGTGTGTCGTGGTGTACTTTGACGATATCCTAATGTATAATGCCAACATGCCGAATCATTATGAACATTTTCAAGCTATATTGAATGTCTTCCGTGCTGAGAGATTATTCAACAACCTTAAGAAATATTGCTTTTGCTAAGATGAAGTGGTATTCTTAGGCTATGTCATAAGTGGAAGAGGCATACGAGTGGACAACAAGAAGATCCGAGAAATTGTTTAATGGTCGAATCCTACTACTTGTACCGATGAGAGAAGTTTTCATGGACTGCCTTCCTTCTATAGAAGATTCATCAAGAATTTCAGCACTCTTATTGCACTACTTATTGAGATAACAAAGAACTTCGACTTTTGATAAGGAGAAAAGGAAGAGAGAAGTTTTTCCAAGATGAAGGAAAGGTTGACCTCTACCCTTGTACTAACTTTACTCGACTTTGAAAAAATATTTGAGTTGGAATGTGACGAGTTGAGCATTGGGATATCCATTATCTTAATGCAAGAAGGCTGACCAATTGCTTACTACAGTGAGAAGCTTAAGGGACCTCAACTAAACTACTTTGTGTACAACAAAGAACTCTTAGCACCAATCTAAGCATTGTAAGTATAGTAGCATTATCTATTGCTAAGAGAATTTGTCATCTACATCGACCATAAATCCTTAAGGTATCTCCAAAGTCAAATGAAGTTTCAAAGCGGTAAGTGAGGTAGGTCGAATTCCTTAAAGGATTTAATTTTGTAATAAAATACAAATAAGGAAAGATTAACATGGTTGTAGATGCTCTTTTGAGAAGACATGTACTCTTTACTAAACTGTAGATGAGATTGTTTGGGTTTACAAGCATTAAGGAACAATATCCTAGGGATCTATACTTTGGACCCCTATTTGCATGTTGTGTCAATGGAAGAACCGTAGACGAGTATCATATATAAGATGGATACTTATTCCAAGGAGGGAAATTATGCATGCCGACCTATTCACTAAGGGAATTACTTATTAGGGAAGTCTACAGTAAAGGACTTTTTGGGCATTTTAAAGAGAGAAGGACCTATGAACTGTTGAATGGTCATTTCTTCTGGCTAACAATGAGGTGTAATGTGCATCGAGTTGTAGAAGGCTGTGCTATGTGCAAGAGAGTTAAATGCCAAGCCGAGCAAGGCAAAGCAATGCATTTGCTTATTTCGACGAGACCATAGGCTAAGTTGAGCATGGACTTTGTTCTCAGATCATCACAAACTACTTGAGGTAAAGATTCTATAATGGTTGTCGTAAATAGGTTCAGCAAGATAGCACACTTTTTTCTTTACTCTAAAACTAACAATCCTTCAGCTATTGCTTCTCTTTTCTTGTAGAAAATTGTTCAACTATATAGCGTGCCGAGGAGTATAGTATCAAATAGAGACCCGAAGTTCTTAAGCTATTTTTGGAGAACTCTGTGGCAATGAATGGGGATTAAACTACTATTCAGTACTTCCTATTACCCTTAAACCATTGGCCAAATAAAGGTAGTCAACCATACTTTAGGATCATTGCTCCGAGTTACAATAGGTAAGAACTTAGCCGATTACGACGTCTACTTGCCAGTAATTGAATTCACCTACAACCAAATAATAAATGACACCACTAAGCATACCCCTTTCGAAGTTGTCTATGGTTTTAATCCTAAGCTACCCCTTGATCACACCCTTATCCCTATATCTGAGTAAGAAGACCTTGATGCGAGAACCTAAGTACAATCCCTTCAACATATCTATAACAAAGTCACTCAGCATGTCAACCAAGCCATTAGAATGGCTAAACAATTCCAACCAGGAGACTTGGTGTGGCTACACTTGAGTAAGGAAAGGTTTTTGAGTAAGAGGAGGAACAAGCTATCTACAAGAGCTAAAGGACCTTTAAAAATCCTTTAGAAAATCAATGACAATGCCTACAGGTTAGAGTTGCCCAAAGATTATGGGGTTTCTAACACCTTCAACATTGCCAACCTCAATCCATATCACTCCGATAGAGAGCTGAGCGAAGACCACTCGATTTGATCTTAAATCCAAATCAACCTAAAGGGAATTATAGGAATCACGCTATTGGGCCTTTAACCTGTAGCCAAGCTCAAAGGCTAAAGGGAATGGCAAGGCGAATCCTCCTATTGTAGCTAACTCCTACCGAAGCTGAGTATTCCCTTACAATCAACTCTACATGCTGAGCCGTATGATTGCACACTTCTTAAAAGTTTTATGCCGAATAGTAGATTACCAAGAAAATAGTCAAACCATGTACACTTACTCACTCACGTCTAAGCCAACCAATTGCTCAGCATCACCTTTGCCAAGAGGCCGAGAGATAGACCCCGAACTAATCCTCAGTCAGCCCTGCTCGGATAAGTAATCTAATCGTACTCTTTTTTCTGCATCCTCCAACAACATCATCAATACATCTCCACTACATGTAGAATCTGTTACATTAATTATTGTTTTTCTTAAATATTCATTTTTTCCCTTTGTATTCTTTGTACATTACTTCTTTGAGAAATACCCTTTTTATCTTTTCCCCTTTTAGGCAAATTGCCCCTAACTTATCGGGCATAAATATCCTTCTACTTGTAGCCGTAATCACAAGATTATCATTAATATATTAAATATTCTTCCTTTCGTAAACACTATTTGTTTACTCTTATTTCACTCTTATCCTAACCCTTAAGTAAGACTAAGTGGTAAGTAATCTCACCGAACCATCTCATACATCATATTAAGCTATGTCATGAGTCTTCGAAAATTCTACTAGTGCATTATATCCTTTGGAGCTGTTTTTGGGTTTTGCTTACTCTTTCACTCATCTTTTGTCCCTTTCACACGTTTCCCCATTACCCCTTTCAAGCTTTCAGCAAGCTTAGACCCATTCCTGCGATTGGCCTTTTCTGTTCTTGGTTATAGTACGCATCAATCTTGATGTTTACAAAAATATAAAGCTTGATAAGCTTCCTTGTCAATCATGTTTAGAAGCTAAGTTTTATCGAATTCCCTTTACTCATAGTAGCAGTTTTTCTACATTTTCTTATGAAACTCTACATCTAGATTATGTGTGGGGACCATATCATGTTGCTTCCATCTATAGTGCAAGGTTCTTTTTTACTATAGTAAATTATTATAGCAAAGCAACTTAGACTTTTTTGTTGTAGCAGAAATCACAAGTGTATTCTATACTAGAAAAGTTCTTCAAATATGTAAGTAATTAGTTTTAGATTGTGCCCAAAATTGCAAGAACTGATAACGGAGGTGAGTTTATGTCAAAAAGTTATGTTCACTTGTTTAATAGCTTAGGCATATTACATCAAAGAACCATCCCTTATACCCACAACAAAATGGAAGGGTAGAGGTACTTGTTAGAGGTGACAAGAGCTTTACGTTTACATGCCAACTTACCTAAGTGTTTTTTTAGGAGAGTATGTCCTCACTACAATATTTGTTATCAATCTCATGCATCTTAGAGTTATAGGATGGAAAACCCCATTTCAACTTCTTTTTCATAAAAAATCATCATAGGATAGACTACAAGTCATGGGGTATCTTTGCTGTGTAGGTTATTTAACACCTAAGCTTGATAAAATGGATCCAAGAAGCATGCCTTGTGTCTTTCTAGGATATGCAAGTCAATAAAAAGGGTACAGGATGTATAGTTTAGCTAGTAAACAGATTCTAGTTTCTAAAGATGTCCCTTTTTTTAAAAAAAAAAATATATTTTTCCATATAAAGATAATTCCATCTCTCAGTCCTCACAATCAGATTTTAGGTTTGATTTTGTTCCTTATCCTTCACCATCAAATTTCAGACCTATTCCTCATTCTAATCCTTTTAGTCTTGAAACTCTTCCTTCTTCACAACATTGTCTTGATCATTTAGAACCTACTGCACTATCATCAAGTGACAGTCTCGACATAGTTTCTTCTATTCCTCATACACTTTGTCAGTTTACTAGATTTAAAAGAGTTCCCATATGGCTTAAAGACTATGTACGTATAATTCATAAACATGCTGCTGCATCTTAGAATTGCTACCTGTTGCCTCTATTTCTCATCCTATTGTTAACAACTCAATCTCTTGCATCATTCCCTTGTAAATTTTCTATTTCATTAGCTAATGTGTTAGCTATAAAAGAGTTAAAAACTTATTCCCAAGCAATTAAATCTAAGGCATGGGTTGAAGCAATGAATAGAGAGTTGCATGCTTTAGAGGCTAATGACACTTAGGAGCTTATTAAATTACAAAGTGACAAGAAGGCTATTGGTTGTAAATGGATTTTCAAAGTCAAATATCATCTTGATGGTAGTGTTAAGTGTTATAAAGCTCACTTAGTTGCTAAGGGATTCACTTATGTAGAAGGCAAAGATTTTCATGATACTTTTTCCCTTGTAGCAAAACTAAGCACTATACGAATTCTCCTTGCTACTACTGTAACTAAATCATGGCCTATTCATCAAGTCGATGTCAACAACACCTTCTTACATGGATTTCTTCAAGAAGAAATCTACATGGTGCCTCTTAAAGGCTATCTTATTTCATGTCCAAATTAAGTTTGTTAATTGAAGAGGTCGTTTAGCTTGCGTCAAGCTTCAAGGCAATGGAATATTGAAATATCCAAATTTTTCCTATCAATCAGATATGTTAAGTCCATCTATGACACTTCACTATTTACATTTACTCACGACTCTGATTTTGTGGTCTATCTTATCTATGTAGATAACATTCTAATAACAGGTTTTAGCACTCACTTCTTTCAATTATTGAAGACACAGCTTGATGATAAGTTCACAATCAAGGACTTAGGTTTAGGTAGACATTTCCTTGGTCTTAAGATGTGTAGAACAAATCAAGGGTGCTTTCTTAGCTAATGAAAGTTCATTATTGATGTCCTTGATGAAGTTGGGTTAATGTTACGATCCGAGGGTAGCTTGATTATGGCAGGCACCGTATATTACACAAAAAATTGGAGATTGATTTCCTTTCCAATCGACAACCCTTCATATGAAATACAAGGCTACTACTATGATCATTTACCCAAGGATATGTAGACAAAGATAATATCACTACATAACTTTATATAACATACAATTTATAATACTTTACAGCTATTGTAATATTAGAGAACTCATAGTCTCAAAAGATTAGTAAACATTTTATAATAGAACAAAGTTGTTGAACTAATTACGGCGTAACATTATACAGATCATTATAAGTCTATAATAAAGTTATACTGTACATAAGTTCACTCTTCTCTCTAACTTACATTCACACCCCAAAACATTAAATTGACCTTGGGCATGCCTCAGCCAAGTGTAACGAACAAGTCTTCCTGCAATAAAAGTCTACAAAGGTGTAAGCTTACTAAGTTTAGTGAGGTATCCGTCAACCATACAAATAAGCAAGTTATACAAACATTAATTCAAACATATGTATGCATATTCATTCAGCATGCTACACAAATACATATAATTGACCAAGTACTATATGAAACTCAAATTTAACGCCCTCTAAAATTAAGGTTGAAGTATGCATGCACCAATCAGATTTGGGTATTATACTCGAACTTAGTTCTCTACGAAACTCTATGTTTTGTATTCAATTCAAAACAATTAGTTGTTAGTTAGTTTCAATCAAAAATTAAGTTTTAAGTATAATTGTAAGTGGGCTCCTATAATCCATATTTACTCCTAAATGAAGATCTCTAAACTTGACTCTTAGCTAAGCGATTGGTGTTTCCAATGCCTAGTAATCCTATAGGCCAGGATAAGATCATATTGTATGTATGTATCGTACTAAAACACTAGTAAAAAAATTATTAACCCCCATATGGCCTTTCGCTACCCCTGTATGATGTGATGGTTGGAATTAATTATGCAATGCATGTTTATGCATGATCTGATTTATTTTTATCTAAATCTGATATACTTAGGTCCAATTATTATATGACCAACCAAATTTACAAACAGATCAATTCTTATTGAATCTACCATACAACAAACAATAAGTTATCATATTTCAAGGAAATTTCACAACTTGTTAAGCAATAACATTCATATACATAACCTAACCTTACACATCATCTAGTTATTAATAACAATTAATATCCACTAACTACAAACATAAACATATATGGAATCATAGGGAGTACTCACTCGACCATAACGCTAGTCAAGGATTGTAGTAATCCTTGGGGAAGTGGGTGTTTGTGTTGGGATTACCTATTGATTAGGAAATAAGAAAGATAATGAATATCTAAGTAAACTAACTATTTGACGTACCTATTTAACTATATTTACCTATGCTTCTATCAAATTTCCCTTGGTTCAAGCTCTTTTGGTAATTGTGTATAACTTTTTTCATCTTAATTCTGTTATTTATAAACTTATAATTATTTTTTTTTATCATTTTTGAGCATATATTCGCATAGCAGAATTTGTTTTGGATATTAAAATTCGCATTTTCCTAAATAAGCTTAAATTGTTATAAATTTAATTATTTTGACTCAAATACTTTTATTTATTAATTTTTGAGTTTTCTTTATTATTTTATGACTTAATTAATTTCTAAATTTTATATTTTTATGATTTCTTATTTTTTGCTTTAATTTATGTAGATTTCATTATTTTCCTATCTTAAGCTTGATTTACTATTTATTGTAATCTTGTTGTTATTATTAATTTACTTAATTAATTTTATTATTATTGTTCTTTAATTATTTTGAAGTTTACAGTTTAATTATTTATTTGGATATATTATTGACATAGCACAATTTAGTTAGTCTACGTAGCACTTTATTGAGTTTTTTTATTTTTATATTTCTTAAATTTTATATTATTATTAGGTATATTTATATATTATTACACTTAATTAATTAATAGATTATGGGCCTTGATTATGTATTATGGGTTTCAACCCATTATATATGTATGTATATTTTATTCTATTACATTAAATAAGTATATGTTGTATATGTCTAGTTATATATAAGTAATTATATGTTTATGTACATACATATATTCTCAACTATTTTATTATACTTGATATTTTATTACATTTACGTATACTTGGTATTTTATTATATACACTCATACGTATACATATGTACATAAGTATTCTTATTTGTATTATTACATTTAATATACTATTAGATACACTTATACTTAGTATATTAGTATATGTACTTATATGTTTATACATGTTTACATACATATGTCTATACATGTAGGCATACATATGTATATGTATTTATACATGTACTATACCTTTGTTATATGTATTTATGTACATATACATATACCTATACCTATATTTATACCTAATTTTACGCGTACTCTTATATGTATATATTTATATGTATTTTTATATTTTCTTGATGTATTCTTAAGGATCTTTCAATATATATAATATCTATGCATAATCGTATTTTCGGTTTTATATCGACACACGTACACACACAAACACATATTAAATATTTTATATATGTGTGTTTATGTACATGTTAAACTATATGTGTACATTCTTATACATATGTATGTAAACCGTATACATGTATTTATATATATATATATTCATACATCTAGCTATAGTAATAACATATATATATATTCATCTATCTATACATATAATAGTACATATATATATATAACAAAGTCTTCAAAAGAAATGAATTACATATCTAAAGTTAACATATTTGCATATAACCTCTAAATCCTTATACTAAAATACATACTAACTATATAAAAAATATGATAGAATAAAACATATCAAGAAAGTACATAAAACCTATTTTCACATAAAAGATTACTATTAATATTATGTAAAGTAACTATAATTACTTACCTTAATATGTAGTTTAGTGAATAATTCCTCTCTTAATCTCTCCTTTTAAATGTTGAAGGTTAGGTAGTTTAGTGTTATATTTGGAAGTTGAGAAAGTGAAAAAGAAATGGAAGAAAATGAGGGAAGATGATGGGGAAAGATGTAGGTGTGTGTGTTGGTCAAAAGGGGAGGCAAAAGTAGGTTATTTATGTATGTAAATTGAAGACAAATTAAGAAAATTGAAGAAGATTCTAGGCTCCACATGTTACTCATGACAAGAAGAAAAAAATAAGAAAAAGAAAAAGATGAGATAAGAGAATTTAATGCACTTAATAAGGATATGTTGACTTGGTCAACTCTTACAATATTATATGTATTATATATCAATAATTTGGAAATAAAAAGAAAAAAGAGAAAGAAAAATGAAGTAAGAAGAAAAATAGAAAATCAAATGTAATAAATCAATAAAACATATATTAGAATTTCTTTCCATATTTCTAACCTTATAAATAATATTTAGAGTAATAAATAGTATAACTATAAGATAAATTATAAATCATGTTATTAATATTTATTACATATTGTCTAAATAACAAATAAATGTATAAATTGACATAATATTGATTTATATTAATTATATATTAGAATATATGTACATACATATTATTTGTATTATTACATATGTAGTTGTAAGGTTAATATTAATTATAACATAATATTATAATTTTTAATGAATTAATTTAGTATTTTTATGTTATAAGCATTTGGAAATTATCTCCAATTGTTCACTAGCGATTTTTACGATTTAACGTATTGTTCAATTATTTGGCTCAATCACGGTTTTGCTATCTTCGTAACAAATTAATACATTTATAAACTTAAAATTTAAGTCCTAGAGTTTTTATCATATTTAGGAAAAATCCCTAATATTTACTCATATTTAAGGTTTAATGTCTTTATATGCGATTAGAGTTTTGATTAGTATTTTAAGATTTTTCTTATTATAGTAGTTTAGAGTTTATAATTTAAATAAAGTTTTTAATCTATACAGCCTTATTAACTTATAAAGTTATCTGGGTTATCTAGGTTCAGTTTGAGATCCACACTACAATTTACAGGATTTACAATTAATGGCTACCAAACTAGTTTGGACTCTACTGCTTAGTGGTTTTAAAATTGATCAATCAAGCACTTTACTCATAGATGCTTCTTCTTATCATTGAGTTGTAGGTAAACTCTATTACATTAACATTACTCATCTTGATATTAGCTTTGCAGTCCATGCTTTAAGCAAATTCATGTCTCGTCCATGTGATATTCATTTTCCAACTACTCTACATATATTGAAGTATTTAAAGGGATCACTTTCTTTTAGTTTGTTTTACTCTTCGTAAAACGATCTAGCTTTAAATGCTGTCTCTGGTTCTGATTAGGCTGCGAATTGTTTAGACAGGAAGTCTATAAGTGTGTATTGTATTATGATGGGTTTAGCTTTAGTTTCTTAGAAAACCAAGAAACAGAATATTGTCTCAGCTTCATCTACTAAAGTTAAGTATCGTAGCCTTACAACTACAGTTAAAGAAGTTTTGTGGACCTCCTATATCTTACGAGATTTAAAGGTTCCTATGGATTTACCAATTCCTTTAAAGTGTGATAATAAGTCTACATTGCTCATTGCCAACAATCCATGCCATCATGCTTTTATCAAACATGTAGATATTGATGTTCATTTTATTCGACATCATATCTCAATTGGGTTATTGTGCACTCAATTTATTCTATCTTATCAACAACTTATTGATCTATGTACTAAGTCCTTGCTTGAAACATAACTATTATTATTGTGAAGCAAGTTAGGGCTTCAAGCAACACCTACTTAAGAAGAAAGGGTTAGTCGGGGTAGTAGTGGAGCATTTGTGAAGTTATCATTAATACTCATTTACATAGTTAGCAACATACATGGAAGGATACATAGTTGGTAGCACATGTGGACAAATTATAGCTAGATTGTAATTGAAGTTAGTTAACATCTGTTAGCATATTAGTTAGAATGGTTAATTATGGAATTTGTGTATATAGCTTGTTTCTCTTTCTATTTTGTATCATTATTCAATCACACTTTTCAACTATTGTACTCGTACATATCTCTTATAATTCTTTAGCTGCGTATCATTGATACTTCCATGGAGTCATCGTAATCTGCTCTATATGGAAATTCATCAATTATGTTTCGAGTAGTCATATAAAAGGGTCTAATAAGAGAAACTTGATTTCTGACGAATGAAAAATGCTTATGATTCCAAAAATCTTTGCATTTTGATAGTATGGAACAATGTATGATAAGATCTTCTTTAAAGATTTAAGTGAAAATTTTCAAAATATCAATTATTAGAAATAGGTTATTATTAGAAAGGATTGGTCATTACAAGGAATTAATAACTTGGCTTGTTTATATGTAATTTGATATTATCTCATTTTAGCTTAGTAATAATTAGTTGGATAATCATTCAATGGTGGTTGGTGAAACTATGCTATAGGATACGATCTAGTGTCATGGACTTGTTAAGAAGGACCTAAACTCATGAGATTCATTTAAGCCCAAAACTAAATAATCCAGAATGGTTTAGAAGATTTAAAAGGTTACAAAGTATCCAAAGAGAATTTTAGATTCTTTGTACCATAGTTTCTAGGGTAGGTTGATGTATTTAATGTAAAGATATATAGGATGTAATTATGATCATTAAATCAAATTGATTTTAGCCATCCATCTCGAGAGGCCTCTTGTATGTATAGGAGAGATTCTTTCAATTGTGATCATCTAGTCATTTGACTGAATACAATTTGCATTCAAAGTTTCTCTTTCTAAACTTTGTAAGCGTGTTACTATTTGATTTAGCCTTCTTTAGTATAGTCAAGAACATTAGATGCTACATGGGATCGATTGTAGGAATCCATCCATAACAAGTAGCAAAATCCAACTATGCAATATGTAAACCAAAGGACTTTCAATAGAAAATAAATTTATCATGTTAAGTATGTCGTGCTTATAGAAACAAATGAAATAAAAGAATATGGACACTTACTAATTAGATCAAATCTAATTAATGATTGAGCATTAGATCAAATCTAATTATTGATTGAACTGGAGTGTTGTATTTCTTATAATCGATATAACTCACAATTGTGAAAAATAACATAGGGCTAAAAGAAGAATCGTTTTTACTTGATTGGCACAATCAACAAGTTTATTGATAATATCACTAAAGTGTAAGAGAATTCACTCAAATAACAAAGTGTCATTCAATATGAAAAAGGAGTCCAATGTTTTTCGTGACTTCTTAAGAAATATTAATGATCAAAAGTTATACCAAGAGGAATATTAAAAGAAAATATACTACTAAAGAGGTACTTAATAGAAGTTAATAGAAATGAGGCATCATTAGTATAAAAAAGTAATGCTGCAAGGTACAATAATAAAAGGTTTCGAAAATTATATATATTATAATACAATAAATATATATATTATATATTATCAGCATGTTAAGAGTCATAATTTTTGAAGTAACATTATAATTTTTTACGGCAAGCATATTCTATTTTGAAAATGATATCACGCGTATAACGCAAGCATTATAATTGTTGCCTGATTAATTCACCATACAATAAAATCCACATTTAAGTAGACAATTTAAGCAAATTTCAAAAACTTAGGTAAAGCCAAATTTCGCCCTCTATTTGGCTCTTTTCTGCAATCCAATGACAGCAAAAGCAGCGAGCAAAAGAAAGGCCAAACCACCAACAAGTGAAATGATCAAGGATGCACCAACTTTGTCACAGAATGTCCCAAAATCATTGCAAACCTTGTTCCATCTCAAGTGAGAGTTTCCCTGGTAGCCCATTAGGCCGATGGCTGTGGCGGCTCCATCAGCTGAGAAGAGCAACGCCACCATTGTCATATCCGCGATAATTATGTTTGCCCTCAGTCTACCAGTCTGGCCGCCCTCGGTGAGACATAACAGGAGCAAACAAATTGCAGCATAGGCACTTGCTATGGTGTTTGCCACCACACAAAAGCTGTATAATAATTTATTAAATATATAATCAACATTAAGGCATGCTAGAACGCTTGTTAATAAAACCTTTTTAATATTATATGTATCTATTATATTAAAGTGCATAACCTAGGTGCCTTTATCAATTTTAATTTTTTAACATTTTATTTTACAAAAAGGCTTTCCCACTATAATCATGTAATATTATTTAAAAGAGGATAGTCTAGTGAGGCATTTGTTAAACAAACCACCCACTACAGATGTTATGTTATATAACTTCACTTTTTTATAATTTTCTGCATTTTTTTTGTTGTGTTGTCATTTCCCTTTACATAAAAGAATGCCCCCCTTTCTTTTAAGATCAGCATTCTTTTATTTAATGTGTTGATTTTTTTTTTTTATATATTTATCTCTTTTTTTCCACCGATATTACATCACAGATGCAGCGTTTTGGAGTACTCTCGGAAACAGATCCAGTAGAGAGAGACGGAACCTAGAGCGCAGAGGATTAGAGCACGTAGGACGGAGCTCGTCTTCCATCATTATTAACTGGATGGAACACCCCAACTGTATGCAGTGGGGCCAGAATTAAAGCTATCAAGATTATGCAACGGGTCCAGATAAAGCTTTTTAGTCACACAGCGGAATCTGATGTGATATGTAATTAAGTACAAAGCACAGGCCGGCTAACTAGTTGAGAATATAAAAGCATCGTAAGAATTATGCACATGGCGATGAATTTATGGCACTTAACAACCTAGCCTACTATTATGCGACGGCATTTTCAATGAAAATCATGGATGCTTTTAGGGCCTAGTGATGAATCTTCAATCTCGTGGTTACTAAAGAGAACATACTTTCCACCAATTTCGGGTCATTTGGTCAAAATTTTTTCACTAACACGATATATACATAATCCCAAATAATATAGGCACATTAAAAGTAGAATCACTCCTTTTAAATAGTTATTATTTTATAATTTTATTTTCAATGAATGCTCGATCATCTAGACGTACAATAAATAGTTGATAAGTATCCAATTTTTAATACATAATATCCATATATAATTGAATGGAATGTAGACGTAAAAGCCTTCAGATATTTTATTCCGGTAAAACTACTTTATCTTTAGCTTCACTTACCTTGCCTCATTTACAAAAATACAAAAGTATATAGATATATTAATATTGATGTATGAACAAATTTAAAAGATTTAAGATAGTGTAAGTTATATAAGTATAGAGACAGCTAACTAATCCAAAAATGCGACAGAAAGCATCACCTTTCATGGTTAGATAGGAGGTATGACTTGATGGAACCATATTGTAAAAAAAAAAAAAAGAAAAAAAAGGAAGAAGAAAAAATTGTCTTCTATTTAACACCAATGGATAGTTTTTTGTATCTTAAAGGGCTCTCGCATAATCCAAAGCTCCTATGAACCAAAAAAAAGAAGAAGTAAAAATGGTGTATATACATCATGCTTGATAATAGACGATTGAGAAGGACATTGACTGTTATTATTTGGTATGTGAAAACTTGGCCCAATTCTACTAGGTTTATTGGTGTACTTTTCGGTATGCGTGATGTTCAAAATAGTTTAAAGAAAGTTTCATGTAAAACCTAAGTGTTTCTAGTACTATGTCGTTTAAACCTGTCAATATTATTCCTCGAATGTATAATTTGAAGAAAGTGTAATCTAGCTTCCTGTCATATCCACATAAAACTATTCCGCGTCTGTCTTTATCCATCATTGGACCGCATGACGCGACCTCCATCCCTCATCCACACCGTGCACAGAAGATTACAAATTTTATGACGTGGGTGGTTACATGTACGGCGTATTTGTTTCAAAGCCACGTACCAAAGATATTGCAAACGATTGCGAGTCTATCCTTGGGTAAAAAGAGATTCAAGAGCCGTAGCCCCAACTACTCTTTAACATTTTTAGATTTCGCATATATATCGAGATTTTACGTTACATGTGGCGTATTATTTAATCATATTTGGGGCCCAATGGTAGTCTTTTAAAAAACTACAACTACTAAATATGATTTATAACTGTTTTTTCAAAAAATATCATTTGATCTTATAAGTAATCATTTTGGTCTTTTAAAAAAATAAGGGCCTAATTGTTTTTAATTGCTTTATTTGAGGATAAAAATAGTAAAATGGGATCTGAAAACTAAGCGTATTGTAAAAATTTTAGATTTAATCGCTCAATTTTAAACACTAAGGATCTAAGCGTATATAGAAACATAAAGGGCTAATTTTTTATACTACGCATCGGATGTTAGTTTTCAGGTCTTCAGGACATTTCCATAAAATTTTACCTAACAGCCTCTAGGCCCCATTTTACTTTGTGCATGGAGGCTGGTCACGGTCGTACGCTAAATTAATTCATACATAAATTTATACTCCACTTTTCCAAGGTGGATATAGTCATCGCTCTTTGGAAAACTATATTTAGCAAGTCCTTCAATTGAGTATCGTTATACAATTTTTATATTTTTAAGGAGGATTGTATAGTGCAATTACTTAAAAGTAACTAGATAGTATACTACCATTTGAATCATAGTAAATTAAGTTAAATTATAACAAAAATGCTTGTTAATAATAAAAACCAACAATTTCTTATAAGCGTTGTCGACAGTTTCTATGAAGCTGTTGAGAGTTTCTGTGAAGATGTCGACAACTTCTTTTATTAATGAACCGTATTGTATTTTGAGGTGGTTTAATATAACTTAACAATGATTGCATTGTATAATCATTTTTCAGCGACTTTACCATAAAACTTCTCAATTTTTAAATACTTGTTTATATTGCATTGTAATTACATCACAAGTTGTCAAAAAACCACAAGAAATTTTTTCGAGTAATTTATTCATTCAGAATTTTTTATTTATCGATGCATCACGAGTTGTGCGGATTTCACACGTGCCATTAATAAGACGCTTAATATAGTAGAAGTATGGGGTCACGAAAGCCAAAGAATATATATGATGTATTCGAATGAATACATTAAACCTCGTGTGGTTAATTCCACAAAATAAATTTTTAAAAATAGTTCAGCAATTTAGTAAGAGTGTTATGAATCAAAAAGGAAAACCATCGATACATGGCTTTCAAATTCTTAAAATTAGATTCATTCCTTTCACGAGTTGTTAAGATTTTAAAAAACAAGGATATATACACCACAAGATTACGTAGCATTATGTCATACATATCCTTATATATGAACAAATAATTTGTCAGATGTTTGTTTTATGAATTCATCATTATTGGGGGTTTTTTTTTTTAACGAATGCTACAAATGCACTCATAGAAAAGTAACCTTTGAACCGTTAGATATAGCATTAATTATTATTATGTCTACAAGTGCACCCTGATAAGAAAAACCTGTATGTGTGTAACACATCATGTGTTAGCTTCTAGATGTTATATATCTTCGTACTAATATAAACTTTGTTTATACCACATGAAATATGATCGCTATATATAAAATGAGTTGAAATTATAAAGCACACAACAATGTTGCCAAATGTGTACTTACACGAAAGCAGACAAGTATTGCCATTTGGCAGTGACAGGAACATCTATAGGTGGAAGAGTTGGCACCACTTGCATAGGCACAATCTTGGTCTGCTTATCCAATCCGAGGATTATGGCTGCTGCCATAGTGAGTCCCAAAGCAACCAGCCTCAAAATCAACTCCCAAGTTTCCATTCTCTTGTCCTTTTGATCCATTTTCGTATTACTCTCAATATTCAACCCTTGCGAAGTAGAATCCTGTCTGTTCGTATAGTAACTCTCCATGACACCGTAAAGAAATCAAAATTTTCAGAGAGAGAGGTTGGCAGAGTGGGGAGAGGAAGGGAGAAACTAGGCATGGCAATGAGAAGTAAGTAAGCGTCAGGGGTTAAATAGGTAGTATGGGAGGGAGGGAGAGAGAGAGAGGGTCCCGTCAAGTGGGAAAGCGTGGAAACTAATTTGGGATATAGGTTTGGCGGTGTTAGGAGGGAAGTGAGAAAGCTCTGGTTGTCACGATTGCATTAAATGCGTAAAAGTGGATTGCATTATGTATGCATTGGAGAGTTGCACGTAGTTGCAGTAGAGAAAACTGATGGAATTATCATGGTTTTTAATCCTCGAGGACTGATGTATTGAGTTTGGAATATGGTTTTTGGTCAAAATCAAACTAAAGTATAAAAAAGGGGTTTGGTTTTTTATAGTATTAAACTAAATCATACTGTTCGCATTAGGAATTTTTTCAAATTATAAAATTTCAATTGAGTGTACGAATTGAATCATATCATATTCGCATTTAACATATAATTTTATATGAAAAATATTAAATTTGTTTTATAATAATAAGTATTAATATAATAATAGAGTAGGATGAAATTAGTATTTATGTGACTAAAAAATTTCAAATGTTTATTATTAGGTAATTTTATTTGTAAAAATAACATATAATACAAACTCTAAGCCAAACTATATATATAATTTATACATTATGGTAATTAAAAGTTCAATACATATATATTTCAATAAATATAAATTAAATATTTCTTTAAGTGTTATATTATGACAAAAGAAATTCTTTAATTGTAGGGAAAATATCATCATATTTTTTATAAAACTTCTTGAATCGGTTTTACAAATTAGTTCGGTTTATCCTTTTAAACCAACTATAAATTTTCAATTTGGTTTGGATTAAAAATTTTCTAAACCTAATTATAAAAAAAAAAACTATATTTTCAATTTAGTTTGGTTTAGTTTATGAATATTTTTTATTTAGTCGATTTTTTTGCCTACCCTTAAATAGTTAATACTAGTCATAATCTCCATCTAATAGTTAACTTTGATAGTTAACTCTTCTAAACACACACACCCCCACCTCACCCCCCTCGAAGAAATAAAGAAAAACGAAGAATAAGAGGAAATTTTGCATTAACATTGTTTTGTTGTCAAATTCTCATCTTAAAATATTAAACACATAATTATTTAAAAAACAAAGACTCATTCATTGCAAATAGTGGAGCCTAATATGCCTACACTCCTTCACCTATTGCACTAAATGTTAGAATCTATTGAAATAACCTATTTTTCCTTCCTATCACCCTCTCTTGAACATTTTACATATACCATTTAAGTCATTGCCTTCAATCATATACAGCACGACACTTAATGCAACACACATGTCACCATCACTTCTAAACTCCTATACCTATATTATTTGGATTCGATTTTTGCAACGATAAAAGATATTTTCTCTTCTTATAAAACCCTCTAGATGGTATAGATCATTGTTTTCAACTTGCGTGAACATGTCCCCACGACCACGTGCTTCCGTGCTGTCATGGAATTTCGAAATGACATCTCTACGGGAAATAGATGGCAACAATGACCCTTACATTAACGGACTTGCTTTTTAATATCTAAGATAATTGACCTCCGCGTTCCCCTGTGCTGCAAATGACCTGCGAATCGAAAGAACCATGGAATAAATAGAAGTGTCTAACCTATTTCTAAATGATACATGATCGATTATATTGATTATTTATCATATCAAATATATTTTTGCTCTAGTTGTATGCCTTATGGTCTAACTAGATCCATATGCTACAATCTCTACTTGACATTCTTTGATGGCCCCTATCTTACAATTGATACTCATAATTTCCTTACACAAGATATCAATAATTTGCTTATTGATTATGAGATTATATTCATAGTGTTTAAGTTATTACATAATTTATACCTAAATGTTGAAGATTTTGAGTTTTTACCTAAGTCAATTCTATTTCTAGTACTTTTTGACTTAAAGTTTGTATTAACGTAGTTTAAGATTCTTAAATATGGCATTTTATGACCTAATTTCTAAACATTGATATTGCTATAGTTTTCAACCAAGGTACATTCTAAGGGAGTTTCTAAGTATCTAGGGTCACATATTCTCAAGTGAAGGACCTCAACCTTTTGAGTAATGCTCATACTTAACGTTTTGCTCTAAATTAGGTTCTAAGTTATATTCTGAGTTAAGATTTCTTTAGAGAAGCTCGCTAGATCTCTACATTTCAACTCCAACTCTAATATTATAGAAGCATTGCAAATTGAATCTTGTCCTAACTCCCTCCTCTAAGTCAAATCTCAAGTCTTACTCATGTCTAAAACCATCTATTTCTACATGTAACTAGACAAACACACTTATATTCATAAAATACCCTAAACTCTAATACAATATATTATGATCAGTAGCTGCTATCCAACATGCAGTCCTCAACTCAACTTAATTCATGTAGGTTCAGCTTAATTACACCAATTTAGCAATAATTCCACATTTAAATACATGGGTTCTAGTGAAAAATATACCGTTTCGGCGTTAGATTTCAACTAAACTAGTTTACAAATAAGATGTTCACTAAGAATTAAGTGTTTTTTTTTTAAATTGATGGCATTTAATATAAAAGCTTCAGAGTATATAAATTATAGCAAAGTCAAGTTTAATTATTTAGGAAAAACAATAGAAAGTCAACCATCGGCTCATTGATTTCAACAAAATCAAAATTTGCCAAAAATCGAATTTCAGAATTTTGTATAACCTTTACATAGCTCAAAACTACTTCCTTTGAAGAATATGTATACAAAAATTTAGGTTGAAACTATATTATTTAGGTTTTTGAAAATATAATATAAAATCGTTTGATTGATGTGATCTTTTAAAGAACTCATATATGCCCTCAAAATTTTAAAAATTTGGGTTAGTTGTTGAATTCTAAAAAAAAAAAAAAAAGTACTCAGAAAAACTAAGTTTTGAAATTTTTGGACACCGTTTGATATTTTTAGTAAATTATATAAAATCGTATGAATTTTGCCGACTTAGTAAAATTAGAGTTTCACGCCGCCGTTAGGGAAGGGGTGCTTGTAGGCCAGACTTGTCACTGGCCACTCCTTTAGGAAGTGGTACGCATTTGCTTCCCGAAATTCTCTGTACCCACGAACCATTCTAATCCCAAATTTGAACACTACTTGTATTTCGCTCAATTCTTCAACATGCAAGGCCTGATTTTCTCCCAATCAATTTTTCTCTCTCCACTTAGATCCTAAAATGTTCAAATGCAGCAGTAGGACAATTTTCTAGATGCCTTAGATTAATTTATGGAGGCTACATGTGGACTTTAGTGGAATTCCTCCCAAATTTTAGCATCTACTGAGTGTCCCAACCTCGTAACGTGATATATGGCCCATTGCTGCGCCTAAGTACATGTATAATGCTGCTACTGAGTTAATCTTTTGTATACTTAATTAATTTCTATCAATTTTAATAATTCTTCTAAGTATTTTAATGGAATTTAGCTACTTATAGTTATATAATTATGTATATTTATACACTTGTGTACTAATTATATCTTATGCACGTAAGTATATGTTCCCAATTATTATTTTGTAATATTTTTATATATTGTCTGTACCAAAATATTTTATCTCTAAAAATTTATTAACTAATGATATTAATTTTCATGCTACTGATAAGAGTTACTTACATTTTTTTAATAAGTATACTTTTAAAAAATATTATTATTTTATTAATGTAATTACATAATCTAGTGTCACAGGGTTATTTTGTCCTATATCTATGCCGTTCTCATAAAAATCCTACTTAATCGAACAATTTGCAAAAATGCCCTAACTTGATCGGGCTGAACCTATTTACTAAAGTATGGGCTTCACATTAAAGATTTGCAAATACTAAATTAAATGAAATTAAAGATTTATAACATATAGTATATTAGTAATATTAAATTTTTTTTCTCTTAGAAGTCGGAACTTAAGTTCCTAATGATTTTATATAATATCTAGAAAGTATCTTTTACGTTTTTGGTGTTGGAATTGGTGAACATGTAATAAATTAATTATATGTGATAAATTTTGAAGAGATAATTAAAAAAAAAAAAAGACTTGGGGGAATCGGAAGATCAAAATTAAGAAAAGAAAAAAGAGGAGATTCTTGATTTTTAAACTTTCTAAAATCTGCAATCAGGTCGTCCAACCTTGGGATACTATCAAGTCTTAAAGCTTGATTTAGAATCAAAGACACTGGTTAAGTATTTTGTCACCTTCGCTTATTCTTTCTAAGTCAATTCTACCTGTTATGCATAAGAAACATCCCATTTTATCAAAGGAAAGAACAATGGAGGAGACTGATATTATATACTTATATAAACTTTTCTCATCATCACTAGATTATAAATTTTCAAACAATAGGAGATGGAAGAATGACAATCGCATTCACTACAAAAGTCCTCAAATTTTCAATGCCGTCATGTGCGCAAGCCTCGATATGCCTAAAGATAGGAAAGACGCGATAAGGTTGATCCGTATGTGAATGCATGTAGCCTGTATATGAAGTGTCAATGCCTTTGGAATACAGAGGCCGTTTTCGTGGAAAATAGTAAACACACACACACACATATATATAGATATATAAATCAGATAAGGTGTGCATATTTAGAGTCCCGAGACAAATGTCAATATACCATATATGCAGTGTTGTTGAGGGAACCCGATTGATATTATAAAATGCGTGCTACGTATGTCCATGTTTTAGGTTTTATATCACATTTTATACGTGAAAATAATAAAAAAAGAAATGAATTAGAATGGAATCTAAGTGTAAAATTATCAATCCATTCTTATATTTGGAAATATCTAGAAAATGGTTAATTCTATTCCAAAAACTTAACTGAATTATCCTCAGTTTGTGAAGATGCATATAAGTATGTTCTGTTCAAATAGCAACACATTCGTTTGAAGGATTTAAAGTTCAATAACCTATTTTGTATTTACCATCATGTAAAATAACGCAAGTATGGCGAAATTAATAATCAAGGGTAGCATTAAGAATTATCTTGAAATCAAAGAGAAACAATGAAATAAATAATCATCAAATTTTATGAAGGGGATTCTAAAACACATTTTAGATTTAAGGTTATATATGTAATTTTCAATTAACGAGCGAAAGTAAAATTGCAATTCCTGTTCTATCAAGCTGGAATTGCATTCTGCCTTAAAGCCAAAATTGATGACTCTAAGAAATCATGATTTTAGCTTATAAATATGGGAAATAGAATGCAACATAGAATCACAATTCAATTTTGGATTTAATCCAAATGTGACATTAGAAAAGACATGGAGATGATGCATACAAGAATAATTTGGAAAGAATGGTAGTTAAGAACTTGTAGAGACTACGGCCCCAACTTTAGAGTTTTTGAACAATTGAACTTATTTTTTTTAGAGTAGAATTCCTACAAGAGAGTACCTTTTCTCCAATTATAAAATTATATGTGAGGTATATCAGAGTATTTATATATTTTGAGCTTAATGTCATTCATCAAATTGCTATAATGACTAAAGGATAAGATGAAACCCACTTATCCAAAGGTCATTTTGATGAGCTTGCCATGAGTGAAACACTTATAAACTTCTTTATAGAGTGCATGAGGTTGATTGGAAGAGGTTAAAGCGGATAAACCAATCTAGCAATTTATATTCCAAACCTATAAGGTCAAATATTTCTACGTCATTTCATTAACACGAGTGAAATTGAAATTATTACTTGAACTAGCCTTATTTATTTATTTTTAATGATAAAGCCAATTTAACCCTATCCATTCTTTAAATTTGTGCCCAAAAGAAAAAAAAAAAAAAAAAAAAACAAAGAGAAGCTTTATACTTATTTACAGGTTGAAAAATTTTTCACATCCTCTCGTAAAGTTTAACGACTTTTACATTTTGATAGAATAGACATGGAATAAAAAACTTATGTTTGGGGAATGATTACTACCAGAAAGATGATAGAAACTTATATTCCATTGTTTCATATAAATTTTTACTATAGACAATACTTATGTCATTGCTTACTTCCCCTTATTAATTATAGTAATAAATTAGTAATATAACTTAAAATAACAATTTGCTCTATTTGGCTATTTTGGAAAATAATTAAATGTTATTTGCTTGCAATATTAATAAGGTTAGAATGATCATACTATTTTAACTTTTCATTCCCTTTGTAGAAGGAATAAAAAGTTCCACTTTTACATAGGTATTAACTATTCTCAATAAAGCAGTAATAAGTCCATAGAAATTAAAATTTCTTGATCATTTTTCAACTAAATAAAGAAATAAAAGGTTGAGAGTATTCTATTCCTTTTTTGTTATTTTCAAGTAAATAGATGTTAAGGGTTTATTTTGATTTAGCTCTATCTTGCATTAGGACATGAGGTTATATATATATATATATATATATATAATGTGTGTGTGTAGGTAGGTTAACATTTACATACATGTATTTTCACCGATGTTCATTTTTCATGCAACATTTTCATCATCTATACTTTACATACACGTGGGGTGGGGAAGGAGGGAAGGATATGGGGTGGTGTATGGTGGATTGTTTGTGCCAAGCCCTATTAGCATTGTGGCGGGCCACCATCCACTATTAAAAGGTAGAAAAAATAAAAATAAAATAAAAAGAAAAAAAAAAAAAAACTCTTCATCCATCAGGTCATATAAGGTGGTCAAGTGAAGCCCCTTTTAAGTTTATTTTTTTATTATTTTCATCATGTTATTTAGCTAAATATATTTAATAATATTATTTTATCAAATTTGTTACCAATTGATCAAAAGTTAATACATATTCTCCATTGTAAGAGAAATAACAAATCGTAAAATATAGGTATGTAAATTGTTAAAAACAAAATTTAAAGCTATATAAATTAAGAAGGATTAAAATGCTTGTATATAAAATGCAATTTGCCGCTTATTTTATATACACTGGATGGGAGCTTATGTAGTCAAAGTAGTATATTTCTATCGTTAGTTCTATGTAATGGAGGATCTTTTGCTTTACAAATCTTTGACATCCCATTAGAGATAATGGTATGTGTTGTTTCAAGAATTTAGCCAAAAGAGATTTTTAGTTTAGGATTTCACTATGTATCATTATTAGTAAATTAATGTACCGTAAGGAGATATTGGAAATTACTTAGCGTGAGTATTTCGATGTTTAAATTAGTAATGTAAGGGATTTGAATATTATAGTAAAAAGGCTCGAAGATATAAAGTGATTTACTTGGTAAAAAGATATATAGAGAAAGTAAATGTATCCGTATCTCCTCTAGATAAAAAAGATAATTTTTTTAATTTAGCTAAGATTCGAGATTCCTAATATAAGCAGTAGATTGATAGTTCTCACTACTAGTCGGTACGTCCATCATGTGATTGTAGATATTTGTCGTCCGAGCATCCTGGTAAGATCACTATTCCTCGGTGACCTTAGGCATCAATGCCATAAGTAAGAACAGGCTATGCACCAAGGTCTTTGCTTGCAGAAGGTGAGCATAGCAGTGAAGCTTGACCTGAATGTAGAAATCGTGAGCAGAGCCTGGACTCTTACTTTCAATAGGACGGACATAGGCCGAGTTAAGTTGGCCTTTAGTCCATATAGGTGGGAATGGGCTTGGGAGCCTGCCATCTAAAATTGCCCATCAACACGAACAAAGAAATTTGAAATAAGGACGGGCCTTCAAGGATGCATTCTAAGCTGGCCATAACCGTGGAAAGGCTCCGAGGCAAGCCCGAGTACACTGGCGTCTGCACCATTCTTGATGTGCCCTTTTTGTTTTGTAAGTATGCATATCAACTAAGGTGAGGTACGAACCCGAGCTTCATCGATTTTACACGTAGCAAATGTCTTGGGATCCCATCATCCCATGCTACTCCGATCCGAGGCGTTTGTAGCTTTTTTTTTTTTTTAATTATTTATTCTTTTTGTTATCAATGTTATTTTGTAGTAATTTTATCATGTATATATTATTAATTCATGTTATTAGTATTTTTGTATGGCTTGCATGATTAGGATCTTGCATAGAATAATCATTAACATGAGTTTTTTTTAAGGTCTTCTCATATTAATGCCTGTTGGTTGGTGCTTTTTGCATCTTTTTGTTAAAATTTGCATACTTTAATAAAGTTGTGTCTTCTTTTTTTTTTTTTTTTTTTTTTGTAAAAATTGCATATTTTTTAAAAACTACATCTCCTGTTAAAATTCATATCTTTTTGTTCAAACTACATCTTTTCGTTAATATTTGCATACATGCATATTTTTCATAAAAATTACATTTTTTTAAATAATTATGTATTTTAGAAATTTCTTAGAAAAAAATAAAATTATATTTTTTCACTTAGCTAGATTTCCAAAAAAAATAAATAAATAAATAAGAAATTTTAATTTCCTTTTTTTTTTGACAAATTAGGTTTTTAAGGTTTTTTTTTTTCAAAATCTAAGAATAAAAATTATGGTCCTTTAGGATTTTTCTTAAATAAAAAAAAATAAAAATAAAGCAAAATGTAAATCTAGCCTATTTTCAAAAACAAAATAAATGTGTACACTAAAGTTTTATAAGAATAAAAAGAACTATATTAATTTGATCTTCACTAGTGAGTACATAGGTATATTTGGGTAATTGTTAAAAATATAAAGAAAATTTCTTTTTTATTAAATTTGTAATAAAAAAATCACTTTCCAAGCATTTTTCATGTTATTACTTTTTCTTTCTTAGAAAAATAAAAAAAAATTAAGGCTCATTAGTCAATTTTTCTTTTTTAAATTCCTATATGGTGACTCTATTTTAATAAGTTAGCTTCTAAACTTAATTTTTTTAATTAAAATTTTCTAAAATATTATTAATATGTTTTAGGAAATTTGTGCACTAGTAGCTTGATTAAAATTTTTCCACCTAAAAATCTTAATTTTACTTTTTACCAATTTTACTAGTTAGCAACTTAACGTTCTTTTTCTAAAATATATTTTTTCAACATTTGTTTAAAGAAAAATTATTTTCCTTAATTTAATTAATTTAATGTTAAGTAACATATATTAAGTAGGTTAAGCTTAGTATAGGTTAAATCAAGAAAAAATCCAAAATAAGGCTCCATAACCTGGACACCACTCTAGTTGACTGCGGTATCTAGGTCTCAAAGTCTAGATGTTGGAAAACTCTAACTCAATAAGTAGTTCATCAACCCATTTTCCTTTAGCTCTATCCACCATTTTCTTGAGGCTCTCGAAGATGGTCTTATTAGTTGCTTTAACCTAGCTATTGGTCTACAAGTGGACCACCAAGGTCTAATGGATGTCGAGTAGTACTGCTTAGAAAAGGCATGAAACTTTAGGTTATCAAACTAAGATTTGTTGTCTAAGATGATTGCACAATCGAATATGGATAGAGTTCATGACGAAGAACTCGATACTTTTCTCCATAATCTTGGCCATAGCTTCTACTTCTATCTACTTAGTTAAGTAGTCCATTGCTACAATTATGTACTACTGGTTATCAGTTCCTTTAAGAAAAGAGCTAAGGATATCAAGGCCATGAGTGATGAGAGGCTAGAGGTTGTTGCTTAGTGTATGGGTAATAAGAGTGTGCTTTAATGTTGCACGTACCATGCACCATCTCCTAAGTATCTTGTTTCATGATTGACCAATAGTATCTAAGCCTTGAAGCTCTAAAGTAAAGGGCTTATGCCTTAATATAATTGTTACATACCCCGTGTACAGCTCATCCAAAAGTTTTCGACCTTCTGATTGGAGGTAACAAAGCAAAGAAAAGCTAAGACCTCAGTAATACAAGATTTCATCATGTAGTGTATAGTTGGCTACCTATACTAGAGCTTTTGAGCTTCCTTTGGTCCACAAGTATAGTACTATGCTTTAAGAATTCCACAATCTCATCCATCAAACGTAGTTCAAGTAAGGTGGTGTATATTTCCAAAGCTTGTTGGGGTTAATGGTCCATATGCTAGGGCTAATGGTCCATACTTTACTCCTGTAAATATTTCGCTAGGATTCTTTTTCCCTTTTCTATAGGCTTCAAGGAGCTAATAGAGGCTTACTTAAACAATCCATCAACCTCAGAATTCTCGAGCCAAGAGATTTTGATTATAGTTTACGAAGTAAACTCTAAGATAAGGGACCTTATTAGTTCTAAGTACTTGATCATCCCCTCTTTATTTGCTTTTTATTCCCTAATGACCTATTGTACAACCAACATTGAGCCCAAGAAGATGTCTAACTGCTCTACCTTGACTTCTTCAGTGAACTTCAACCCAACGATCAAAGCTTCATGCTCAACCTTGTTATTATTGGCATTAAATCCAAACTTTAGTGCATAGCATATCATTGTGCCATGCAAGCCTTTAAGAACCAACCTGGCTTTACTCCCCTTTCAAGTGGATGATTAATCTACAAGCAAGGTCTACATGGACTTCTTGCCTTCCTTGACCAATGACCACTCTCTGGCATGTTCAACTATGAAGCTTACAAGAACTTATGCTTTATAAGCTTTACGAGGTTTATACTAGATACCATATGCACTATGTTCGAACTCGTACTTTATAGTTGGCCTCAAGAAATCCAGCTTCTATAAGATGTTCTACAGTAATTGATAGGTTATGATGATAATTTGGTATGCTTTAAAGTACGACTATAGCCACTTAGCTAACATTACCATCACCAAAGTGAACTTCTCCAACTTTGAATACTGGAGTTCAACCCCCGGGAGTGTGTAGCTTACATAATAGACCAGTTTATACTCCCTTCCATCAGCTTAGACTAAGATCAAGGAAAGGGCTTAGCTACTTACATCTTAGTACAAAAACAAGTCTTCTCCAAGGATTAATTTTGAAAGTACAAGTGGAAAGGTAAAGAATTGTTGCAATTGCTTAAATGCTTCCTAACATTACGGCGTCTATTTGAAACTACAATGGCTCTTCAATATTTTGAGGAACTCCCTGCATTTTTCTACACTATGAGACATAAATCTACTCAACATGATGATTCTTCTTATACAAGCCTTTACCATTTTGGGGATTGGTGTCAAGTTTATGTTGAGTTACATGTAACCTAGGAATTTATCAGAAACCATCCCAAAAACACATTTTTCTAGGCTTAGCTTCATTCAATGCTTCTTCTTCTAATCAAAAGCCTCCTACAGCTCCTTATGGTGATCTTTAGGCTTCTTGCTCTTGATGATCATGTCATTAATGTACATCTCAATGTTCTGCCCAAGCTGTGGCTTAAATAACTTCGTTACCATCCTTTAGGAGGTTACCTTTATGTTCTTTAGGTTGAAGGGCATTACCCTATAGCAATATGTGCTGAAGTCTATGATGAAGGACATATGGACTTCATCCTTAGACACCATCATGATTCTATTATAGCCTAAAAAGACATCCATAAAGCTCAACAAAGTATGTCTCGTGGTTAAATCAACTAGCTGGTCAATCTTTAGGAGTAGACAATAGTCCTTTAGGCAAACTTTGTTGAGGTTGGTGTAATTGCAGCACATACGACATTTTCTCTTGGAATTCTTGACCAATATAACATTAACTAACCAAGTTGGGTATTTTTCTTCTTGAATGAACCCAACTTTCACCAGCTTCAACACCTCTTCTTCAATGGTTGCTTGTTGTTATAAGGCGAAGTGTGTCTTATTCTATCTCATTGCCTTAGCTTTCTTGTTGGTGTTGAGTCGATGCTTTGCGATCTTAGGGTCAATGCTCAACTTATCACATGATGCCTAAACAAATCTATTGGCATTTGCTCAAAGGAGGTCAATAAGTCATTGTTTTTTATCATCGATTAAGGTTATACCAATGTGAGTGGTTTAGGTGGTATCATCGCTAAGCTAAATCTCCTCTAGACCTTCAACGGGTCATCCTATTTTCTTAGCCAGTTTTTATTATAGTTCAATTTAAAGGGCTAAAATAATATGCCTTCTTAATGGCTTGTATATAGCTCTTGGGATAGCTTTTGGTTGCCCTAACTATTTCGACCACGGTTGGGGTTAGGAATTTTAGAATCAAGTGTAGTGGAGATATAGTCATGTTAAAGGCAATCGTGCTCAATCTCCTAAGGATCTCAATAAAGGGGAACCAATAGTCTACCATGACAAATTATACGAGATCAACAACCATATTATCGCCATTCCTAAGCTCCATGTCTGCTATAATTATACCCTTAAGCTATAAACCTGATTGTTAAAGCCTATAAATCATGATGGTGAGGTTCTATTTGACATGGGAGCTTTTTCCTCATTCGGTTATAGGCATGTTTGAAGAGAATATCTACTAAGCTCTTAGTATCCACCATCACTTTTTGTACTTCAAATCCTACAATGTGAATATTAATTCTTAGAACATCTTTGTACATGGTTTCAATACCCTGAAAATCTTTGTCTATGGAGGAGATGGAGGTGTTAATTTTGGGCCTCTTCTCCCTTACTTAAAGCACTTGTTTGTTACTCATGTCCGACCCTATGCTAGAGGAATTTAATCAGTTCCTTAGGTACGTATTTATGATGCCGTTAGGAGCCCAATTATGATGTCGATTATTGTTACGCTTATGTCTTCTTTGGTCCAATATCTCTAGGAGGTCATTCGACCCGATTCTCTGAGTTGGCAATGTAGTCCTTCAAATAGCCATGCTATATAGTATTTTCCAGAGTATGGCACATCAACTTGGTCTAGTCTTCATTTTCTTTTTTTTTTTGGCATAACTACACTCCCAAGTTGTAAACCTCCATAAAAATGTCCTTTATCAACCTACTTAAGGGAGTATACTAGGTGAAGGTCGATATTAGATTAGATCACTTTCAGTCCTTTGAACTGTTACTATCTTCTTTAGATCCTAGGCGATCCTTTACTAACCCCTTTATCCTTTTCTTTCTTCTTATCCAACCTTCCTTAGTTAGCTTCACATCTCACGCAAATATTACCCTCTTGGTCGATGTACCTCTAGACTTTCTTCCAAAACTTGTCAAGGATAGTTAGCTTACTCTTTGATAGGGATTTGAAAAATTCCCCATCAAGATCTACCCTCACGATCATAGCATATACAATGATGGCTTTATTCAACTATAGTATCTCCATTACGACCTTGTTAAACTAGTCTATAAATGATCAAAGAGACTCTCTCCTTCTCTCGGACGAGGTATAAGGATAAATTATCCTTTTTTACTAGCTTACTTGCCTGATAGTATGGGGAAAATTTCTTGATGAGCTTATCAAAACTTGAAATTGAATTATTCGATAAGTGATTAAACCACATTCAAGATACCTTCCTTAGGGTACCAAAGAAAGCTTTGCATCTAACCTCATTGTTGAGGTCATGTATATCCATAAGAGTTCAAAAGTGCATCAAGTAATCATTCAGATCTGTGATCCCATTGTATGGATTCAACATTGGCAACTTAGTGCTCGATGAGAGTACTTGAATCTAGATCTTCTATGAGAATGGAGTTCTACTATCTACACTTAAGGCAACTACATCCATCTTCTTGCTTCTACGATTTTAGGACATTTACTTCACCATCATATCCACTAACTAGTTATAGACTATACCCTCTATGAGCTTGTTGAGCCATAGGGTTTTGCCCCTATCTTACACAACCTATCCACATGATGCAATTAAATAAGCCAATCCACCCGAGTCCAATTTTGGATCTTCACACAACCTTCAACAAACCATTTATGCCAACTCCTGGCATGTGCAAAACTCTTTTCCGAATTTGAGTGAGAGCAGCTTCTTTGTCAATGAGGGGTTTATAAACCATATATTGAGCTTCAAGAGTGCGAACTACTTGAGTCCGAGCTATGAATTCTCAAAGTATGATGCCTTGAGCATTGCGACTTTTACTATTCATCTAATTAGGCCTAAAGCTCCTCATTCACTCCTTGATCAAGCTACTCTTCTTCATGACATGTTTCGTTTAGAGCTTAGATTTCGTCATTTTTAGCTTGTAGTTTTTCATAAAGCTCTATCAACTAAGCAAAGCATTGTGGGTCAACCGTAGTAGCATTGTGGTTACCATTAAGCATATAACAATATTTTGGTTACTACCAAGTGCCTCTCTATCTCTGGCAACACCAGCCCTGCCAATATTAGCCTCCAATAGGTCAACGGCATTTGGTTGCTAGTATTTTCTAGTTCTTGCCATTGTTGCTTTTGAGATTACATTCAAAACACAAAGGAATGAATAGTTTTAAATGGAATCACCTTCCCATAGGCAGTGCTTAAGTGTTTTTTCAAGATTTTACCAATAGAGATTCTTAGTTTGGGCCTTCATCATGGACTTATATTTGCAAAACAACATACAATAAAGGGGTACTAAGTGGTTTTTTAATATGGCCACTCTAATGCTTAAGTCATCAATATAGGATTCAAATGTAATAGTAAGAAGGCTAGGGGTGTAAAGTGCCTTATCTTTGGGGTTAGACCCTATTTATAGCGCTTTAAGGAGAGAGATATTAAAAAAAGTGGACATATTTGTATCTCCTTAAATAAGAAAGCAAATCTTCCTAGTTTAGGTAAGATCCAAGATCTCTAGATGTGACATAGTAGGTTACTAGTCTCTACAGGTTGATATGTCAATAATGTGCTCGTAGAAGTCCTCGGTGACCTTAGGCATGGATGTGACAAGAAGGACCAAGCAATTCAATAAGGTCTCGACCTACAATAGGTCAAGCATAGTGGTGAAGCTTAACCTTAATGTAGAGATTGCTAACAAAGCTTAGACTCATACTTCAATAGGTCGGACATGGGTCAAGTATAGTCAACCTTTCGTCCATACAAGTTGGTATGAGCCTTAGGAGATGAATGTGTAAAATTACCTATCAACAAACATCTTCTATTAGTTTGACCATGAATTGTCATCTAATGTCTTAACATTTTTAAATATAATTTACATATAGTATTTTGGGAAAAAAACTACCGACTTTGACATGATATAATACAATATATTTAGAAACAAAGATTAGCTTTGGTTAAATGTGGAGCATTTATATTTGATGGGTTAATCTTACATAGACTTATTTATAACAATATCAGTTTTGTTTGCATATCTCTAATCTCACTTGTTATGATAGTATTAAAACAAGGGCTCACAGTAGCTATAACCTATATCAATTTAATATGAGAAAAACTTTTCCTCATTTCTAATTCTTTTAATTCTTCCCGAAGACTTGAATTGGACAAAAAGCTTTTTTTTTTTCATTTATAATTTCTCATCATCTTAATTTTTACATTATGAATTTATATTCAACAATGGTAGTGATATTTATTTATTTATTTTATATTTACAATCTACTCATACTAGATGTAATATAAGAACTTATGTAATAAGTAAACAAGTAACCCCTAAAAAAATTGATAATAGCATACCAAAACACAACCCGTAGAGACAATTAACAAACAAATTCAACCTAGTGATATGTTGATCACGAGAAGGTGGTGATTGGTTGTCTGGTAGTTGTGTGCAATGATGGACCTACAAGAAAGCTCCCTATAGCTAAACTAGTAAGGGCTCTTCGATGTTTAAATTAGTAAAGGAAGGAAAAGAGAGAGAATGTTATGCATCTAAAGGAGTAAGGACAAAGTTTTGGTAGTCAGATCTTTTGTACCTTAGGCTCTATGACATATTTATAAGACACGGAGCTTATTTATCAAGGATACATGGTTGCTTAGGATTTGCCCATACATGGTTGGTCCAAGGGATGCATACGCAGTACGGGAGAGGATAAAGTTGCCTTATTGGTTGGTGACCCTTAGGAAAAGTGGGTATCACATCTGAAGAGTAGGCAAATATCATGTCTAAGGTAGCCACATATATCAAACAACATTTGATGTGGAAAGAGAGAGAGAGCAACAAATGTACTGAAGGCTTTTGAGCCCTTCCCTGAGCACCTAACATCTACTTGAGGGTTTAGGTTAGCGCTACACAATGAGTTTAGATCCAAGTGGTCCGAGGATAGTAAGGTCCTTAGGGCCATTAAGACCAAGGAGTCAAGCACATAAAAGATGCTAGTTAGAGTCTTTAAGGACTTAAGGATATTGAGGTGGAAAGTTACTCGAAGTAAACCTAAGTAGGCTGTATTGATGCCAAGTAAACAAAGTAAGCTCTCCATTAAGGAGGGTCCAAGGAGGCATACTCGAGGGAACTTGAGTAAGTTACTTAACTTCGATCTGGAGTAAGCTTGTAAGAGAGGTGAGCAAGTCAGACTGTTGAGGGGAGCCAAGCTCTTCGGCCTAATGTAGTGCTCATGAAGACTTGAATACACAAAGATAATTGAGGCTAGGCCTTTAGAGCTAGGCCCTAGAGTTCCCTATTAACACAACCAATTGAACATATTTATGGAATATATTATATAGTGAGTTTATAATTTATGCACAATTATCAAATAGGTTGTATGTTTGAAATTTTTAGATACAAATCTATTAAGATCTTAAATAAGATAAACCTACAAACACCTATGTGAACCCTATGCTTAATGGATGGAAAGATCGCTCACCATCACTTTTAAGTTAGATAGTTTAAAGGAAAATACTACCTTACGAATATGAATATATATATATATATATATGCGCCAACTAAATTACATATGCTAATTTGAGGATTAGAGGATTTGGACCTAATCTATGTTGTCGAGAGACTAGTGTTCATATAACTACGCTGTATAACCCATGATTAAATCTGAATTTATTAAAAAGTAGATATTATGGTTAGGCACTTATATATATATATATAACGAAGTTAGTACATTAACATAATTGAAGGTGTACTTTTAGCTAGTTGATACTTTACTGCATAATATAGGCACTATTATTATAATTTCAAAAATGATTAAGAACTTTGATAAACAATACGATTTATAAAGTCGATCTTTCTTGCAAGTTGTGAGCTAATAGCTTGTTCTTGATTTTACAAACCAAGTACTTTCGACATTAACTTTTGCAATGGTAAGAGCTTTGATAATATATACATTTCACATATTGATGGCAATTGGTCTCCATTGTTATCCAGTAAAAGCTTAATCTCATGATCTTTTAGGCAACATTCTCCTACTTAAAACACCATACAAGCACAATAAAATACCAATAAGGGTGCAGCCGGTATTTTATTATGTTGAACACTCACTAAAGCTATGGCCTTCTATTGTATTATACCATCCCCTAAAAGTACAATGATTGATCCCTCTAAAACTAGTAATAAGGCTAACCACTACATAAGCCACCGTCAGTTTAACAAAGTAGCAAGCTACCTTTATTTGATTACTTGTTCTTGATCTTATAAACCAATTTGAAAATATAAAAAATGATTAAGAGCTTTGATAAACAATACGAATTATAAAGCCAATTTTTGTTGCAAATCAGTTGTGGGCCAATAACTTGTTCTTGATTTTACAAACCATTTTGAAAAGGATAGCTCACAATTGATTCGCTATAAAAATCAACTTTCTAATTAGTATTGTCTATCAAAGCTCTTATAATATCCTAATCATTAATTAATAAACAAAATCATATCACATATGCAAGGTAGAATATCAAAGGGCTCACATATCGTTAGAATCCAAGTTGTAAAAGTATGGCCCATAGGGCAATTATCATGGTCTAGCTTAGTAATTGTTGTTCGTATAATGCATGCACTTGTTGGATTAAAACAAATAATTATTTTTTCCCCAATTAGGTTCTAAGCCATTTTCTTTAATATAATACAAGATGAAATATAATCATATATCAAAAAATAGCATTTGTTAGCTTTATTTACTCAAACATTATACTTTTTTATTATTTCTTTATAGGTATAATATAATTTGTCATTTCCTTCACAATAGGAAATATAATTTATGAGTAAGTGACAATTTTATCTTTATAATTAACCACTACAATTGCGATAATAAACATCACCATATATGCATATACTTGTTGCCAGAACACCATCTTCACCATGAATCTCCACTACATGGCCATCATTATTGCACTATCATCACCAGCATTGTCATCACATCACCATTATTATCACTATTCTCACATCGTCACCACTCACACCATAACCACACCACTAATACCAACAAAACCATCATCAAATCATCATCGCTGTCAATGTTACTACCACTATCAAACTAAGACAATCATAACTACCCACAAAGCACCATCACCATCATCATCACTCCTCTTATCACCATCATAGCCGGTGACATCATATCAATATTCAATTATTTTGTAAGCAACTCAACTATGTACTTCAAATAACATGGTAACTATTATCTTAAAGACTATTTATCTAATTTTTCCTATAATATATATATATATATATAGCAGTAGACGCACCTACGAAGTGTATCAAATAGCTAGTATTTCATTTATCGTTAATAGCAATTATGAATATAGTGTTGGCATGTATACATTTGATATTTTTTAGGTAATTAAGTGACAATAAACTAAATATATAAAATAGCAAAAACAAAGGCAATCATGTAGTAAGGACCACAAACACATCTTAGAAGTTAAAGTGAAGGGTAAGTTAGCTCCTAAGTTAACACATCACAAATAAGTTAACAAATTTAAGAGTAAGTTGTTCTACAAAAAGCTTCAAGTCTTAAGCTTTTATACTAAGGAACTTGCAAGCCAATTCAAGACTATATTGCACTCTCTTTGAGTTGACATTTTTATCTTACAAATCTCAAATTACACCTATATTTGAGGAGATGAGTAAAGGAAGCACCAATCATCAAAATCATTAATAATCAATTAACAATCACAATATAGGCCTAATTACAAGCAATCACATCAGATCGCATTGCTTACCATCATTAGATTCATCAAACCATAAGCCAAAAATACATGCCAAAACATGAATAAAACAAAGGTACACTTCATTGGAACAAGATCAATTCATAAGCCAAACATTCCCTAAAATTAGTTAAGGAATAGGAGTGTAAAACAATCTACAAAATTTGAGTATGCCATATGGAAACCCAAGAGAGTTGTCCAAACAGGGTACATAAAAGTACTTTGATTCCCTTGTTTGTCAATGATCTATTCAAATACCTTGATTAAGCTTCTGAATTGGATGCTTGAAATCCATAGTATCGACAATAGAATTAGCTAGAAAAACAAGAAAGTAAACAAAGAAAGTACTCTAATTAAAGTTAAGCAAGCTGAGCTAAATTCAATAAAACTTTTGATTCAATTAAGATTTAAGAACAATCTTGGGTTATGTGAAGATTAATTCACATAGTTGCATGCATGGTAATCACATAAATACAAAAAAATCACAAATTGAGCCAAACCTTAAAGTTAATTTGAGTAAAGAAAGCAAGATTCAAATAAGTAATGAACCAACTAAACTTAATATTTAAGCAACAAAGTAATGTTTCACTCTAATCACACTTCAATACTAAAAGAAACATTAAGTTTGAGTAGCAAAAAGAATTTCATAACATTTTAGCATAATCTAATTCTCTAAGAAAGAAAAATCAACTTAAGAAAAGAACTTGCTAAAAGCATTCACTTTTAGTTTTGCTCTCGAGGTTCTGAATACTAAGTATACTTTTGATCTCTTAGAACCTAAGACTTTTTTTCCCTTATTTCTCTATAAACACAAATATGAGAAATGTGTCCAAATCTATTATAATAATTACAAGTTTTACTTGAACCGGCTTTGATAAAGCAATTTTATATTCCTTACATTACAGCTTATGGTCAAAGTCTATACCAATGTTATCTCCATCAAGCCTTTGTTTTCTTATAAGGGTTTTGTAAATCCATTCTAGTTTTGTAAAACATAGAAATTTTTATTTAGACTTCTTTAAGTTAAATTTCAAAGTAATATTTTTTTAATTCAAGAATCTTTAACTTTTCAATTGGAATTTTCTCATTATCATCATTCTCTTTTCTTTTGACCACAAGAGATTCATTTTTTTTCTTCAGTTTTTCATTTTAAACTTAAAAAGCATCAAATTAATAATTTGGTAGCATGAATTATTACTATCACATTTAAACTTTTCTTTCATTCTTAACTTCAGAAAATGCCTACAATTAAACATGCCGCCCACAAAAACTCTAGTGCCCTTCTACAACCCCACAACTCACATTTGAGCATGAATGGTAACTAGAAAGGTTTCAACACCTTTCAAAGAAGGAGTTTGGCAACTATACTTATGTTAACTGGAATGCCCTAGCATAAGCAACCTATGAGGCTAAAGTTCACCAATCGATAGGATTTGGCGGTTAGGATCAGCTATTGATGAGCAATGAGCCAATGTATAGAGAGATTACCTTAAAGTTTCTTAGTATATTTAAGTTAAGTATCGATGACCTTGCTTAGGGAAGACAAAATATAATCCATTTTAGGTGTTGTAATCGGGAAGTTAGGATGCCTATTAATGATTTTGGTGTCCATTTAAGGCTTTATTCTATCAATTACATTATGATGTAAGACTATATGGAATTACCATATGAATTACCTCGAGGTGTATCTGATTATGTTATGTAGAATAATTTGTCTAGTCATGATGGAGGAATTTATAATCCTTGCAAATCTAAGGCATCTAGTCTACATGATCCTGCTCTTAGGTTAATACACTACATGTTAGCTAGGAACATCACTGGTAAAGGCAATAGTCAAGGGGTAGTTAATGAAAGGGATATTTTGTTCTTACATAGTATTGCTAACCACCATCCTCTCAACTTAAGACTGAGGATGGTTTAATTCATAAGGACTCAAGCTAATGAGAGGTGGTCCAAGTTTATTTTTGCAAATACCTTCATTACCCACTGGGTAAGAAATTACATGGGCCTTCGCAATGCGGCATGCATACGAAGGATGAAAGCTCCTATTCCCCTTATCCATGATGCGATTACATCCATGCAATTACCACCAACATTAGAGCTACCACCTAAGCTGGCTAAAGAGCCCACCAATTCATCATCCTCCAAGCCATGAGCTGAGTCATTCAGTGATTGCCATTATCAAGAGATTCACTATGAAGCTCTTCAAGAGGTAATGGACCTTGTAGCATAAGGTGGACCAGGACTTAGTCTAGTAGGTGGCGATTATGACTCACCTATAGATTTGATCGCCACCACCACCACCAATGCCTAAGCTAGACTCCATAGAAGAATCTATGGGAGATGAGATTGAGGAGGAAGACGAAGAGGATGAGTGATATCCTTTTTATTTTCTATTACAAAGATTTGTTTTCTTTTCTTTTTCTTTCTTTATTTTTATTTTTTATTTTTTTACTATTGGGATGACTATATCACCTAACTAACATTTTATTTGCCTTTCTAATTACTTTATCCTTTAATAGTTTGATGAGTTTACATGATAGTAATTCTTGAGATACTTAAATTAGCAGTAGTTTTATTTGGCTATTTTTGCTTAGTTAACTCTTTTCTTTTCTTTTTCCATAGTTAGTTCATTTGATGCAAAAAGAAAACTAGGTGCTTATCATTTCATTGGAAATCTGCTTTTAGACTTCACTCTTTTTTTTTTTTAAAGGAATCCAATAATAAAACCTAGGAAGTCCCAATCTCTTTTCTTTCATTAGTATTGTTTTTCTTATCCCCCTATAAGATGTTTAATTGGCATGATCATGTACATTAAAGACAATATACAGCTTAAGTACAGGGGAATGATAGATTATATATGCTATTGCATATTCACTTAAGCTTTTGTTAAAAATATTACCAAAATTTTTCAACATTTTAGAAATTTGTAACCCCCTGTATACATAAGCAAGCATAATATTTTCAAATCTACTCAATCCTTTATGAATTTAGAACACATTATTGAATTTGAGTAATTAAATCTTTAGAATTTAGAGTTACCTTTCTTTTAAGCTTAAACCTAGACTTAGGATTAAGATAGATATAAACAGGTTAAGGACTAGTCATTTGATTTGTAAGCTCTACTTTTGAGGATAGTTATCTATCCGTCTTTTCCAAAATTTTAGATTGGATTAACAAATGAGATTTATCCTTTAAATTTTCTTTGAAGAATTAAGGTAGCTGGAGGTGTAAATTGAATAACTGAATAAAATTGACAAAGTGATTGCAAAGGAGTCGTATGAATCGAGCTTAGTCCATTAGAAGAGCAAGACTCTTTCCAACTACCAATAAAAAAAAGTAGAATTTAATTGAAGTTGTCAAGGATTGACCTTGATCCATCAGAAGAGCAAGGTATTTTTCCACCAACAATCGCTTAAGTAACTAAAAGAGCTATGTTGATAAGGATCAGTCTCAATCATTTAAAAGAGCGAGGTACTTTCCCAATGCTAATTAAACTTCAATAAAAGCAAATTAAATTGAATCAATAAACCTTTCAACAAAAATTGAGAGAAGTAAAGGGATAATTAGAGGATAAATTAATGTAATATGCATCTTATCTAGTTTTCCAAATTAAAAATAACTAAGGAAGATTTCACTCCTCTTAAGTTAGAACAAAGAAATTGTAATAACTTTTTCTTGATTAGTTTATGTTTATTATAATCTCTAGTTTAGTTTCTTCTTAAGTATTGTGGCTAACTCTAAATTTTCTAGATTGATCACTGAAATTTGGTAAAGCTTCAAATTGCTATTATCTAAGTGTTTTTGAATGTATTATGAAGTTAAGGAATAAGGGTGATTGTGAAAGGAATTTTTCCTAAGCAGTTAAGATCTTAAGGGTGCACTTTTCTGAAATTACAGTTAATTATCTTGTCCTTAAGATACTTTCTTTTATTTTCCTTATTTTACTGGAGGACAAGCAAAAGCTTAAGTGTAGGGGTATTTGATAATGCAAAAATAGTATATATTTTCTATAGTAATTTTGCACTAATCTTGACTTTATTCTTATTGATTTTGTGATATTTTGAGCTTAATTTTTTATTTATTGCTTTTAGGGACTCTAGGAGTATTTTATAAAGATTTTAAGGATTCTTAGGTAATGTTGACTGTTATTGGAGTAAACATATGGATAATGGAGTAAAGCAAAGAAGTTTCGAGTAAGAATAGAAGTCTAGAAGAAATCACGATTAAGGACCACGCCTGTAGTCCTTACGCATAATCCTTTGGTCAAGAATTTCTTAAGGTACGGCTATACTAAACCACCGTGCCTATAGACTTCAAGCATGAAGATATTATGATTTACAATCTTCTAATTTTGTTAGGATTTCTTATAATCTTAGAATCATTGCTTATAAATAGACTTTTAACCCTAAGGTTACAAAGAGAGCCCCTTTTGAGAAGTTGTTAGGCTTATTTATTTATTTAGTTTTTGTCATGTCCTTGTTTTAATTAACTTAGTAAATCGTTGTTGAACTTTATGTTCAAATGATGATCTCTATTTATGAAATTCATTCTACGATTTTGCTTGCTATGATCTAGTTAAATTGTTTTTTATTGTTATTAGATTGATAATACTTAGGGTCTTAATTTAATATCTGAGTTTCCTGTAAAGTCATGAGGCCTGTAGTAAACAAACAAGTATAATTAGAAGAGATTTAGTGTACTAAGAGATTAGGTATTAAATCTTTCCAAATTAGGGCAACCTAAGAGCGAGATCCAAGGGCTTCATGCAATCTTGAAACACTTTATTCATAAGCAATTCAAGTAGAGACAATTCCAGGGTTAGGAATTAACCAAAGACGTAAGTCCAACTAACTCAAAATCCGATTTCCATTGAAATAGGGTTAGGAATCTCCATGGTCCAGTATATGATACATTTCTGGGGTCATATACATGAAGAAGCACCACAATGAGTAGGAAACAAAGAAAAGAAAATGGGTTTAGCAAATCCAAGCAGCTACCAATTGGATATGATACACTAATCTATCCTATTCAACCTATAATCTATCGAATATGACTCACTTGTCCAAACTATAGAGTCACTCATCACTACTCCATGCTAAAGGAAATAGATAAGAGTTAGGGGATAAATGAGAACACTATGATTTCTCAAACAGGAAACTTGTAATACTCTAATAATAAGGTTGATTGCTGTATGCAAAATGAATGGGGTTTATATATTAGCCCTAGTAGGGTTACAAGCATATATGGAAAGACAAAAATGGTAATTTACAATTAGAATACATAAATTATACTAAAAACAGTAAAAGAGACAAATAATATTCTATACATAAAAGTAAAAAATCCTTCTAGAATGTTGTACCAGAAGATATGTATCGCATAGTGGTTGGCGACATAAAGCAAGATACAGTTCAAAAAAGTGAAGGAATAAGTCAACAATTAGAGCTGACTTAATATGGTTCAGGTTAGAGCTTGATCGTTTAAGGATGTCTAGATCCTTCAGGTCGTGTATGTTGTAGATTAGCTCGAACTGGGGTCAGAGGTCGGTTGGCTCGGGAACTCAACTTGGATAGAAGTTTGGGGCCGGGCTGCTTGAACGCTATTTGGGTCACAGTATGACTACTTATCAGGTCAGCCTTTATACTCAACTATTCGAGTCGGTAGTAAGGTAAAAGATGAAGGTCAAAATAGAGATCTTCATCCTGGATGTGGCTTCGAGCTAATATCCTCCTCATGAGTCCTTGGAGTCCTCTAACTCGATTGTGCATGATCAGTTCAAGGAGTTTATTCCTATCAATATAGTAACTGAAAGTGAATGATCCCTTAAAATTAGGAAGTAAACAACAATAAATATTTACTAAGGAAAATATTAAATCTCAATTAATTAATTCATGCTCTTATATTATTTTCATGCTTTTATGTTATTTTTATGTTTTTACGTTAATTTTTACTTCATGTTATTTAGTTATTTGATTATTTTGTCATTAATTAATTGTTTTAATGCCTCTATTTCCGTTGTTAGTTTAATCTTTTATTTCATTGCAATATTTAGTTTCTGTCTTTAATTTATTTTATTAAATCTTCTATTGTGAGAAGTTAGGTAATCAAATAATTTAAGGGTATCATTGCTAAAAATAATTAGATTTACTTACATAATTGGTTCCTTATAGGATCAACAATCAAACTCAACATCTATTTTAATTTATACTATAACTTGACTAAATGCACTTGCTTAATAAAGCAATATACACCCCATCACTACTTGTTGCCATTGAGGCTTTTCCTTTTTAAGCTCTTCCTTTTTCTATGTCATTGCTCAATGTTGCTACTATGGCTTTTCCTTTTCATGCCCTTCCTTTTCCTAAAGTAGGCATTGTTGTTGTTAAGTAAATTTTTGACACCTATAGCATTTCCTAGCTCCCTCTTGTACACTTTCTTTGTATTAGAGGACAACTTAAAAAGCTTCTTAAATTTTCAGGCTAACTCATCCTCTTTAGCATTATCATGACTTGAGCTCTCACTTGCAGTTTTGGGAGCAATGGATTTCTTTGTTGGCATCCCTTCTTGATTCTTCATCTATTCTTACGTTCATAAGGAGTCAGGAAGTTCCTTTGATAGGTATATTGACGTAGATGAACACATGCAAGTGTCACAGGCAGATTCTGTTACTTGATCCCGTACAACACTTAGCGTTCCTGACCATACTAAGGAAGGCTAAGTCAACCTGTAATACACTCATAAAGTTTAGAGAGAGAAACTCTGAAGGTATGTTATATTCACTCAAATGACTTATGTGTTACATCTGAGGGGAACATCCCTATATATATATATATATATAAAGCCTTTACAATTTAATGGTTAAGATCAATTCGATCTAACGGTTACAATTGACTCTCAACTACCACATTCACTTACCCCATCTATTACTATACAAGATTCTGGACTTCTCCAGAACTTTCTGGAGCTTTTCATTTTCTAGAAGCTTTTAGGGGGCTTGGGCTTTAGTCTTGGACTTTAGAAACCTCTTAGGAATGACTCGTTTTGGGAGGTCCGTAACATTCTCCCTCGCTCAATCTAGCAATGCCCTCGTTGCTCCTTCATCATAGAACTTTTGAATCTTCTCTCTGAATTGCTATAATGCTTCAACTGGTTCCCAACTGGCCTCACTCTTTGGTCTTCCCTTCCACATTACCGTATACTCATGTTTGGGAGTCTGTCCACGTCTCCTCACATGTCTATCAGCTATGATCCCTTCAACTTCCTTATCAAATGAATCCCGTAATCCAATTGGGGCCTTTTGTGATATAGCTCTTATAAGGTCTTCCTCATCCTTGTGGAATGGTTTTAGTATGCTCACGTGAAAAACTAGGTGGAATTTTAGTTTGGATGGAAGTTCCAATTTGTAAAACACTCGCCCCACTCATTTCACAATTGGGAATGGACCCTCATAGCACCTCATTAGACCTTTCTGCAGTTGTCCCCCCGTACGTTGTATCAAATGTAACTTAACAAACACTTGGTCACTTACTTGATATTCCATTGGCCTACGCTTCTTGTTTGTAATCTTCTTCATTCTCTTGATAGCTCAGTCTAAGTATGTCTGAGCTAAGTCGTGATTTTCTTACCATTCCCTTGCAAATTTATATGCGGGAAGGCTGAACCCTGTATATCCCATTGTCACTGCATGAGGAGTTAAGGGTTGCCTTCCCAAGACGATCTCAAAAAGACTCTGCTCAATGGACTCATTCTTCTGTAGGTTGAATGAAAACTGCGCCACATCTAACAACTTGGTCCAATCGTGTTGGTTAGCTCCTACAAAATGCCTTAAGTATAATTCTATTAAAGCATTTGTAAGCCCCAAATCTAAGCCAATTGACCGTATGATTGAATTTAAAACCCAAGATTTAAGGCGATTGGTTAAAAGATCCGATCAAACCCAAATTATAAACTATTGAAAAGAATATTAGTAAAAATGACCCCGTAAACGTGAATTTAGGAAAATAAGTAATAAAATAAGAGATTATAAAATTTTCAAATTTTAAGCATAATAATTGCTAATTACCGAAAAGGCGAAAAGTGTAATTTAATAACTAATAAATTATTAGAGATAGATTATATGTATACTAAAAATTTTAGAATGACCTAAATAATATTTAGGAATATTCACGTGTACCCCACATGTATTTACGTATAGATAAAAATATGCGTAATTACCTAAATTGGCCAAAAACTAAGCAAATAATTAAAGAAAATTATAAAATAATTATGGAAAAATCAGAAAAAATCAGAAGATGATAAGTTGAATCAAGATAAGGTCGTGGCAGGTCCAAAGCTACAAAAGAAAAATTAGCCAATAAAAATTGAACAACTTAAAAGCCAAAAATCAAGGAATTTGGACAAAGTCTTGTCAAATTAATGCATAATAATTACAAAAAATATCTATAAATATTAGAAAAAATCACAGAGCTCATTTGGGCAGTTTGGAAAGTGAGAAAATTAGGGAGAGTCGAAAATTGAGAGAAAAATTCGGTTTAGAAAAAAAAAAAAAGAAAAACTGTGCAGTTAAGGCATTTAAAGGGAACCCTTACCAGACTAGCAGCTGGAAGTGGACTGCCACCACCACCACACGGTGGTGGCAGCGCCCAGGCCGGCCGACAAGGCCACGGCGGCCTGCAGTGGCCGGAGCCACCCAAAACGGTGAGTCCGATTTCCAGCTCAAATCTTGTGTAATTTTGTAAAAATAGTAAGTATAATTAGAAAATTATGAATTTTGTTATTCTGAGATATTTTTGTATGTAGTTTGTAGGAAAAATATTATTTTGATGAAATTATGTCCTGTAATATATGGTCCTTAAGAAATCGTGCAAAACCGAGCACATTTCGGTTTAGAAATAAATGACCTTAGGAGTGTAGTTTCAAGCCCAAAATTTTTGTATAGATTACTTAGATGATATAGAACAATGCTATGAAACCCATTTTCAAAAATTAATTTTCGAAATTTTTAGATAATTTTTAGGCCCTAAAATGAGGCATAAAATGGGTAATTTGGAGTTAATTAGGTGATTAGGATATTAATTACTGACTTAGTGAATAAGTAAATGTTTTAGGATGTTGAAATCTGATGATGTATGATACTTGTAGGATTTAGGGTGTTAGATGTAATTATTAGGTTAATTATGTAGTAAATGAGTAATAGGAAAAATTGTTAATTTTGTAAATTAGGGAAATTTGGAGTAAAATCTGATTTAGGATGGATTTAGACATTTTGAAATAATAATTGCTGTTTAGAGATGGTAATTAGGGTAATTGAAATATTAGAAATGCATTATGTGCAGAATATGCAATAATGCATAATATGTAATTTTTGAAAATATAATAAATAGAAAATATTAGGATAAAAATTGATATTATATAAATAATAGGGATATATAATAAATCTGATAAGAAACTTGAATTTATATAATTATATGAAAAATGTAAAAATTTCTCACATTAGGAGTGAATTCGGTACACTAATATGGATTTAAGTGTACCGGGTGAAATAAATACTGACTAAGGGTAATGATGGTATTTAGGAGATCGGGAAGTAATGTGATTAATTTTATCTTATGGGTTGGAATGAAATTCTAGGGTTGGAATATAAAACGCTACTTAGAAAATCGAACTAAAACCTAATTTGGAAATCGATGCGAAAACCGAACCTGAACCTAACCCCAAATCTAGAATAATTATAAAAGACGTAATACCTAGATAATTAGGCATATTAAACCTTAAAAAAAACCTAACAATAAGCGTTATAGGATAAAATGAACCTATAATAGGTATATGAAAAGCTGAAACCACGTTTGTGTTATAGGGATGATCGGCGATGGCCTGAGCAAATCGAACCTCGAATGAGTGAGCGAGGAGTCGAGGTAAGTTGGGATTAATACGATGCTGTATTTTGGAGGCTTAAGATTATGCTTGATTGTGCTTGTTAGATAGTTGAATGTGTGCATGTGCTTGATTATGGGTGATACTATGATTCTGTTTGTTGCTCTGGCACGTATTGTCTGAATTGTATGAAAGGATTGATCACCCTAAACTGGACTTAATTAAATATTCGACCAGTAATCATAATCGGACATGTATGGCAACCCGTTAGGGAAACTTAGGACTCTCCGGCCAAATACCGACCCCTTCGAAAGGGATAGCGCAGGATTGCAAAATGGCCCCTTCTTCATCCTCAGTCGAACTAAGTGACAAGAGAGGAGGTCGCGGCAAGGGTTCGAAGGTAGTCGCGGGAGGAGCAAGGTCTCCATTACACAAGCCTGGGTTTGGTCATGAGCTGTTGCATTAACGGCAACTCCTCAACCCGGATTAGAGCGGGCGCAATTTCTCTAATCTCACGACGGGTCGGACAACGTCGTGCAATGGCATTTGCTTGCACATGCATTGCACCTAATAAGTGATTGAAAACCTTGTTGTGTGTATGGTATAGTTTTAAGTCCTCCGTCCTAACTTACTGAGCTGTGGTTGCTCACATCCCTATAGACATCGTGCAGGTGCTGGCTAAGAAGCGGCAATAACTACTCTGAAGCTAGCAACTGCTGGATCTTGGGGAGTGAGGAAAAATATTGAAGAATAAAACTATATTTTTAAGGTTTAAGTTTTTACTTTAGAACTTTTCATTTTGAATAATGTAACAACTAGGAAATATATTACGGAGAAATATTGTAAACCTTAATTACAATAACTGTATTATAATATATTTATATATATTTCCTCACTTTCTTAGATAAATAATTTATTTAAATTAAAACTGTTTCCTTCAAAGCGGGTTAGTCGTAGACGCCTTATGTAGATCAGGTCTAAGATAGCGATTGTAAGGCCAACTTCTATCTTAGGATGGTTTACACGGCAGGAGCTGTTACGACTCTACCGCTTCAGGGCGTGACAGCATTCACTCGCTCTGTCTAACCATCCGTCTAGGGATGCAAACTAGTTGAAAATTTCAACTCGGATCCCAGAAGTTTGAACAATTCTGTCTAAAATTTCCCTGTGAATTGCCCATCTCAATCACTCACAATGTTTCTTAGCAAGCCCCAATAGTTTACTACATGTCTCAGGAACAATCGGAGAGCCTCATCTGCCGGCCACTCCTTTGTTGCTAGAACAAAAGTTACGTATTTTGAGAACCTGTCTACCACAACCATGATTATACCATACCTTTCCAATTGAGGCAAACTTACAATGAAGTCCATGGAAACACTCTCCCATGGCCGTTTAGGAATGGGAAGAGGCTCTAGTAGTCCCGAAGTTGCCTTGTGTTCAACTTTGTCTTGTTGGCACACGAGACAAGTTCGGACATAGCTCTCAACATCTTCCTTTATGTATAGCCAAAAATACTTTTCTTCCACTAAGGCTTGGGTATGGTGCATTCCTAGATGACCTATCCATTTAGAATCATGACATTCTCTAAGTATCTCCCTTTCTTAGGTTCAAGGATTAGGGCACATAAATTTGTTATCCCTTTGTATATATTAGTCCATTCTCTTGCCAAAATCTCCTTGTTTTTCCTTCTTGACATTGGATCAATAGAGCTTTAGCTTGTTTATCACTCTGCATCCCCTCTTGAATTCTATCAACGAAGTTGCTTTCAGGTTTGCTGATGGCTACCAACTCAACCCTTTGGCTTAAAGCATCCGCCACAATGTTAGTCTTACCTGACTTATGTTTAAGGTCGAAATCAAATTCTGCCAGGAAAACCTACCATCGGACTTGCTTAGGAGAGAGCCTCTTCTAAGTCTGAAAATAGCTAGTGGCCATATTGTCAGTTTTGACCACAAACTTCTTTCCTAACAAGTAGTGCCTCCATACTCGAAGATAATGTATTATCGCCGTCATCTCCTTTTCATGCACTGGATATCGCTTCTCTATGTCATTCAGCTTCTGGCTCTCAAATGCCACAGGGTGTCCTTTTTGCATTAAAACCCCTCCAATAGCAAAATCACTAGCATCTGTACATACTTTAAAGGGTTTGCTAAATTTGGGAAGGAGAAGGACCAGCTCCTTAGTGATTACTATCTTCAAGGTCTCGAGTGCCTATCGTCTATCTGTACTCCAAACCCAAGGGGTATTCTTTTTAAGTAAGTCTGTCAATAGTCTCACTATCCTCGAATAGCCCTTAATGAATCTTCTATAATAATTCACTAAGCTAAGGAAGGATCTCAACTCAGTAAGCTTAGTGGGCTCCTTCCAATCCCAGATGGCCCGCACCTTTCCTTTGTCCATTCTAATCTTTCCTCTTCCCACTATGTAACCAAGGAACGTCACCTCTTCTTGTGCAAAAGCGCATTTCTCTAGTTTCACATATAGATCATTCCTTCTTAAAGCTAAGAATACCAAGCAAAGGTGCTCTATGTGTTCCTCCAATGTCTTACTATAAATCATAATGTCATCCAAGTATACTACTATAAATTGATCAAGAAAGGGGGCCAAAATATGATTCATAAGTGTACAGAAAGTAGCCAGGGCATTAGTAAGGCCGAACGGCATGACTAAGAATTCAAAAGCACCATACCTTATAACACAAGTGGTCTTGGGTTCGTCTCCTTCTGCAATCCTTACTTGGTGATATCCTGACCGTAAATCCAATTTGGAGAAGTATTTAGCTTCTACCAACCTGTTGAATAGGTTCGATACCAGTGGAATAGGATACTTATTCTTTATAGTGACCTTATTTAAGGCTCGATAATCAATACGCATTCGGAGTGATCCATCTTGTTTCTTCTAAAAGAGTACAGGAGCTCCAAAAGGTGCCTTTGAAGGCCTAATGAAACCTGCTTCTAGTAATTCCTTCAATTGTCGCCTTAACTCTTGTAATTCTGGAGGTGACATCCTATATGGGATGGCAGTAGGTGGCTTGGCTCCAGGTTCTAATTCTATCACATGGTCTAGCTCTCTTCTTGGTGGTAACTTCTTGGGCAACATTGGTGACATTAGATTCCTAAATTCTTCCAATATCTCCCTTACTTGAGGTGGAACCTTTTTTTGACCAATAGTCTCTTCCCTAACTTTTAAGATAGCCAAGTAAGTGACTTCATTATTCTTAAGTCCCTTTTCCAATTGCATAGCCAATAAGAATTTGGTGGCTTAGCCTACCTTTCTTATGATAGGGACTACACATTGTAAGTTGTAATCAAGTACACAAATGTAGTTAGCTCATGATACGATAAGTGCATCAATACAATCTAAGAAATTCATCCCAATTACAAACTCAAAATCATCCATTGGCACTACTTCAACCATCTCCTTTCTTTGCCAACCCCTAATATGGAGCTCTATCTCCCTGGCTACTCCAATAGTGGGAACTTCTTTTAAGTTAACTGTTTCGAGCCATGTTTCGATCTCCTCCACTTTTAGCCCCAACTTATTTGCTGCCATATTAGAAATGAAAAGATGAGATGCTCCTATGTCTACGAGGGCATTAAGTTTCTTACCTGCTACCGATACTTTGGTATACATCAATCCTTTTCTTTTGTTAACTTAAGACTTCATGGCACTGAGTAGATGAACTAACCTTAACTGAGCCTCATCCCCATCATCTGAGCTTTCACTTGCTACTACCGCCGCCAATCTCTCTTTCTTCAGACATTCCTTGGCATAATGGGGACCATTACGGAAATAACATTTCAATTCACGGGGTTTCCATCTCTCCCTTCATGAATTCTACCTTGATCATTATCTCTTTCCTCTACTTTGGTTTTCCCTTTGGAAGAACTTCCACTCTTCTCCCTTTCAGCTCCTCTTTTCCATCTTCCCCCTGTAATCTTAAGATCTATCTTTCGAAATTCCATTAAGCCTTTAGAAACTACTATAGCCTTAGAAATGTCTTCCACTTTCCTTTGCTCCAGTTCTAATTAAACCTAAGGCTTTAAGCCATCCACAAACATTACCAAAGCATCTTCTTAACTGAGGTTTGAGATGTCCAATATCAACTCTAAAAATTCCTTTACATGTTGCTTTATATCACCCTTATGGGTTAGGTGACGCAATTTCACCTTTGCTTCCTTAGCAGCATTTTGAAGGGAGAATTGACCCTTCAACTCTTATACAAAGCTATCTCATGTGTTAATATCAGCTGCCCTCCTATGCCACCATACCATAGCAGAGTCTTTCAGATACACGGCAGCAATACGTACCTTTCTGGCATCATCTAAGATTCCTACAGCGTTAAAGTATTATTCCACTCCCCATAAGAAGTTGTCTACTTCTCGAGCAGACCGCGTTCCGTTAAAATGCTCTGGCTTTGGAACATCAACCCTATGGCCCGTCTAGATGGTCACTCCATTTGCAATAGCAATTTGATAAGCCATCAATTGTGTCTTAAGATCTTCAATCTCCTGACACATAGCTACTATCACTGCATCAATCTTAGCTTCATAAGCCTCTTCCTTAGTTTCTAAAGCCATAACTCGAGCTTAAAGAGCATCACCCTTCTCTTCAATAACGTTTCTATGCTGCCTAAGCTCTTCTACTGCCTGATTCAGTACTCCTTGCAATTCGCCTTGGAGTTCTTCTTTCATTTCCTTGAGACTGCATTGAGACTCATCAAATTATTCCTTGGCCTCAGCAATGCTCAACTCTACCTTATTCATCCTATTAAGGAGGGAGTTCAGCAAATCCTGGGACCTGGCTCTTTACCTGGTAACACGGCGATCATCATAGTTGGCCAACTCATCGATCATTGAAGTGTTGTTGTCTCCTCCGAATGACATTTTCTCTACAAGCAATCCCTTTTCCAGGCTTTGATACCACTTGTCATAGGCGGATTCTATCACTCGATCCCGTACAACACTTAGCATTCCTGACTACACTAAGGAAGGCTAAGTCAACCTGTAACACACTCACAAAGTTTAGAGAGAGAAAGTAGAGAGAGAAACTCTAAAGGTATATTGTATTCACTCAAATAACTTATGTGTCACATCTGAGAGGAACACCCCTATATATACAGAAAGTCTTTACAATTTAATGGTTAAAATCAATTCAATCTAACAGTTACAATTGACTCTCAACTACTACATTCACCTGCCCTACCTATTACTATATAAGATTATGGACTTCTTTGGAACCTTCTGGAGCTTTTCATCTTCTAGAAGCTTTTAGAGGGCTTGGAAATGGCTCATTTTAGGAGGTCCGTAACACAAGCACATCTCATGAACCAAAGGGTGGGTCTTAATTGCAAGAGGTTAGAAAAGTAAATGGCAATTAGTAGTTGAGCTACTCTCATACATAAATACTTAGATATGATGCATCAACTGCTTTACACAAACTTAGGAATCATTTTTTATTATGTACAAATTTTTCCTAAGGTCACTTGGCCACTAGTTCTTGCTTAAAGGAGCTATATAAGAGTAGGGTTAGACTTAACTCACAATGGGAACACAAACACTAAGAAGAAGACAAATATTCTATTACTTAGATGATTTTGGTTATTACGTTACAGGGGATTTTATACTACGCATTTAAGGTGACTCCTAGGTTTTATGATTTACAAAAATTTGTATGTTGCCTAATATAGACTACATGGAAATTACATAAGGCAAAATAAAGAAAGAAACAAAAGAGAACATTTGCTGAAATAGTACAATGCCAAAAAAGAAAAGGATGCATGTCAACAGCTCATTCTATGGTCCCAAATGTAGCTAGGCTTTTTAGGTTGAGGGCCAAGCTAATTTGAACAAGTCAACTTGTTATCAGTATGCTTGGCATTGTTATGGCTATGCTGTTAGGATAGTATACCAAGCTATTTGTTTATCTCCATCCAGGCCTTAGACAGGTTAGCATTATGTCATCTTAATTCTTAGCTAGTTCGGAACTCTCAGGATTAGTTCTACATTCCTTTACCTGAGAGATAATCATCTTCTAATATGAGCTAGGGAACGCAAATAGGTTGGCTTATTGGAACTCAAATTCCTTATCTGTAAATTGTTGCTAAAGGTCTCAACAAACTAAGGTAACAAGACTACAAGCTAAGGATTGTACTAAAGGACCATGATTCCTATTATCCTCTCTGAGTTGTTTAAGATTTAGGATTAAATCTAGTTCAATTTCACAATGTTCTTCCTTAAGGACCTACTATTTAAGGTCAGCGACATTAAAGGCTTCTAAAATCCATATTCACTCAACAAGTCCATTCAGTAGGCATTCTAGTTGATCTTCTTAATCATCTTAATGGTCCATCTCCCTTAGGAGATAGCTTGCTCCTCCTTAAGTTCAAAAATCAATCAAGTCCACCCATACCAAGTCATTAGGCTTGAACTCTTTAACCTTTCATCCTTAGCCTCTTCATTCAAGTTTAGAGGCAACTTAGGCCAGGTGATCTACTACCCTTTAATCCATTGCTCTAATAGCTTCAAATTAGTTGACTACTATTGGGTCTTATAGGAAGCTTGGTAGAGGTGTTTGATCAAGTGGAAGGTTAGGGTTGAACTCATGGATAATTTTAAATGGCAACTTACCTTAGACACTATGTATCATCTTGTTATAGGCAAATTTAACTATAGGTAAGGATAAATCCAATCTGTCAAGTTCCTTCCAACTGCAACTCAAAGTAGGGTACCTAAGGTCTGGTTGACGACCCCAATCTGTTTGTCTAGTTGGAAATGGCATGATGTACTAAACAATTACTTTATTCCAAGGCATTTCCAAACTATCTTCTAGAAATGGCTAAGAAACTTTAGGTCCCTATCTAATACAGTGGACTTCCACACTCCATGCAACTTGACCACTTCCTACATAAAGAGAAAAAAGATAGCCGAAGCATCATTAGTTCGATCGCATTATATAAAGTGTATCATTTTGCTGAACCTATCAATAACCACATGACTAAATCCTTCCCTCGATTGCTTATCTCTTAGTTCTTCTGCAAGTTGCACACCTATCAAGGATTGATTGTACATCTTTTAACATTTTAGGTCAAAAGAACCTCTACTTTAGCAACTCAAGTGTCCACCTTTCGCTAAAATGGTTGGATAATCCTCCTCCATGTGCTTCATGCACTAATAGTTCATGCATTGAATAGGTTAGGATACATAGGTTGGTCTTACTAAATAGTTATCTATCCTCCTAATGGTCATCATCAACAATTTGGCCATCAATACATTATGTATAGATCAACCCAAAATAAAGGTCTTCGACATATAAATCCTTGATAATCAAGAACTCAAGCAGCTTGGTTTGGAGGTCAGTTAAGAGGGTATATCATCTAGATAAGGCATCAGCCACTATGTTAGCCTTTCCAATCTTGTACTTCACTACATAAGTAAATCCTTCCATGAACTAAATCCACTTAACTTGCCTATTTGATAGCTTAAGTTGCCTCTTCATGTACAATAATGATTCATGGTTAGTATATATGATAAATTCTCTAGGCAACACAGTAATATTACTGCATAGTTGAAGCCAAAAGTAAGAATTAGAATTCCTTGTCATATACCAAGTAATTTAAAGTAACCCCTCAAAGTTTCTCTTGGAAGTAGGCAATAAGTCGACCTTACATCAACATAGCACCTATGCTTACATAACAAGCATCACACTCTATTTCAAACACTTTATCAAAGTCAGGGAGAGCAAGGACGAAGGTAGCAGTCAGCTTTTCCTTCACTTCATCAAAGCTTTTCTACTCTCCTACTCTCCACTTGTACTCTGCATTCTTCTTTGACAACTCGATCAACAAAGCCACCATAGTATTGAAGTTCTTAACGAAGCATTAATAGAATGAAGCTAAACTGTAAAAGCTTTGGATATCTATAGAATAGATTGACACTAGCCATTCAGTTATAGCTTGCAACTTATCTTCATTAACTCGAATTCCTCCTTTACTCAAGAAAAATCCCCACAACACCATTTTTGATCGGTAAAAATCACATTTCTTCATGTTTCTATAAAAATTTTTTAGCTCGAAGTATTGAAAAGAAAACTCGAAGGTGTTGTGCCTCTAGGTCGGGATTATAAACAAGGATATCATCAAAATACACAGCCATAAATTTTCCTATCTGATCACAAAGCACTTGATTCACCAATCTCATAAACATGCTTGGAGCATTAGATAAGCCGAATGGCATCATAAGCTACTTGTATAACCTATGTCTCGTCTTAAAGGTAGTATTCCATTCATCTTTTACTCTCATTCTATCTAATGGTAGTTGGAATTTAGATTGATCCTCCAGAAGATCCTTACTCCATGCAATTCATCTAACATGTCATTGAACCTTTGGATAGGATACCAATATTTAATAGTAATTCTATTTATAGCTCAATTATCCATACATATTCTCAATGATTCATCCTTCTTCAGCACAAGCAAGGCTAACACTGTACAAAGACTAAAAAATTCTCAGACGTATCCTCTTTCAATCAACTCGTTAACCTATCTTTAGAGTTCAGTAGCTTGCTGTGGATTAATTCGGTATGTGGGTTTATTTGGCAAGGTTGCTCGTGGTTATTAGTCAATGGCATGCTCTATTCCTTAGACTAGTTGCAATCCTTTCGACAGTTCATCAAGGAATAAGTTAGCAAACTCATCAAGTATCATCTACATTCTAATAGGCAATTCAATGCTTTGTTCTTTCATCTCAAGCAGTCCTTAAATCAACAGAAAGGTCAAAGTACCCAACTTCACCTCTTATTAAAGCTCAGCTTTATTTATAATCAAGCCTTCCTTCCTCTAAGCTCAATTGAGCTAAATCTGCATATACGTCACCTAATTGGGGCTCATTAGACTCAACTTTACCTTTCAACAGTCATGCTCAAAGAAGCAAGTATTCTTGAAGCCATCTTCCATAACCTTCCAATCAAATAACCATGGTCTCCCTAGCAGAACATGAGAGACTCTCATTGGGAAGATATCACACAGTATCTCGTCTCGATACTTGCCAACTAAGATCGATAATAGCACTAAAGTTTGCTTAGTAACTTGCAAAGCCCCCTTTATTACTCAGCTAATGCCACTTGTATGGCTTGAGGTGGGATAGGGTGAGGTCAACAATTTCAGTTGTTGAACCATGAATGCAAAGGCAGCATTGGTGCAACTCTCATAGTCAACTATAAGTGACATAATGTCTTTTTGACCTTACACTCAATGTGAAACAAGTTCTCACATTGTTCATCTTTGGGTACGACACTGATGTTCATCACCCTCTATAGTACTATGGTAGGTGGCATGAATTTCCCCTCCTCATTGTAAATCACATTCTCCTCCTTAGACAATTCAGTTTGTCCAATCCCTCTCCTTTTCTCCACTTCCTCATTTATGCTAAGGACTTCAATGTTCAGCATCTCTTCCTTTATTACCATACTCCTCTTCTTTAGGTACTAAGTAACCACACGACTAAACCCTTAGCACTTGAAATACTTAATCTCATTCATCTTCCTTTTAGAGCTTTGCCCTTTCTAAAACTTCATCGATAGTTCCTTCTCAACAAGTTAAGATCTCAAGTCAAGCCAAACCTCCTCATCCTTACCTGGTTCCAATCACACAGGTCTATTTGGAACAGGTTGCCTAGGTTGAGGTCAAATTGGGGGAGCTTGAAAGCTACTCATACTCCTTCTTTCTACCCTTTAGGCAATTCAAATGGCTTTGTAAAGAGTAGTAATTTCTCTCATCTCTAGAATATCTTCAATATCATACCTTAAGCCTCTAATAAATGTAGATACAATGCAGTCTCAGGCTCCTCAATTTCACATCGAATCATCAACATTTGAAATTCTTTAACAAATGCATCTTTAACAAATGCATCTACACTCGATCTACTTTGTCTCAACTCTTGCAATTTTCTAGAAGTATCTTACAAGTAATAGTTCAACACAAAATTTCATCATTAATCTCTTCGATTCATCCCAAGCTTTAACCTTACATTCTTCTTCTCATCATCTAATGGCTTGCAAGTTCTTCCACCATAGAGTAACATAATCAATAAACTCCAATATAGCTAGTCTTATGTTAGAATTCTTGGGGACATCATGACACTCAAATTGCTTCTCAATTTTATCAACCTAATCAAGGTAGTCCTCACCATCTTCACTTCTTGAGAAACTCAGAATCTATAACTTTAGATTCTCAACTTAAGGAACTCGAGAATTTCATTCTTCAACTTCATAATACTCCTCTCCACTTTCCTCATCAACTTCATCAACCGACAATAGTTGCCTAACTGGCTGTTCTACTTCTCCAGCTTGGAGATCCTGCACTAAGATTAGGTCAACCCATGCAAGCATCACGTCAGTTGCATACTTCATTGATTCAATAATCTTCTTAGCCGATTCTAACAGGTATGCCATTGTGTTGCATTGCTGTCAAAATGCTCTTCATTAAGTTGGTGAACTTATCAATCTTCTCATGAACTGACTTTAGAGTAGCTAAGGTAGCCCTTCCATGGTAGACAACTCCATTCTCATTGTCACCAATGCCAGCATTAGTAATCGAATCGATTATGTCCATAGCAAACCATAGCTAATACAGTAATAAACGCAATCAATATGAACAAGGAACAACTCAATACACACAACTTTGAAAATTAACCAACAATGTCAATATTACAACTATTTTAACCACACTTCTTTAAACTTACTACTACAGGCAAAACCTACGACGCACAAATTGAAATGACCCATAAACTCTACTACTAGTACTTGCTATGTTTTTAAAACAAACTCTAACAAGAACACATAGAGAACTTAGTTCGCACAACTACAACTTACTCCAAGGCACTTCCATACAACCACAACACTCTTAACGACACTCACAACTTCAAGCACAATCCCTTAACTTCATGGATAGAATAAAGAAGATAGCAAAACAGTTTCCACAACAAATGTTGCCAAGGCTCTGATATCAAGATGATAGGTATCCCGATATAGACAAACACATGAAAGCCTATCTCACGAACTAAGGGGTGGATCTTAATTGAAGGATGATTAGAAAAGTGAATGCTAATCGACAGTTGAGTTGGTCTCTTGCAAAAACACTGGAATATGACATATTGAGTGCTTCACAAGACTTTAGGAATTACTTAATGTCACATATGAGTTCTTCCTGAAGTTACTCACCACTAATTCTTCCTCAAAGGAGCTAGATAAGAGCAAGGTTAGACTTGGTTCACAGTATGAACACAAGCATTAGGAAGAAGAAGAAGGATATTTTATTACTTGGATAATTTCAACTATTACATCATGGGGTTTTTGTACAACCTATTTAGGGAAACTCTTAGGTTATATGATTTACAAAAATGGGTTTGCTGTCTAATAAAGAATATTCTGAAATTACAAAGGACCAAATAGAGAAAGAAACAAAAGAGAACATTTGTTGAAATAGTAAAATGCCAGAAAAGCAAAGATACGTATTAACAACTCATTCTATGGTTCCAAATGCAGCTGGGCTTTCTAGGTCTGTGGCCAAGCTCGTCTAAACAGGTCGGCTTGTTGTTAGTAGACTTGGCGTTATCATAGCCGAGTTGTTGTGATAGTACGCCACACTATTCTTTTCACTCGTCTAGGCCATAGATTGGTTGGCATTCTATCTTCTTAATTCTAGGCTAGCCCAAAACTCTCAGCACCAGCTCTAAGTTCTTCCACCTAATAGATAGTTGTCTGCTGGTAAAAGCTTGGGAACTGAAACAGATCAACTTGTAAGAACTTGATTTCCTCATTTGTAAATTGTTGCTGAAGAGCTCGGTGAACCAAGGCAGCAAGACCACAAGCTCGGGATCATGTTAAAGAACCATGATTCTTATCATCCTCCCTCTTCATTATCAAAGGATTGTATATCCTTTCTATTGGCCTTTTTTCCCCCTAGTTTTTCAACGATGGCCCTTAAAACTTTAAAGTTCATTTTAATATCAGTGAACATCTTCCCAAGGGATTCTCAAAGATTAGTACGCATATTATCAATTGATTTCTAGTGCTCGATTTTAAGCTCTGACGTTTTTCATAAAGAGCATTGATCTTATTATCCTTTATTTCCTCCTTCATATGTCAATTCAAAATCATCATAAAATTCTTTAACATTTTTACATTTACAAACACTATTGAAATTGTTTCGCACAAGCTACAATGCAAGATATTCAAAGAATCTTTATTTAATTGTAAAGTTTCGATTTCCTTTTCGGCGTACTCGTTTTTGTTTTTATACTCTATAAAATTTGGTTCTTATTCAATAATTTTCCATGATTTTTCATTTTGAACTCTAATATTCTATACTTCCAATAATTATAACTAGAGCCAATTAGCATAAGGGCTTTATTTGTAAAATGTGCCATTTCAAAAGTCCTTCTAAAGCTATGAATTTTTTTTTTCCCTTATTTTGATCAAGCAAGAAAGAATATTAGAATCCTAGTTATGATAGCAACTAAAATATTTGAATGGGCTAAGTTTTATTAACATGATTGATGCAAATAAATAACAAGTAATAAGCGGAAAAATAATTAGAGAAGGGATAAATTATTCTATCTAGTCAAACATGGAGTTTGAACGGTCCCTACTATCTATAATCGTAAATTACATTCTCAAGAGGACTCCCACAGACTTTATTAATTATGGTCCTTAAGGAGATGATATTATAAGCGTTTAGCTCACAATATAGTGGTTTCATATTATTACAATGATTTTTCTTTGAGTGCTCTTATGTGATATTTGTACATGGCGTTTATTTATAAATTCTCTAAGTGAAAGAGCCATTACCCTCCTTTTCCTTTTCTATTTTTGCAAGTCGCAAAACTCATAACCGCTATATCAGATGGGGCCATTTGGATGCCTGGTGAGGCCATTTGACATCTCTCTATAGATTGTATTTCAATGGAATTATTATGTAACTAATTTCGGAGTTGACTTTTTTTTTTTTTTTTTCCTATCTCTTAGCAATGCAAATTTGGGGCATCATGTATTACCCAACTTTCCACTTTTTTCAGATTATACCCCCTCAACTTTAAGTTTGTCATATTGTAAAACTTTTCTTGGCCTCGTATATATATCTGTTATCTCTCAAAACACCATTAGTTCAATTAATATAATTAGCGATAACACTTGTATTCTGAATTTTCTTTTCCCTACTCATCTTTTATTAAATCTAGTCAGGTTCCACGTTGCAATCATTTCCATGTCAACAAACTTTATAAAGGAAAAAAAAAAATCTCTTTGCTTATAATTTTATTTTTAAAAAGGCACAATGAAGATCCTCATCTAAAATAAAAACGTTGAAAACCTAAAACTATTATCACCCTTTCAAAACCCTACCCTAACCTCTAACCCATTCCAAACCGTTAACAATAACACATGAATTCAATCAAAATTCTAACTTGAATGATCAAAACCCCAATCGTAATGTAAATCTTTTCCTTCTTTCACAAATCAAAACCCTCTAAATAATTAAACTAGACCCTTAAATATGAAACCCTCCACAAAACCTTAAAATTCATGTCCAACAAAACTGCAACGCAAATCCTCTGCCCATGTTTCTCTCGGTCTTCATAGTGGAGATCTTGACCTTTATCCCACATTTGCAAGTCACCGAGCTAAGACAATTATGGTAAGACTTTAGTAAGCCAACAAAGTTAAAAGATGACACATTTTCCATCAAAATCTCTTCGGGAAAAACCAAATTGATGAATCGAGGTTGATTATATCTCTAGATTTCCAAATTAAGGTGTTTTTTTTCCTCAATTTTCATTAAGTTTTGATTCTTCTCCAATTTTCAATTTTTAGGGTTAAATTTTTAAGTTAATATTTGGGGTGTGTAAGACAAATGAAAAATGAATTTGTAGTTAAGGTTTTGATTGTTTAGGCAAAGGTTTCAATAGAAATCATGTTTAGGACGAGGTTTTCGAATGTGTACAAGAGTTTGGGTTAGGGTTTACATGAAGATAGGAGATGGACTATATATTTTTTAACAAGTTCATTCGTTAATTATCTTCTCATTTTAATTCCTTTTTTATTTCTTTATTTTATTTTAACATTAGATGATATAGCTGTATTTTTCTTACATAAAAGCTCATTGGAATTAAAAAAAAAAGCTGCTAGAAAAAGAAAAATAAAGAAATATATGTGTCATGCAATAAATGGTTAATATTACTACTTCGATTAACAGTGTCATGGGTAGATAAAAATGGTGTATACGGTACCAAACAAAGTTTTAATTGAGTGTACATACAATAAGTTCAAAGTTGAGGTATATAATCGAAAAAAGTTACAAAGTTAGAGTTATGATACAATTAACCTATGTAAATTTTATGAAATATGAAGGAACGTAGAGATGCTGCATTATACTAGTCTTCCTTAAGTAGCTAACCGGCACCCAGCCCAAGTTGAAAACAAAGCCCTAAAGGACGTTGAGTTAGGCCAAACCAATAGAGTCCATATACAAGGGGTCATGTAAGGTGGGCCTGAAAAAAAATCTTTTTCTTGTTTTTTTTTTATTTTTAATTCTCTTTAAGCTTTGCATGAACCTTATTATCTTATTTAGTGGGCTTTATAATCCATTATAAAATAAACTTAATTTAATTCTAAATCTGGCTCCTAAGCTGCATGGCTCTACGTCCCTCCCTGATAACGTAGTTGATTAAAAAAAAAAAAAAGCCAAATCTACATAATTCATTAATGGTAAAATTGCCCTTTATATATAGTTTAAGTATAATGAACCGGATTTTCTAAGATATAAATAATATTTAAATAAAATCATGAGTGCTCTAAATTAGTACAGTAATCAAAGGCCTAAGATACATTGTGGAATTTGGTCTAAAAACACTGAAGCTCAATTAAGTCCAAAACCGAGTTCAGTTAGCCGAAACGCAACACAATCAACGAAAAACTAGGTATCAGCTGAGTCAAATTTGAATAGCTCGCAAAATTAGAAGGAGTATGGAACCTATTATTTTGTAATTTAATAGTGTAAAGGATGGTCTTCCAATAATATCACCCACCCTCATAACATGTAGTTGGCCAAAAAAAAAAAAAAAAGAAAGAAAGAAAGAAAGAAGAAGAAGCATACATATATGAAATATCGAACATCATAAAGACCCAAAAATACTATTGGCATAAATACTTTCGCGTTCCTCTATATTTATAAGAATCAATCAAGTATTTTATGTTTTAAGGAAGCTAATTGCATTATCTGTATTTAAGACGAAATTTAATTAAGTATTTTTTAAACATATATTTATGTTTCAAATGTGCCGATGATTTCCTTTACGCCTATTTCATAACACTAAGTATGTCATCTAATCTAATTGTATAAACATAAATAATGTAAATGGCATACTTAAAATATAAATGACTTTATTGAATTTTAACTAACTTAGTAATTCAAATAACTGACTCAAAATATAGGATACTTAATTGAATATGACGTAAGTGTAAAAGATTTTCAATACATTATTAATGCTTATATTTTTATTAAGAAGGTAAAAATACTCAAAATTCAAAAATATGCAAAGTGACCACACTGATCAAAGAGTTTTGCTACCATAAAATGGAAAGTGTGTTGTAACTATCCCTTAAGCTTCTTCCACATCTCTCTCTCTCTATATATATATATATGAAAAAAGTACAAAGGTTCTTAACATTTAACGTTTTACAAATCAGTCCTTAACCTTTTATTTAATTTATTTTAGTTTCCAACATTTTCAAGTAGTATTAAATAAATTCTTCTATTAAACTCTGTTAAATTTTCTGTTACTGTGTACGCGTATCAGCATATAATTAATCCACATAAATACAAAAAAGTCCCTAACTATTACCTGTATATATGAATCAATCCTTAACTTTTTATTTAATCTATTTTAGTCCTTAACGAATTCATACATAACGGAAAAACTAACGAAGGGATTTTTTTGTAAATTTATTAAAACATTGATGACTAAAATAAACTAAATAAAAAGTTAAGAAATGATTCATATATACAGATAAACGTTAGAGATTTTATTATACGTTTCCCTATATATATACAATGTTCTTAAACTCAAGTTGACTCATATGCCTTCTATAGAACCAGTTCAATCCAACCATAGTTTAATTCTTGGTCCAACCTAGTTTATCTCTTTAACCTTAATCCCCTCATATGTCCCAATCAATTACCTAGACTTCGGGTCTCATAATACTAAACATGAATAGTTGTAATATAAAAACCATTTTTCAATATGTGATAAGTATCTTTGCTTTGTATATTTATCTTTTATTAGATTTTTTTTCCCAGTATTGAAGGATAATATTAAGCTAACATGTTTACAAAGTTCATACAACAGAATGGCAAGTTTCTAGAGAAAATACATAGCAATAACAACTTCCAACATTTACATAAAGCTAGCCATAATAAGGTTGAAGTCTTCTATCAAAATGTGTAGAGTAGCTTTAAGAGAGACAAAAGAATGGAACTCATCATGCCCCATTGTACTTCAAAAATTGGCTAAAAAGCACACGTTATAGGATAATATTTCCGGTGTCTTTTAACATAATTAAAGGATTGCAAAAAAAAAAAAAAGAAACAGTAAGGAAAGAGTTAGATTTAACATCAATTCTTATGAGATGAAACTAATATGCATATCTTAGGCCACAATAAAGAGTCCAAAATTTAGCTACTAAGATATCTACTTTCCTAATTGTTTTAGCAAACTCAAAGACCTAGGAATCAAACTCATCTCTAGATAAACTTGCTAAAGCTACTATTGAAGAATTAAAAAGGAGGGAAGCATCTACATTTAGCTTCATCCTTCCATCTAATGGAGCTTTCCATTTCACATACCGAGATACAGCTTTCTTTTTTTTAAATTGCTTATGATGATAAACCCAATATATATATATATATATATATATATTTTGGGTAAGAATAAACCAATATTCATTTTCCTTGATTAAGTTGAACTTACAGAAATTGTGGAAGACCTCACCAAATATTTTGATCTAACAAGTTTCTTTCATACCATATAAGCTAAACAATAAAAGCAAAAATAACTGAGGCAAGGGCTCTAATCTATGTACAAACAGCCCTTGACTGCTTAACCGTAGCTTTTTTATCCCTTTTTTTTTCTTTTTTTGGCTAAACAAGGATTTATATTAAACTTTAACCAAAGTTAGTACAAAGTCCATCAAAACAAGCACAACAAGAAACTATTGCGTCCTCTAAAAGAAAATGTAGAAGTTAGGATGGGGTGTGTAACCACCAAGCCAAAGGGCACATCCCTTCCGTAGTATTAACTGCTATTTAATCTACATAACCTTTTACATTTCTAGAAATATTTACAAAAGTAAAATTACTATTTGCTGGGATTAAGTCCTTAATTTCTTCAATCAAAGGCATATCACTCCAATGCACTTTTGAACTAAGCCTAGCAATAGACTTGATGATAATACTCTTCAACTCTAGGAGCTCAGATATTCCTTTCCTCTAGTTCATGATACTCTTTCGCTTCATCACTTACTTCCCCAACCTCTTCTTTGATCTCATCTAATATTAGTCTATGTCTACCATGAAAAACTATACTAAGAACTCAAGAGGGGGAGTGAATTAAGTTCAATACCTAAATTTCAATTTAATACCAATTTCTTGATTTAAGCAACTAAATGAATGCAATATTAAAGTAATAAAGTAACAATGAGTATAATCAAAATAGTGATAAAACAATAATAAGTACAGAAAATAAAAGAGATAAGGATAGAGAAAATTAAGTTTGGATTTAACGTGAAGTTTAGACCTCCACTTACTTTCCACAGATACACAATGCCTCCAATTAAGGACTTCACTCCACTTTATTAATTTCTCAATCCAAGCTCTAAGAGCTACACATACACAAACTTGATTATACAAGTTTCACACTTACAACTTACCTAATCTTGATTTTACAAGATTCTCGATCACAATAACTCTAAAAAAAAACTTAATCTCAAGTATAGTGCACTCTCTCAAAGTTCTTACAAGTATAAATTACTTTGCACTATACTATGATTTTACAAATGATTTAGCAAATTAAGTACACAAGATAAAGGGTAAGTGAACAAAAGGAATAATTGCAGATTTCTCGCTCTATTTCTTATCTTTCAACTACCTAACAATTTGTATTTATAGCCTCTTAAGAAAATCTAACCGTTGGCTCACTTCTCTCTTCATTTAATACTCTATAACAACTTTTTTCTGTATAGACCAGTTGGACGATTTAAGTACGACCGACCAGATAGTCCATTCAAATAGGGTCACCATTCAAACAGTCTTTAGGTTACCAATTGTATGGTCTAACTTAGCTCACTGACCTGCAGCAACTAGCCAGATGGTCTAAGAACAACCATCCGTACAGTTCACCACCTACTACTGGTCTACAGCAACCAGCCGGATGATCTAGGGACAACCAGCCCGACGGTCCATCATCTACTAGCCAACCGGACAATTCACATTAGAACAATTGAACAACACATACTAAGATATAGCAAACAATTCTATTCCCTTTTACTTCTTTCATGAATTTCAAATTCAATCTAATTAAGTTATATTTTAAAGATATCATGTAAAACATAGTGTTATAAAGATAATTCAAGTCGTTTGTCAAATTAACCATATTTTTATAAGCTTTGCAAAGAGGTTCATAATCAATGACTAATTTAACATAACTTGTATGGTTTTATTCTCATCAAAATTACCCACAAAAACCTATTGGTTCAACATAGCAACCTTATCTACTCCTCTAATACGGTGTGGTCAAACCAAGGCATTAGCTAGACCGTATCAGCCATTGCCTCTCTGGGGCTATTCATTGGCTCATCTTTTGTAAGCTAATTTGGTGACTGTTATCTAAAAAGACAGGTAATGACCTAGAAATAGCCCCACTAGAGAACGTGAGTAGTAATAGCGAGGCAATAGTCATTTTAGTCGAGGTAATGTGCCAACCCAACCACCCAGAGTTGCAGGAATTGGTAAGGATGCTAGATGAAGGCTAGCACTTAAAGAGATTAAGGAAGAAGTGGAAGAAGATGACGATACAGAGAAGTACTATGAGGCTAAAGAAAGAAATGTATGAGGCCATAAAGTCAAAGGATTAAGGATGCGTATTCCAAGTTTTTCTAGAAGTGGTGATGTCGAGGACTACTTGGATTGGGTAGATAAAATTGAAAAGCAATTTGAATGCCACGAAATACCTAATAATGCAAAGGTTAAACTTGCTATGTTAGAATTTACTAGTTATGCTACCTTATAGTGGAAAAACTTGCAAGCCACCCAATAAAGAGAAGTAGAATGAGAAATCAAGAGATGGGATGAAATGAAGAGGGTTATGAGGAGAAGGTTTATGCCAAGTTACTATCTTTAGGATGCTTTCAAAAGGTTACAAGAACTAAGGCAAAGAGGATCGATTGTTGAAGCATATGTCAAGGAATTCTAAATGTTGATGATTCGATGCAAAGGCAGTAAGCTGGAAGACCAAACGGTATCTCGATTTATCAGTGGATTGAAATTTGAGATCGAAGATGTCTTGGAAACCATGGAAATTAAGTCACTTGACGATGTGATTCGAGCCGCCTATAGGATAAAAAGGCACCAAACAAGAAGGTTCCGACCACAAGTTAGCACACCAAGCAATAACCGAACTATTCTGAGCAGACCTATGCGAATGGAACCAAGTAAGGTTACTAAGACCCAACTTGCTCAAACTACCCGAGTAGAAGAGAAGGAAGTTTCGAGGAAGTTTGATAAAGGCTAAAGTTCGAGCAAGAAAACAAGTGAGATCAAGTGTTTCAAGTGCCTAAGATTTGGACATATGGCCACCCAATGTCCGAATAGAAGGACTATGATGATCCAAGGTGAGACGTCGACTCTCGAAGTGGAGAGCACTGACGAAGAAGTAAAGGAGCTAAAGGAGGACGGGTGAACCAAGCTATTTAAGGGGGAAGCTATCTACAGTAAGGCAGGCAACTTTATGCTAACTACTCTAGTGCTAAGGAAGGTAATGAGTGTCAGTCCTGTGCTCGAAGATGAATAGAGAGAAAATCTCTTCCACATCGAATGTAAAGTAAATGAGTCACCATGTGCCCTAATAGTTGATAATGGGAGTTGTATCAATGCAACCTCTGCATTTATGGTCTAACAATTGAAACTGCTGACCAAGCCTCATCTAAAACCTTATAAGCTTTATTGGCTCAGTGATAAGGGAGCCTTACAAGTGAACAAATAAGTGTCTGTGCCGATTTACATTAGCAAATATCAAGATGAAGTACTCTATGATGCACCACCCATGAGTGCATCCCACATTCGACTTAGATGACCGTAGATGTTTAATCAAGCAGTTATATATAATGGAAGGAAGAATACTTATTCCCTAAAGTATGAAGGAAGGAGGGTGAAATTGACTCCCATGATTGCTAAGCAAGTAAAGGTCATGTAATCCCAACTGAGCCAAACCTTAAAGAAAGAGGCCTTAGTATTGACCTGAGCAAAACTTAAAAGAGAGATGGAGCTCAAAGGACCAACCTATCTACTAATTCGAAGAATTCTGGAGTTAAGACCTAAGGAAGAGGAGCTGCTTACGGAGGTAAAAAACTTACTAGAGGAATTTTCCAACCTGTTTCCAGAAGAGCTGCTAAAAGGTCTGCCCCCAATTCAAGGCATCAAGCATGCAATTGACCTATAGCCAAGAGTTACCTTACCTAACAAGCCTGCGTATAGGCTAAATCCTAAACAGACTGCCGAACTACATAAGCAAGTAAATGAGCTAATGAAGAAGGCGTATGTATGCGAGTCCCTTAGTCCCTGTGCAGTGCCCACCTTGTTAATGCTGAAGAAAGATAGTTCTTGGAGAATGTGTGTAGATAGCCGAGCGATCAATCGAATCACCATTAAGTACAGGCATTCCATTCCCAAGCTTGATGACATGTTAGACGAACTAAGCGAAGCAAGAGTGTTCTCTAAGATCAACCTCAAATCTGGATACCATCAAATTCGAATGCATAAAGGTGATAAGTGGAAGACCGCATTCAAAACGTGCCATGGATTATATGAATAGCTTGTAATGTCATTTGGACTATCCAACACACTGAGCACATTTATGCGCCTGATGAATCATGTGCTCTGAGGCTTATTAGGGTAGTTTGTTGTAGTTTATTTTGACAAAATCTTAGTGTACAATCCCAACCCAGAGACCTACCAGCAACATTTTTGAAGCATCTTTGCAAAACTCTAAGCTGAACAACTCTACGCTAACCTGAAGAAAAGCAACTTTTGCCGATCCAAGCTAATATTCTTAAGATTCGTTGTCAATAGTAACGGTATACGAGTTGATGAAGAGAAGATCAAAGCAGTCACTGAATGGCCAATGCCAACCACTCCACCCGATGTGAGAAGTTTCCATAGCCTAACATCATTCTATCGTAGATTTATAAAGAATTTTAGTATGATTGTGGCCCTACTCACCGAACTCTCAAAGAAGAATGTTGAATTCAGATTGGGAGAGAAAGAGCAACGGAGTTTTGAGGAAGTGAAGGATAAGCTAACCACAACCCCTATCTTAGCTTTATAGAGCTTCTACAATGTGTTTGAAGTAAAGTGTAATGTGTCTAAACTAAGCATGGGTATTGTGCAGATGCAAGAGGGTCAACCTATTGCTTACTTCAACAAGAAACTTCAAGGAGCTACACTCAACTATTCTGTCTATGACAAGGAGTGCTACTCCTTAATCCAAGCCGTAATAGTATAGCAACACTATCTGTTGTCTAAGGAATTTGTGATCTACACCAATCATGAATCCTTGAGATATTTAAATAGCCAACCTAAGTTGTCCCAGAGGTAAGTCAAATGGGTTAAGTTCATGGAGGGTTTTTCTTATGTCATAAAATAAAAGAATGGAAAGAACAATATAGTAGCCGACGCCCTATCAAGACGACATTCTCTTCTAACTGAGCTATAAACCAAACTACTTGGTTTTTCAACCATAAAGAATCTGTATGCTAAGGATCCACGCTTTAGTCTTATTTATGATAGATGTAATGAAGGACAGATACTGGACGACTATCATAGGGAATACGTATACTTATTCAGGAAGAGAAGGCTATGTATCCCGTATCCCAACTTGTTCCATGAGAAAGTTACTAGTGCGCGAGATATATAAAGGAGGATCGATAAGACACTTTAGCCAGCACCGAATTTATGAAGTATTAGCTGCGAGATTTTTTTGGCCAATAATGATGAGAGATGTACAATCTGTCCTAGAAAGGTGTATGACCTACCGAAAGTGACAAGCCGAGCCGAGCCGAGTCAAGCCAAGTAAGGACACTATCTACCCTTGCCTATCCTGACCAAACCGTGGTTCAAATTAAGTATAGATTTCATGTTAGGATTGCCAAGGACGTCCTGAAGGAAGGATTCTATCATGATAGTCGTAGATTGATTTAGCAAGATGGCACATTTCGTGCCCTATTCCAAAATTAATGATGCTTCAGCCATCTCTCTTTTTTTTTTTTTTCTTGTAGGAAATTATCAAACTTCACAAAATACCTAAAACCATTATTTCAGATCGAGACCCAAAGTTCATGAGCTACTTTTGGAGGACACTATGGAAGCGAATGGGAACCAAGATATTATACAGTATGTCCTGCCATCCATAGAATGATGGATAGACCGAAGTTGTCAATAAAATCGTAAGAACTTTGCTATCAGTTGCTATTAGACAAAACATGGTCGATTGGGATTTTTGTCTGCCAATCTTTGAGTTCACATATAATCAGACCGTCTGCAAAGTAACAAATATATCTCCATTTGAGGTTGCCTACAGGTTTAACCCCGAGCTCCCGATAGACCAAGTACCCCAACCAAGACTTAATGATGACCAGCTAGCCGCAAAAAGAGTTGAGGCTATCAGAACTATGCACCAGAAGGTTGTAGAGCAATTAAGTTGAACTACTACTAAACTCGAGAAGTGAGGCTAAGGATAGAAGAAGAGAGAATTTCAACCAAGTGATCTAGTCTAGATACATCATAGCAAGGACCGGTTCTTAAACTTAAGGAAGAGCAAGTTGTCTCTAAGAGCAAGTTGTCTCCTAGAGCTAATGGACCTTTTAAAGTGCTTGAAAAGATTAATCCTAATGTCTATAGAATTGAACTACCTAAAGGATATGGAGTCTCTAATTCCTTCAACATTGCCAATCTCCAACCTTACACTCTCGAAGACTAGCAACCTAGACCTGAACTAGATTTGATCTCAAATCTCAAACAACCCAAAGGGGATGATAGGGATCAAGGATTGATCACGCGTTCCCAAACCCGAGGACTAGCTCAGATGGTTCACCAAGCTGTCCGAGGTGAGTTAAGCACCAAAGAGCAGTGCTCACCCCAATACAACCTACCAAGCTACTTCGCTCTCCATACCATCCAAGGAACTGCCAAAGTGATCAGCTAACATGCCTAACCAACCCCTCCACAACATACCAGTCCAAGCACCAAATCAAGTTACATCCAACCTTATAGTGCCAAGGCTGAACTAACAATTGTCAAGACCCAACCATCCGAGGCTAACCTAAATGTAAGCCAACCCTTGTCCAATCCTAGTAATCAGAGCTGTCGAACTGCTGACATCGACCAGACCTAATTGAAGCCCGCCCTTGCTCAGCTCACAATAGTATTAAGATCATAAAATAAGCAAAATTATGCCTACGCTATCCTTTCTAACAAAGGGTATTCTTTCGATACAATTACATTGATACCTTTGTAAATTATTCCCCCTTTCCTAGCTAGTAGAAATCCTTTTCTATAATTTCTTCTAACTTAGGACTTACCCTAATTAGGTATTATAAATACTTGCAAATTGTAATAGCTGTAAGGATCAACATACATAGAAAATACACTAAACTTTCTCACTCTTTTAAGCTAAGTGTCTTTTCTACTTACTTTTAAGCTACTCTTATCTAGCTCATTGAGCATCGACTAGTGACGAGTACCCTCTAGCCATACTTGTATGTCATATCAAGTATGCCTTGAGCTCATGTGAGGTATTAGTGCATCATATTCATCATTGGTGTACGGAAACCAATGGGAATCAGGCTATTGAACCTCTGACCTGCAGCCGAACACGAGGACTAAAGGAATTAGCAAAACAAATCCTTCTATTCTAACTGACCCCTACTAAGGCCAAGTACATTCTTGCCGATTAACCCTTCATGCCGAACCATATGACTATCCATCTTTCTATAGTCTGTCGAATTGAAGATTACTCACTTGTACACAAGCTGACCAATTACTTAGCATCTTCCTTACCAAGAAGCCAAGAAAGAGAGAATCCGGACTAACTAAGCCACCCTTGCTCAGACAAGCCAGCTGTCCATACTTTTTTTTTTTTTTTTGCATCTTCTAACAACCTCACCAATGTAGCATCGCCATGTATATAGTATCATGTATAGAATATATTGCATCAATGATTGTTTGTCTTGTATATCTATTTTTACCTTTTTTGTATCTTATACATTACCTCTTTAGAAAAGTGCCTTTTTTGGCTTTTCCTTTTTAGGCAAGTTACCGTAACTTATAGGTATAAATACCCTTGTACTTATAGTTGTAAACATCAAATTATCCTTAATACACTTGAGCATTTCCTTTTCTTGCGTAAACACTCTATTTACTCTCAACATTACTCTTATCCTAACATTTGAGTAAGGCTAGGTGGCGAGTAGCCTCACCGAACCAATTTGTGTGTCATATCGAATTGTATCATGAGTCCTTAGAAGTTTTATTGGTGCATCATATCCTCTAGAGCTATTCATAGGTTTTATTTACCTTTCATTCGTCATTCATTCCTTCCGTACCTTCTTCCATTAGTTCTTTCGAGCTTTCTACAAGCTTAGACCCATCTAGTAATTGGCCTTATCTGTTCTTGGTCACAATTTACATCAGAAACCCTTGTTTATTCTTCAACTACCATTTATCTTTCAAACCATCTCGCAGTCCGAGCCTACCCCCTTTAGCTACGAGTGATATTAGGCTTGTGTGTTCATCAACAAGTCCGTATCAAGGGTGACATACAGTTACCGATATCACACTAGCCGAGGTTGGGTCCGAACCCTGAGATGGTCTAAAAGGTAAATAGAAGTTAAGGTTTGAGTAGAGGTCCTCGTATACCAATAGTAGATATAACTCACCAACGTATCACATAAGCTTAGGTCATATTTGATATAATCAATAAGTGTAGTTGGAGGGTATTTGCCACTAATCTATGCTCACAATAGACTAGATAAGAGTAATCAAGAGTAAGCAAAGGCTACTTATCTTACAAAGGAAAGTACGTCTAAAAGTTTAATGTGACTATTCTGATTGATTCTTACGGCCATTACATTTTACAAGTATTTATATGGCCCATTTTAAGCAGGGCCTAGGTATATATAATTTACAAAAAGAATTCCTACTAGAAAAGGAAAGATACATAGTTTACAAGGGTAAAGTTGTAAATAGGTAGAAAGGATAGTGCAAATATTAGAAAATAGGACATGTGTCAATTGTCCATTCTGTAGTCCCCAAGTTGCTATTTTGCTGAGCAAAATAGGTTCTAAGTAGATCAAGTTAAGGTTGGATGCTTGGCAAATCAGATGTTCCAGATTGAGGAAGGATTGGTCCAAAAGGTGCCCTATTGTCTAGTCAACCTCAGCTAGTCAACTTAGGATCAAGTTAGCTTAGCCTTGGCACCATATATGGTCGAAACCAGGCGAGTTTAACTCTTAACCTTAGATTGATGTGTTAAGAAGGGGTCAACTTAGCAATAGGTAAGACACCTCTAGAGTCTCTTTAATGAGATGGAGAGTAGAATAATTCAACAGGTCGAACTAAAGAATGCATCATTCTTCAGGGCTCAACCCTCCTTAGATAGCTCAACAAACCATATAAGTGAGTCTTCGAGCTTGGAAGCAAGTAATTGGTCACTAATCCTTATCTTCCACCTTCCTTCTTCATTTTAGATGCAAAATACCTTATTTCTTTGTTGTCTTTGTAATGTAATATGATGAAAAAGGTCATACTATGATCACCATAATTTAACCAATTTCTTTTATACTTTTGATGCCAATACACTCTCTATACCCCAAAGCTCATTTATTAGGTTTATGATTTCCTTTACTTCCTCCTTTCATTTGCTCACTTCCTAATATCAAGCTTGATTTTTCGATTTCTTATTTTAATTTTATTTCTCACTTTCCAACTAATACTAAACCTAAACCCAAACCCAAACCCTAACCCTAACCCTAACCCATTTAATATTAATCCTTGACTAAAGAAATTAGGAAATTCTAGTTCTTTTGTAATTTTAAATTGAAAATCTTTTGGAGTCACTACATAACTGAAGTTAAAAAAAAAAAAATTGAAATTAATTGGCTGGGTTAACTGCAATTTAACTACCAATCTTTGATTTTAAATTGATAAAAACTAGAGATTTCTAAATTCAGGAGCTATCTATAAACCCTAACAAGTATCCCTATCAATTTTTTCAAAATTAGATTTTATTTTTCAAAATTATGTTTTTTTAAATGACATCATACCTACATATTTGTTAATTGAATCAGACGTCCGTAGTTCTTTTAAAAAACTTTTAATGTGTTGGTTTGTTTTAATTTTTAAAAATCAACCGAGTTTACGTAGTTATCAATTTAGTTTTCTTCAAAGAAAATTCTAAATGGGTCCTAATTATTGAGTATAGAAAATTCTCTAAAAATGTTCTAGTTTTGAAAAGAGTTTGTTGTTATTTTTATATTTTTTTTAAAAAGTAATTTTTCTAAATAAAAAATTCTATAAACCTAATGCTAAAAATTGGGAAAAGAAAAATTTCCTAAACTAAAATATATTTTTATAAAAAAATACTTAAACAAATCATTAAAATAAACAATTAAAAAGCAAAAGAAAGAAAAGACAAAATAAAAATGAAGATAAGAGCATAACCAAACCTTGGAAACCCATGCAGGTCAGATCGTAGATTGGAGGTTGTCAGCCATAGGTTAGCTTCAGGATGGCACAACGACTATGTGCGTGACCGGGTCTGAATGAGTGTGGCTATTAAGATAGTTGAGTATATCGTTGATTGTGCGAGGATAAGTCATCGCCATGGTCGGAGGAGAATATGATAAGGGCTTACTAGTGTGAGTTTTGCAACAGTGGTGTTCTACTGTGCGTTTGGTGTGGATGAAGCATCAATGTCGCATCAGTGGTCAGGCAAAGGTCTTCAGCAGTCAGAGATTGGATGCAGCATCGGGTTGGCATGTGTGTGTAGATTGGTTAACGTGTCAATGGCAAGAGAGAAAGGGTGTTCTCTGGGTCGTTAGTGAAGTTCACTGCTAATCGAGATTAGCGACTAACATAGGGGCTGTATTGGATGGTATCAACATCTGGAGTTTGCTGTACTGCTGCTATTATGAGTTGAACAGCTGTACACGGCATCAGGTTAGGATCGGGGTTGTGTTGTGCTTGCTTAGTGAGGCTGTTGTCCTTGCATGAAAGAGTATGGAGCTGCAAGTCGGCGCTAAATGTTGGAGTGCAACTGTTGCTTGTGGACAATGGGGCACAACAAGGCTGTGAGTATGTAGAGTTTAGATTGAGGATGGAGAAAGAGGACTATTGTTGTTTGTTGTGGAGTGTCGGGGGATCGGGGATGATTGGGCGACAAGAAGAGTAAGCTGGCGATGGGTTTGTGCGTAATGGATTAAAGGTGATCGAACAATGATGCTGCAAGCTTTCCTGATGACGTTGCGGCAAATATTTGGTGATTGGGAAAAGGAAATTGGAAAGTAGCTAAGGGGTCTTAGGTTACGTGGTGTTGGACAGAGAGTGAGGATCAGGAATTGGGGTTGCCTGAGGGTATAATTGAACTCCCATTTTCGTGAGACGCGATCTTAATTTATATGACTCGGAAACAAATCTTTTAAATCAAATCAAATCTAAATTGATAAATATCCAAATTAAATTTAAATCTTATAAATCTTGATTTTATTGAATTTAACACTATCATATTAGATTTGCGTTTTTTAACAACTATTTAGTCGAGATTCTATTCTATTCAATTAATATTTTTTTGAATTTTTCCTTTTTTTTCAATTTTTTTTCTTTTCTTGAAAATTTTCTTCTTCTTTTTTGTCTTTTTATCATTTTTAAAACTACGCAAGGGCGAAAATAAAATAGAATGTCAACACCTAATCTTGTACTTCTACTAATCTTTTAAACATTTTTTTTTAGCTTCTTTCTACTATTTGGAACAAATTTTTTGCTTCATTCTGTTAAGTGTAGGCAACAACTCTCTAAATTCTGCAGGAAGCTTAAAAATCCATCTACTCCAACATATGTCCAATTATTTTTTCTAATTTCTCCACACTCTTCCCAACTTTTTCAACCATTTTCAAACTTAAATGGTTTCTTTCCCCTCAATTCTTTAGCATCAGTATCTAGAAGTAAAGGAACATGATCTGACCTTATTACTGAACAATGCTCAGTGCTTGACTTAGGGAAAGATTATGACCATTCAACCGATATGAATCTCCTATCTATTCTTTCCTTGACTAAAACGCCTAAAAATCTTTTAGTCAACCAAGTATAACATTGGCCTTAAATATGATCCACTAAATTTGCATCATTTGCCATATTTCTAAACTCTTCAATTTGTCTCTAACTCCTAGATCTTCCATTGCTTTTCTGATGCTCCACAATGATCTCATTATAGTCTCCCATGCAAATCCAAAGACCATTCATCATGCTAGACAGCTGCACTATATGCCTTGACAAACTTCATTTTCCATCCAAATCAGTTAAGGAATACACCAAAGTCATATTGGCAAAGAGACCCATCCCTTAGTCGTACTTCAGCTTCTATCCAACTCATTGAAGCTTCTAATATTGTGATCATTACATCATTGCCCTTCCCAAGGCACATAATATGCATTAGAGTACTTTTGCCTTCTTCTCATTAGCTTCATATACTCACTTTTATATTTTATCTCTGTAGACACCCCATTTTTGCCATTTTTTTAATTTTTGTTAGTTGAGCTAGGTTAATAAATAAATAAAAATAAAATAAAATAACAAAAAAATAAAAAAATGAAAGTTAAAAGAAAAAATGAAAAAATAAAAAAGAGAGTCGAGTCGTATCGTATTAAGTCAAGTCAAGTCGGTCAACTCGAGTCGTATCATATTGTATCGAAACGAATCATATCGTATCGAGTTGAGTCATAACGTATCGAATTGAATCATATTGAGTTGAGTCGAGTCATGTCGGATTGTTTAATATTAAATCAGATGATGATATATGATCAATTTAATAAATCATTAAGTCATTAAGAAATTGGACTTTATTAAAATAATTTTGGTTCAGTCCAATATAAAATATATTTTTTATCTAAATTATATTGGGCTAAATTAAACTAATTTATTAAGTGGACTCTTAGCTTAAATTAAATTGGATCGGATTGAGCCTTAAAAAGTAGAAAGTTCGAACCAAGTAAGGTTTTCAGAAAACTAAGACAAATCTTTAAAAAATCTAAAACGTATCTTTCGTATCTAAAGTTCGTTATTGTATCTAAGATTTGTTGAGATACGAAAGATTCAATAAGTGGGTTTATAAATAGGACATTATCGAAGAAGTTCAATACGTTTTTCCACAATCCCACAAATCTCCAGCAATCTAATCTCCAAGTCCAAATGAAATCCAACAAAAGCCAAGTCCAGGCAAAATCTAAAAACATCCAAGTCTAAATGAAATCTAACAAAAGCCGAAGTCCAGAATCCAAATTTCAAAAGCTAAAGCATCCAATTCGAAATCCCTTGGCCTGACAAGTCCAATCCAATCATTTAAAGCCAACAAAAACCCAAAGTCTTGATGTCCAATTGCAAAGCCAATCCAAAATCCGAACAATTGCAAGCCACGTTCCATAAGCTTAACACCATCTAAATAATCGCAATCCTCGTTGCTGGACATCAATTTGACCACACATCCTCAATCCGACCGAAGCCCTTATAGCAGCAATCTACGAATCCCACGCCAACCTTCTAACAATCTAGCTTTGACGAAGCCACAATCCCATCAACAAATTCAATGTCCCAGCCAATCTAATCCTTCATACGCAAGTCCGCAAGCTTGACAAAAGCAGAAGTCCATTACCCCCTGACGACCAAATATCCATCCAAGCCGCAATCCAATTAAGATTTCCGATGGCAAAGTCAGACATCTACAAAGCTAAGCCAATTCTCTGACTCAATCCACAAATCCGAAGCCCCTTTACCATTCGATTTCAATCCCCTTGACCAATTTCCAAACTTGACGAAATTTAAAGCTGACGAAATACAATTTCAAACCAACGAAGCTCCACATAAGTCCATGCCTACCAAGATCACTAGCATACACGAAGACACCCTAACGATCATGCTTGACTGGACGTAATGTGAACCACGAACAAGAACAGACAAAGCCAATCGTTGGATAGGTTCAAGCTTGCAGAAAACTTAAAAAGGATTAAAGGGGAAAGATACAAAAGTGGTAAAAATGTCGAATGAAACAGTAAGCGAAAACCCACGAACAACTTTAGAGGATATGACGCACTAAAGGGACTTCGAGGACTCACGGCACAATTCAATATAACACATGAATTGGTCTAATGAGGTTACTTGCCACTTAACTTTGCTTAAAGAAAATGATAAAAGTGATGTCAAGAGTAAAGAAGCATTGTTTATGCAAGAAAGAAAGTACCTAAGTACATTGAAGGTAGTCTGATCCATCTTACAACTACAAATATAGGGGTATTTATACTTGTAAATTAGGATAACTTGCCCAAAAGGGAAAAGGCAAAAAGTATATTTCCTAAAGGGGCAATGTATATGTTATAAAGAGGCAAAAATAAATATATAAGGAAAATAATCATTGGTATTATAGATTCTACATTTGATACACGTGACAATGAGACATTGGCGGGGTCGTTAGGAGATGCGAATAAAAAGTACAAATAGATAGGCTTGTCTAAGTAGGGATAGCTTAATCAATCCAGATTTTCTCTCTTGTCTTCATAGTAAGGATGATGCCGAGTGATTGGACGACTCGACAATAGAGAGTAATCGTCAACTTAGCATACCACAGAACAAGGGGCAGTCATACGGCATGGCATTAGAGGTGACTCGGCAAGTGCCTTAGTAGGGGTTGGTTTGAATATAAGGATTCGTCGTGTCAGCCCCTCTAATCATCAAGCTTAATTATGGGTCAGAGGTCCCATAACTTGATTTCCATCAAGATACATAGGTAAAATTATTTTATTTTATTTTATTTATTTATTTTGTTAGTTCAATTGTTTTACTAATCTATTATTTTGCTTAAGTACAGTTTTTTTTTCTATATTGCGTATTTTTTTAAATTGCATCTTTTAGAAAAATTGTGTTTTTTTTTTTTTTGTTAAAATATATATATCATGCGGTTGAGATACATATATTGTGGTTGAGATAAGATACGTATCTAACCGTATCTTATAGTTATGATTAAAAAAAGATATATTTTGACACATAATGGTTTTAAAAATAAAAAAATCTTAATCAAGTTTTTCAAAAAGATTTAGTTAGTTAGGGTTTTCTTTAATTCGAAAAAATTAGATTTCTTAGGCTTTTTTTAAAAAAATAATAAATTGATAAATAAACGTAAACTTGGGTCGGTTTTCGAAATAAAATAAATCTATCCACTAAATATTTTATAAAAAGAAAACTACGGTCGGTTTGATCCCAATCAGCAGGTACGCAGATATCTTCGAGGTAATCGCATAAAAAAATTAAAAAAAAAATTTCCCTTTTTCTTAGAAATTCATAATAAAAAAATAATAAAAATCACTTTAGTTATTTCTTGTATGTTTAGGTATATTTTTAATATTTTATAAGGAATTACAAAAATAAAAGCCCAATCAATTTTTCTTTAGTTTTTACATGATGCCTTAGTCTTAATAAGTTAGCCCTAAAACTTGGTTTTCTATGGTTTAATTTTCTAAAAATCAATTTTTTAGAATATTTACAAACTAGTGGCCAAATTGAGGTTTTTCCACCCGTAAACCCTACTTTTATTTTTTACCAGTTGAACTAGTTAGTAACTTCATTTTTTAAATTTTTTAGAAAAATATTTCCTTAATTTAATGTCGAATAATTTATATTAAGCGGGTTAGGCTTGATATAAGTTAAATTAAGGAAACTGAAATAGAGCTCGACAATCTCTAAAAGAGATACGATGCATGGATTATGTTTATTAATTAGTCAACTCAAATTTCTAACTGTCAAGGATTGACCAAGTCCTTAAAAGTTCCAAGATATTGTCTTCATGGACCTCGTGCAGCTATTAAGATCTAACCACCACTGCCCAACATCAAAGTAAGATCTTTGGCTACATCATTCATTTCCTTCATGTTCACTTCCACAATATTCATCTCTTCAATCATCCTAACTTCAACTCCTTCTTTGCCTTCTAATGCTTGACTTTCCTCCTGGCCTTCACTACTACACTCATATTATTATTTTCCTTTCTTCCTCTAGTAAACTATCACTTCAATTTAGGATTGAAGGAGTAATGCTCTAAACAAAGTTTCTTCCTCGCCTCAATTTTATCTTCATTTATGCTCCTCTTGATATTTAGTTGTTGAAATTTTGTAACAAGGATCAAATTAGTACTTATTTCACCTGACTTCTTTTCTAAGTCTTGAACTAACTCTTCCTTTGCATCCAGTGTAGATTGCAATAATGGTGCCTCTTCAAACGCAAGCCCATCAGGTGGAAGCTTGACAAAATATATAGGTGGAAATTGAGTTTCAACTAGCCTTATTTGAGGGGTTAAAGGTGAGTTATTCTAATTAGTAGTTTCACTAAGAACATCATGAGGAAGAGAATCACATTTTCCAATCATCAAAGGTAGAGATTCAATTACTATCTTAGTGAACTTGACATGGTTTAGTGGAATGGTTGATAGGTAATTTCAATTAGACTGTGGTTAAGTTGGTTTAGATGAAAAATGAACTTCATCTGTCTGGTAAGTTGTTTCTAGCCGATCATTAGGTTTATTAGGTTAGCTCAAGGAAAAATTAATATGTGGTAAGGTTGTGGAAATGGTGATATCGAGTTCAAGTGTGTGGGTAGAAGTTAAAGGGGGTGAAAAGAAGCTTTCTTAGCATTAGGGTCAAAATCAATGTGACTAGCCATTGAAAGTGGAGACATGGATAAACAAGAGTCACAAAGATATCGAATCTCTTTCAAGTATGAAAGACTATTAAACTTTTGTTGTACTTGTGGAAAGTTAGGCCATCTGGTTAAGCATGTGATATTCAAGTATGAAAGACTATCATCTCAATGAAGCTCATTTACTGCATGGTTCGATGGTCAAACCAAACCAAATCGCTTGATCCCAAACAAAATTGCTTCTTATTAAAAAAAATAGAAAATAAGCAATACTTTTTATTTTTAAACTCCATTGACATTTTAGTTTAATCCTATTTACCATTTTTCTATCATGTCTATTTCACTTTTATCCCTTGTAATTCACTCATTTTCCTTCACTATCGTCTCTCATCTTTAACAAACCTATGTGCCTTCACTATCATTTAAGATGCAATATCGCCATAGTATAATAGTATGTGACTTTAATGCTTCCATAATATTCTTCGATTTGAATACCAATGTTGGTTGAAAGTTCCAATGACAATTTGTATTATTAAAATAAAAATGATGCTTTCAAATAGTAGTTTGAACCGAATTCAACAATATTTAAATCTATTCAATTCAAAACCTTGAATCATTAAAAGCGATTTAGTTAACTAAATATTTGAGCTGAACCTTTTCAAATACAGTTTGGTTCAATTTGACTGCTAAACCAAATTGAACCATAAGACCATATATATAAGTACAATAGCTTTAGAGATAATAGTTCTAAGTTTGTTAAATATAGTTAGCATGTAAAATTCTTATGAAATGATTTGGAGCACTTAATGACTTATAATCCTCTTGATATAGAAACGAAAACTAATTATTTTTTGGACCACTAAATTATACGATGCTGAAGAAAAATTAAATGATTAGTTGAATACGACTCTATACCTCATATATTTTGTTGATAACCCAAAGTTTTTCCATCCTAACGTGTAATTCTGTCCCAAGTTCCTGAATCACATCTATCGCTTAATGCGACATATGATGAATCCCTTGAAACTTCTTCCGAAAAAGACAAGTAATCTAATTCATATGATTTGTACTGTAAAAAAAAAAAAAAAGAAGTGTTGGTCTAATTCTAATCATGAATACGTCGTGGAATGGTAGGTACAAAAAATCTTCCCTAGGAAGTTGGCCAGCTCATTGACATTTAATTTAAACCCTCCAATCATTGGAGTTTGATGAACTAGAAGTAGAAAGAACAGTAATTTATCTTATTAAATAACCTATATTGGCTCATCGTTTTGGTTTTCCACCTCCTCTCTTGCCTAATTTTTGGCCCATAGATTTGACTGCTTTAATAAGATATTAAATATCGTTTTTACCCCCACCAAAGGAAAAACAGACAACATTAGCAAAGCAGAGAATATGGTATTCATATATGGTACAAAGTGGCTTTAATTTATGTATGATATTTCTCTGTTTGGATATTAGTGTGTAGTTAAATTTTTCAATCACTATTAGTATTTTCAACTAGAATAAGGCACTTTTAAAAGTGATTCAAGTTATATCAAACCAAACTATATTTAAATTGAATCAATTTAAAATCCTAAACTATAATAGCAATTTAGTTCATTAAAGATTTGAACGAATCGTTTTAAATACAATTCCACCTCTAAATTGAAGCATGAAGACTTCTATTTCTAACTACTAATTGTTACATTCGATTGTTAGAATGTTACAATGGTAAAAAATTTGTTTTGTATAACTGTATTGTGCTTAGATAACATAATATCATGACCATGTGACATAGTCATTATACCATCAAGAACTTTAATATTTCTCCATATGCTATATAGTATCTGCTTAGTCCGCTTATGAGTAATGTGCTGAGATATAAAAGAAAAAAAGAAAGAAAGAAGGAAGGTAGAAACCTAATAAAGCCCAAAAAGCAAAACCAAACATCAGGTCCGTCTCCACTATTGTTTATGAGTTGGTCCAATCATAAAACCAATATATGATCATGTCCATTAGATCCAAGACAATCTCTCTTTTCGAAACAATGTAGCATATGACCCCAAAAGGGGCATCAAGAGGCATCCTGACATGATTAGAGCAAACATGGAGTATACATGGAAATGAGCAATCCCCCTATGAAACCAAGTAAAGCTCCAGATTCATCCTTAAACTTCCATAGAGACCGATTTTTAACTTTTTACTTTTAAAATTCAATAACTTAAATATTCTTTTTTTTTCTTAACCTTAAAATTCAAAAATTAAAACCAACAACTTACTTGGGATTTCCATACATCGTGTCAAAAATATGCACTTCATACAACATGCTTCCATAGAAGTCTTTGCTTGACTTTTATGATAATTTCACTACTTAAAAATTCAATTCACTATCTGAACTTTCAATTTATCAAATTTAATATCTAATTGAAACTTTTCATATTATATTTACTATCTACTTAATCTAATTACCAATTAAAATAAGACACATGGTGTATATATGTGTAACAAGTAGTAATAATGGGACAAAAAGTTTCAATTGATTGTTGAATAAGACAAGTTAAAAGTTTAAGTAATGAATAAAAATTTTAACCACAGTTCAAGCAATAGTTGCAACACTGTCCCTTTGATTTTCATGTAATAAAAATGAATCAATCTATAAATAGATGTAAATCTCAAGCTATATCTAATTGATAAAGCTTGAGTCCTGTACCAAATATGCCTTGGAAACGAAAAAGAAAAAAAAAAAAAAAAGGAATGTTCCATCCCTTAAACTTAAGTAAAAATATTTTATTGTTGAAGTAAAACTATCTCCTATATATAAACTGACTTTCTTTGTACGCTGCTTCTACATAGAAATTATGATTTCTCCCAAGTTTTCGAATATACAGTGCAGCTATTGCAACCAAATATTTTTGTGTGTGATATAAACCATAAAGAACCTACCAATCAAGGCTAATTCCAAAAGCTTGTTGACGTTGAGACTGTCATTCAAAACTTTGACTATGATTTGGGATAACTTATTTATAATTATAACAGCCCCGTGTATGGTCATACCCTCGGGTCTTCGACCTTTCGCTATGTGGGCATTGTCTCCATTTCTTAGGTGAACTTTAGGTCCTAGTAATGTAGTATAACGTTGTCTGCTCATTTTTAATATGGGCTAACGCCATGATTTCTAGGAATTTATGGGGTAAAAATTCAAATGTCAGACAAAACATTCCTATTGACTTTAGTTATGATATAGACAAAAAATTTCCCACGATGATTATCTCTTTCGCAATTATTTCAATACATTCATATCCTAGAATTTTCCATATCTCGGTACCTGTATTCAGAAATCAATCATTGACCACAATGAAAAAAAAAAAGGATATATATCATTTAAGCAAGTACCAGTAGATACAATAAATGAACTTGTTTAGTAGAATAAAATTAGATTCGCACGTCCGGAGGAATGGCTGATGAGAGAAGGCAGCTGAGTATCAGATGATTCTTGCCCACATACACAAGCAAGTTGCTCAAAGATTCTTTGTAATAAGCTGGTGGTTCTCCTAATCTTATCCAATCGTTGCTTATGTGTATCGCTTACGTCTAGGGCTAATGTGGGATATTCTTTTCTCGTGTAATTTTCAACGAAACCCAAGGAAAATCTGCATTAGGCTGGAGGTATCATTTTTGTCTTCTTTGCTTCTCATATTAACATCGTTGTCATCTTTTGTATTATCTTCCAAGTTGAGACAACTGAAATTTATTTTAGACCAATACGGTGATGTGTTCTACCGATATGAATGGATCATGCACAAATTTGTACGTTTAAAATATTCTATATATATATATATATATATATATATGTGTGTGTGTGTGTGTGAAGATATATATTGTTGGTTTAGATAAAGTAGGGCAATGGTGCAAAGGGAAAAAAAAATCAAATCAAGGGAAACCGAAAGGAAAACGTTTTTTTTTTTTTTTTAATTTAGTTTGAAAATTTTCTGAACAAAACCAAATCACAAAATTTGTAATTGGTATCAAGGGATACGTCAAATGAAACTATAAAACCATACTAACATATTTTGAATGAATATATTAATAATTTACTAATAACTAAAATAATTCTTTTGTTGTTATATACATTCATACATACATACATATATATATATATAGTATTTACAAGAACTTTAATATACACCTATTAAGATGTATATATGTGTAACTTTTATAGCCACAATTTATAAATTATTTATATAAGTAAATTTAAAATTTATATTTTATGCTAATAGTGTAAATAATATTTGCTCTTAAAACAACATTCGAAATTTTTTAATTATATGAATATTGACTTTATCAAACTCTTATATAGTGTTAATACGAAAAATTGTTGAATTCAATACCTACTATATAATATCACAAGATATGTAAATGCACTTTCTTAAATAATAAAATGCTGTTCAATTCATAAACTAAACGAATGTGTTATGGTTTAGGAAATTTCCTAAAGCAAACCATATGCTTTAATTTAAAGTAATAAAAAAATTAAACTGTATTTGATGGTTTGTTTTGATTTAAAGAATAAACCGAATTAAATGAGATCATGCCCACCTCTAGGATAAAGGGTAGATTTTCTTACCAAAGAAAACGTTCGCTAGTATATTGCTTAAAAACTTATAAACTCTTACTAGAAAAGACACAAGAAGATATTGATTAAGTAATTTTAATAAAATAAAAACTTCTTTTACATGTATATTTGAAACAAGTAAAAAATTCAAAATAATCTTATCTAAATAGACATAGCTACACGAAGGGAAAAGTACTAATTTAGTCAGTAACATTTTATTGTTTTCTAATTTTAGCATCCAACATTTTCAAACATTTACAAAATTAAAATTTTGGTCGACTCCATTAGATTTTTTCCCATCTTCGAGACGTATCAAATTTGCAATAATAATTAAATAATATAATAATAAAAAATAAAAAAGGAAAAGGACAACGGGCAACAAAAAAGCCTTGGTCGGCCACCATAAGTTTCATCTTTTTTGGTCAAGTCACGACAAAATTATAATGATAAGTAGTCACTCGCTTCTATTACTTGGTTATATGACTGAACTGGTGTAATGTGTACTAACTAGAAGTTTATAGATGGAAAATTAATGGAAATCTAATTTTGTATAAATGTGAAAATATCGAGGAATCAAATAGAATAAATATAATTTCATAAACTTAAAGAAAACAAGCAAGTAAATATTCAAGACCAAATGTGTTTTTTTCTTATATAAAGATATACTACCTTCAAACTATTCTTTATTTTTTTTCTTTTCAATTCATTACCTAAAAGAAATCTTGTGCATTTAAGACTAGTTAATCCAAACACAAAATTTCACTACTAGTTTAATTAGCACAAAGCATTAGCTACAACTCACCAAGTTAACCTAGATTGAAATTATAACTTTGTCTTAGCAAATATAAGGAAAAAGATAAGAGGGTGTAAATGTTGAGAATCACCGGATGCATATCACGTTAAGGAGCTATTGATGCGAGATCAACTAGACATGATGAGGACAATGGACTAGACATTAATGGGAGTGTTGTTAGCCTAAATATTAGGCATGCTCCTGAATACTTGCAAGAAGCCCTTAGTAAGTTAGTCCACAAGAACCTTTTGACACTTCAGTCAACAAAGGAGAAAGGAAAATAATGGGTAAAATATGCTAATGTGTGGAGTTCCAAGCACTCTTGTAAGCCCCATAAGTAGTCATTCAAGATTTCGATCCACTGAAAGATCCGATCGAGCCTAAATTATAAGTAAAACTAGAAATATTAGTAAAATGATTCCGTAAGTTTGAATTTAAGAAAATAAGCAATAAAATAAAAGAATATAAAAATTCTAAATTTTAAGTATATAACTCGTTATTTATCGAAAATGCGTAAAATGCATTCTGATAATTAACGAATCGCTAAAGATAAATTATATGTATACTAAAAATCATAAAATAATCTAAATAATATTGACGAATATTTACTTGTACTATATATGAATTTAAATATATGTAGAAATATACGTAATTACTTAAAATACGCGAAATTTGCTAAAATAATAATAAATAATTAAAGAAAATCCATAATTAATTAAGAAAAAATATAGAAAAATGTGGAAAAGTCTAGAAGTGGGGCGTGGCAATCTGATATTGAAGAAAAAAAATCAACTAATTAAAATGCAACAAATAGAAAGTGGAAAAAGAGAAGAGATAAGGCAATTGTCTTATCTAATTAATACACAATAATTTTCCTAAAACTTTATAAATAGCAAGAAAATTTCAGAAGTTCATTTGGTCAGTTTGGAGTGTGAGAAAAATAGGGAGAGGCAAAATTGAGAGAAAAATTAGAGTTAGGAAAAAAATAAGAAAAAACTGTGCAATTAGGACCATAAAGAAGAACCCACACCAGACGAGCAGCTGAGAGTGGACGGCCACCATCACCACATAATGGTGGCAACGCCTAGACCGGAAGACAAGGCCACGGCGGCAGGCAGTGGCCAGAGCCACTTAGATCAGTGAGTCCAATTTCCAACCCGATTTTGTGTAATTTTGTAAAAATAGTAAATATTCTTAGAAAATTATGAATTTTATTATTCTGAAATATTTTTGTATGTATTTTTTAGGAAAAATATTATTTTGATGAAAATATGTCTCGTGATATATAGTCCTTAAGAAATCATGCAAAATCGAGCATGTTTCAGTTTAGAAATAAATTACCTTAGGAGTATAGTTTTAAACCAAAAAATTTTTTATAGATTACTTAAATGATATAGAATAGTGCTATGAAGGCCGTTTTCAAAAATTAATTTTCAAAAATTTTAGATAATTTTTAGGCCTTAAAATGAGGCATAAAATGGGTAATTTATGGTTAATTAAGTAATTAAATGGTTAATTACTGATTTAGTGAATAATTATATGTTTTAGGATATTGAAATCTGATGAAGTATGATACTTATAGCATTTAGGGTGTTAGATGTAATTATTAGGTTAATTATGTAGTAAATGAGTAATAGGAAAAAATAGTAAATTTTAAGCTAATTTTGTAAATTAGGGTAATTAGGAGTGAAATCTGATTTATGATGAATTTAGACATTTCGAAATGATAATTGATGTTGGGAGATAATATTTAGAGTAATAAAAATATTAGATGTGTATTATGTACATAATAAGTAATAGTACATAATACACAATTATTAGAAATATAATAAATAGAAAATATTAGAATAAAAATTGAGATTATGATAATAATAAAAATAGACAATAAATCTAATAGGAAACTTAAATTTATGTAATTATATAAAAAAATGTAAAAATTCCTCACATTAGGAGTAAATTCGGTATACTAATACGAATTTAAGTGTACTAGGTAGAATAAAATACTGACTAGGGGTAGTGATAGTATTTAGGATATCGAGAAGTGATGTGATTAATATCACATTAGGAGTTGAAACAAATTTCTAGGTTTCGGGTATAAAACAGTACTTAAAAAATCGAACTAGAACCTAATTTAGAAATCGATACAGAAACTGAACCCGAACTTAACCCCAAACCTAGAGTAATTGTAAAAGATTTGAGAACCTAGATAATTGGATATATTAAACTATAAACAAAAGATCACAATAAGCGTTATAGAATAAAACGAACCTATAATAATTATAAGAAAAACTAAAACCACGTCTATGTTATAGGGATAATCGGCGATGGCCTGAGCAAGTTGGACCTCGAGTGAGTGAGCGAGGAGTTCAGGTAAGTTATGATTAATACGTTGCTGTGTTTTGGAGACTTGAGATTATGCTTGGTTGTGCTTGTTAGATAATTAGTTGTGTGCATGTGCTTGATTATGAGTGATGCTATGATTCTGTTTGTTATTCTAACTTGTATTATATGATTTGTATGAAATGATTGATCACCCTAAACTGAACCTAAATATACGACCTATAATCATAATCGGACCTACATGGTAACACATTAGGAGAACTTAAGACTTTCCGGCCAAATACCGATCCCTTCGAAATGGATAGCGCAGGATTGCATAATGATCCCTTCTTCATCCTTAGTCAAACTAAGTGACGGAAGAAAAGGTCGCAGCAAGAGTGAAGTCAATGGTTCGAAGGTAGTCGCGGGAGAAGTGAGGTCTCCATTGCACAAGCCTAAGTTTAGTCGTGAGCTGTTACATTAATGGCAACTCCTCAACCCAAATTAGAGCGAGTGAAATTTCCCTAATCTCACGACGGGCCGAACAACGTTGTACAATGACATTTGCTTGAACATGCATTGCACCCAATAAGTTGATTGATAATCTTATTGTGTTTATGGTATAGTTTTAAGTCCTCCATCCTAACTAACTGTGCTATGATTACTCACATCACTATAGACGTCATGCAAGTGCTGGCTAAGAAGCGGCATACAACTACTTTGAAGCTAGCAACTGCTGGATCCTGGGGAGTGAGGAAAAATATTTAAAGAACAAACATATATTCTTAAGGTCTAAGCTTTTATTTTAGAATTCTTCATTTTTGAATAATGTAATAACTGAATTATAGTGTATATATATATATATTCTCACTTTCTTAGGTAAATGATTTATTTAAATTACAAACTGTTTACTTCAAAACGGGTTAGTCGTGGACGCCTTGTGTAAATCAGGTCTAAGATAGCGGTTGTAAGGCTAACTGCTATCTTAGAATGGTTTACACGGTAAGGTTGTTACGACTCTGCCACTTCGAGGCGTGACAACTCTTCTTTAAGAGGGAGAAGGGATATTGGGTTTGCAACATGTACACATGATGTGTGTGAAGTCCTGGAAGAAAGAGTCCTTGTACCTTTACCTTCTCGCACTATTTATAGCATAAGGAGTTCACCTACCATGGATACTATCGAACTAGGGTTCATCTATACTCATTACATATAGGAGACATGTGATGCGGGGGTTACAAGATGGCTGTGTAAGTCGATCAACCATGAACACACTTATAACCATGTCCAAAACTTAAGACATTGATATTCTCAAGGGATATCGGGTATACTAGTTGTATTATGGATGTTAGGAGGTAATTAATGAGGAGAGAGAGAGAGGAGTTAAAGACAAAAGGCTTCAAAAGAGGGGATATCGCTCGATCCATGAGTCATGGACTAAACCTTCATGATGTGCCTACAGGGGAGCAAGGTTCCCTTACACAACGAACACACGTTAGGAGGTCAAAGGAAGGTCATAGAGCTTAAAGGCGATAGATTAGATGGCAAAGTGTTCGGGTAGATCATCAAGCGCTTAGGAAGTTAAGCATACAAAGAGTAGGTCTCGAAGGGGCTCAAACATAGATAGGGTGCTCGACAAGGCCATAGAGTGCTTAGGAGGAGGTGGATTGTTCAGTTCTTACTCTAACTAAGCCATGGATCGAACCAAGATAGCCTATCAACTGGAGCCATGCCCTTTACTAGACAAGAAAGGAACAATATGAGATTGATACTTCAAGTGGGATGATTAAAGAGGATTAAGGAAATTGACAACCAATTTTAGTGAGTTTACACACTCAAATGACAGCTAAAGGAACTCAAATACTTTGTTTCATAGTTCTTAATCTTGGACATTAGAGCAACTTGAATGGAAGAAGCTTTGATGTTTTGATCTAGAATCTAGTCTCTAAGACTCCAAAACTTGATAGCTAATTGTATTCTCCTAAAGTGAGAAGTTAGGTAGTGTTTATAATATTTAGTGTTCAACAACCACCATAAGATCATCTAATTATGTAGCAAAGCCGAGTAGCCCATGGATGGTCTTATGAAGTACATGAACTTGTTGAGAAAAGTTAAAATTGGTTAAGCCACTCTTAATGGACCTTGCCTAAGACCATTATGCCCAAACTCCTTAAATCATTCAAAAGTATGTGATTAACTATTTAGATGTCGATACCAACCAAATAAGTAATCAATATTACCATTGTGTTTAACCCATTTAATATATTTACACTTTAATATATCTAGATTTTAAAATATAGCTAAGGATTCATTAGATGAGTGCCATATGCTATAATTAACAATCATCCGAGAAATAGAAACCATGGGGTAGGTAGCTCATCTCTATTAAACCAAATAATGTTTTGGGTTAATATCATAAATTATATCCAAATTGTGCCAAAATGTTCAATTTGATACATATACTTTGAAAACGTCAATTTGTTACCTAATTAAAATTTTCATTATCACTTTTGCTACTTGGACTAACTATATTAAATTCCTTTACTAAGGATTAGCTCATAACCACCGGTGGGTTAAACAAGCCATTTCTTAGAGTAGATCACGACCCACTTTTCCTTAAGTGGCCACCCTAAGATAAGAGGTGACCGGTGACCACTTGGTGAGGGTTGTGCAATTCCCTACAGGTGGCTAACCTTGGAGCGATGGGACCTCCAATTCCCAATTCGTCATTATGTCTATATCAACAAACATACTTAACCGAGTTAGGTCAAATAGCAAAAATGACATTGTAAGCTTTAATTAGGTAGTAAGTTGATTTTTTCAAAATACATTAAGTAAATTACACATTTTGGTATAGTTTTGATACCATTTATGGCATTAGCCTTAATATTTTTACCTTGAATTGGAAGATGAAATTGGTCGGCCAATAAAAGTTACCATTTAACCATTACATTGTTTACCTTTTACCGTTCCTCTTAGAAATCCACTTGCTCTCTATTGCTTTCCTTTTTAATTTTTTGGCCAGACCTCTGTTACCTTATTTTATCGCTGATTTTAGGTGCGATCCATATATATATATATATTTCATACTGTCTGTAAATGATAAGGACTGCGTTTTTATTTTCCATTTTTGGGCCCAGGAAAAGTGCCGGGAAAAAGTGTCTTATCAATAGAGCTGTGCTTCATCTGCAAAGTTATTGCATGAAAAGCTGTATTTATACGTAGGGAGAGGACAAATAAAACTGAAAGTATATCGTGATAGAATATTATAAGCCGCCCACCTAAAAATAGTTATTTTACCATATAAAGTTTGTAAATTGGGTGGTTCAATAACCTTCCAGTGAGCCTAAATTTGGAAGTGGATAGTATCGGTACAACGGTTTTCCAATTTGTATCAAACTAAATCTCCTTGAGTGATTCAAAAATAAACTAAACCTCTAAATCCCGTAGCTTAGTCCAATAATTTAATAAAGCAACTTTAGCCCCTCTACAGCATCAAATATAATTTGTATACGATTTTCATATCTCGAAGAACAAGTACCCTCTTTGTGTCTCACTACTTCAATATGATGTTATAAACACCAAAATTTCCGTAAAGTTTCAGTTGCAAGTGCTCCTATGCCTTATGCAATTTCTTTACAGTCATAACCTTGGCAATTCGTACGGTGTTATAATTTTAAAAACACAACTAGCAAATATATCCAGTGTTGTACTTCAACTTTTATTATTTCTTGAACCATGACTTCATAACGTATATAACAAGTTCCTTAGTCACTGACATCAACTTATTTTGTTAAGAAAAATATTAGAAAGGTAATCCAATTACCTAAAATCAGTATATATATTATGTTTCCTCGAGTTTGATGAGTGAGTAACCAATAAGACATTACTCGAATGACAAATCCACGGTTTGGCGTGACCAAAACAACAATCAAACCAACCACATTATCTTTTTATTTGGCCCTAATCACTATATATATATATATATATATGCACACATGCTACTAGCAGCAATCCATCACATAACACTGTTTAGTACACATACTAAATAAATCGAACCACTTTATTTGCTAGCTCAATATTATCCAAACATGTCCTCCACCGAGCCACAACCCGACCCTGAGGCCGGCAAGCCAGTGCCACCACCTCAAGAAACTGAGGCAAAGGTGGAGGCCGCAGCAGAAGGCGAGGCTTCAGCACCTCCTCCTCCTCCTCCTCCGCCAACGGATATATCAGTTATCATTGATCTCGTCCTTAGGCTCCTTGTATTTGCATCCACTTTCACTGCCATTGTGGTCATAGCAACGAGCAAGCAAACCGACAAAGCCAAGTTCACTAACTCACCTTCTTACATGTAAGTCAAATACATTTTATGAAGAGATTTCTCTTCTCATATCGATAAAAGATAACTAACCGTTTATTAAATGAGCTTTTAAATCACTCATCTCAATTATCATGGTTGAACCATTAATATATCCATTGCTATAACAGTATATATGAATTAATTATACTTAAAAGCTACTTAAGTTTAAATTTAACTTAATATTTATTAAAGTTTGATTTAACAATAGTAAAGTCAACTTTAAACTCATGCTACTTAAGTATTTTATGGAGTCAAGTTCGAGCTTTATAATATTTTGCTAGATTAATTTGTAAGTATAATCAAGCAGAAATCAAGCTTATATTTAAGCCAATAGTCTCAGTCAAGCTTCAATATCAATAATATTATGAACAAAAGGAAACATTGTTTTTCAAATAAACCAAGTTTGAAAGAGGACTGAAACTCTTCCTATACCACTTCAAATCAAGCTCAAACATAAAATTTTAGTCTCGATTGACCTCAATTTCTATTGAGGTTTTGAAATTTCGAACTAAGTTTTGTATCATCTCTACTCAAGTTAACGATAACTCGACCTCCTTGAAAAAATATATCTTAGACTGTCATGATAATTATTTGTCTAAGGTTCTTGGAGAGATGTTTTGTGATATTTTACTACATAAATAAAAATTTAGTACTTCTAAACAAAATTGAATTATCGGAAATCCGATTACAAATAAGCCTTTTAAATTACAACTAATATATGTTCTCATAATTCGATTTGTCTTATCGTAGTTAAAAATGTAATCTCGATATTATTTGTATAATGATTCTGTTTCATGTATGAATTCAAGAAAGTCCAACTTATATTTACCCACCTTAAATAAAAAAAAAAAAACTATTTTAGATTATACATCGTATTAAATAGAAACAATAGTTTTAGTTCGATTTAACCAAGTGAAGAAATTTGAGAAAGTGGCAGACAATACTGAGTTAATAAAGTAGAAAAAAAAAAAAAAAGATAATGTTCATCAACTAAATAACAAGAAGTTTGTTGATTGAATAACTTATTTTTTTTCCAACTATATATTTTACTTTGTGAGGAGGAAAAATCAAATTCTAATAAGAGAAATAATGATGTCACTGAAATATCATGCCTTGGTGATTGCCAATCCTGTGCAAATAAAATCTAAAATAAATTAAGAAATCTCTCTATAAATAGAGAATTATATAAAAGATCTTTGTATAGGAAAAATACTTATATGAATTAGGTTTATAAAAATACGGCTACGAAAATTCCAACACGTCACTTGGAGCCAAGACGTAGCAAAAAATTGACCTCAAATGTTAATGTCTATGTGACTTATCGACCGGTTTTTAGCGACATGTTTAAGAAAATGTCGCACATAAATTATTTCTCTCCTTGTGGTCTCTAAGTGCAAACATACCTGAACTTGGTAGATTCCACTTTGTTTAATCAGAAAAGAACTCCAAGACCATTAAAATGATTTCTTCAGGGCCTAAATGACAATGAAACCTTACCCAATTAATCTTTAATTATTAACTTTGGCAGAAATAGGAAATTGAAAGGGCATTATCTTTCAAAATTGAGTGTTGGTAAAAGTCACTGATATGTAACTGTGCACTGAAAGCGATGCCTTTATATATAGAAAGAAAGATAAGTGTGGGTACCCAACCAACCCGACTCAGATGGATTCGTGGAGTTAATTTTATAATGCAATTTGTTTGGCCATAGCCGAAATGGCCTTTTCTTCGCTATGTGACTGAAAGGGACAAGGTTTCTCGTCTAATAAAGCAATTTTCAAGGTATCATTGTGATTATCCATCATTTTTGCAGATATTTTGTGGCGGCTTTATCAGTTGTTGCCCTTTACAGCCTAATCACGGCACTTGGATTAATTTCTGTTATTCTGAAACCAGATTGCCTCACATGCCTTTCGTATTTCTTGGTCTCGGATGTGGTAAGTTTAGAATTAACTTTCTATTCCTTGGTTTTCGATGTCCTGTTTGAATATACTTGTATTGAAAGGTCAACAAATCATGATAGTTGATAGAATCTCTATATAGAGACAGAGAGAGAAAAAGAAAAACCAACAAATTATGATAATGGGTGATATATATATATATATAGATATAACGTGAATAAAATGATACAAGTTTACAAAAAATTATACAAATATGATGTGTGTTTGGACTTTTGTGATATATTGGTCTTTGGTAAACACACCACATTTATTTCATAACTACTTGTTCATTTTAATTAGGGACATATATCAGTTTTTGATTGGTCTGTAAATAATTAATTAAACAATATGATACTATTTAATGTATTATTTATATGATTCACAAAGAAATTGCAGAAAATAAAATAAAAAGATAAACAAATGAATAAAAACCACCGTCACTCCTATAGCCCCTTGCTAACTATTCCCTCGACACTAGGGGGCAGCCTTATGATGGCCAACAAGGGGCTTAACAGTGTGTTTAGGATAAGGAGAGGAATTGAAAATGAAAGAATATGAGAAAAATGAAAATGAGGGGAAGGAATTATGAGGTGTTTTAACTCTTTTACATGAATTCAGATAATGGAAGGAAGAAAATATGAGAAATCTTAATCATTAGGAAAAAAAAAAAAAAACCAAAATGAGGTGTAATGTAAATTTACATATTTACCCTTTAAAATAATAATATAAATAAGGCATAAAAAGAGAAATGACAAGTACAAAAAGGATAAATTAGAAAGTTCCGTGTTTTTTTTCTTTTTCCCTCCTCTTTCCCTTCCATTATGAGAGGAACACAAATTAGTGGGACCTAAGGAAAATTTTCTTCCCTCGTTCCTTCCACTCTCCTTTTTCTCCTAATGAATTTTTATGGTTACCAATTAAATAGATAAGTGTTATACAAATACCAACTACATATAAAAAATTATATAAATACTAACTCTATATCACATCTTTAAAGTATGACACTAATATTGTACGTAAGTCACACTTCAAATATGACAATATTATTATAAGTGTCGCATTTCAAAAACATAACATAAGTGACAATTTAAAATCGCAAGTCTAACATGTAATATAGTGATGGTGGAGATTTCTTTAATGTTGCATGTTAAACCTGCATTTTCTTTATAATTAAGGGAAATTACAAATAACCTACCTTAACTTAGGCATAAGTGTGAATTGACCCCCTTAAACTTTCAAAATATGTTTTTTTTACTCCCTAAACTTTGATAACCTGACAATCTAGAGGATATTGCCTTTTTTAATTAAAAAAAGTCGTACTATAATCAAAGTTTAAGTAGTCATAAAACGCATTTTGATAAGTTTATAGGGTATTTGAGCATCAAAATCAAAGTTTAAGAGAATTATTCTCAATCTATGGGAATTGTGTGCTAATTTATCAAAATTTATAGGTCAAAAATCATATGTTGAAAATTCAAAAGGTCAATTTGCACTTAATTCAAAATTTAAAAAAGGTTATTTTCATTTTCCCCATATGATTATGAATGTCGCATGTTGTGGATGAGATATGGTATTGGCATTTATGTTATTTATTTCATGTAATTCAATTTATAGTTTTTTTTTTTAAAGATTGACAAACATGTATTGCACCCTTTTCCTCTCTACTAAACAATGGATTTGAAAAATATTTCTTCCTTCCCTTTTCCCTCATCCCAAACATAACGTAAGGGTCATGGTGCTTTTTCTTATTTTCCATTTTTTATCTTTTATTTTCTGCATTTTTTATTGAATTATATAAATAAATACATTTAATATTATTATATTATTTAATCAATTATCTTAGGAATCAATTAAAATCGAAATGTGTCTCTGATTAAAATTAACAAAGGTTATGTATTTATCAGATATAAAAGTATGGATCACTTCTTTGTCAAAGTCCAAAAATTTTAGGTCATATTTATGTAATTCTTAACTCCAATCCATATGCTGATTTATAACAAATGATGTGAAATTCTAGTCCAACAATCGAATGATGTGAAATTCTAGTCAAATAATCAAATAAACCCATGAAGAGTATGCGTAAGAGGTTCTTATGTAAGGTAATTTATGTGTCCTATAGTATCGCGTTACACGTGATTAAGGGAATACCTTGATTTGAGTAGTACTTATGAGGTGATCAAGTGAGTTAGGTTAGGAAAGAGAAATAGGCAATTTCAATAAGACTCTAACAATAGATGTGATAAGTGGAGGAATTGGATGGCATCAAACTCTATTGTAGTTAATGAACAGAACGTGTGTTCTTCAAAAGATTAAGTGTTCGATCAATTTGAGTAGGGAATCTAGCAATACGACAATGTTAGTCAGATTTCTCTCTTATCCAAATGAATAAGGAGAGAAGGTATTTATATAAGTTGAACTGATCTTATCCATAGGTTCATAAAGATGATCAATGACTATAATTGATTCGTTCCCTTAATGGACCTTAAATGGACTTCCTCCATGAGGTTAAGCCCAATAATGTATCATTCTTAGTGTAAACCAAGTTAAGAAAGATTAGTATCGAACAAACCGATCCAATGAGCTCTACTTCATGCCAAATCTCCCTTGATCATTTCGAAAATATATGGGCCTAAATTTTCGAACTCTATTGCTAAACCTAAAGAGTCAAACTCAATCAATTAATGAGCTTAAAGCCTCTTCTCTAATTTAGCACTCTATAAAGCGCACTTTTGTCCAGTTAAATAGCCATTTTGCTTTCACATGATGAAATGGTCTCTTTAACTTTTCCATTATAATAAAATTTTATATATATGTATGTATGCATCTATGTATATGCATATATTATGTATGTTTGTATGTATGCATACATGCATGCTAATAACATCCTAATGAACCTACATTTTGAAATTGATCGTAATTAGATTGAGAGCCAAAAGTTTAGGAGCTTATTAGAAATAGAAATAAAATAAGGGTCTTCAATTAATTACACATAATTGAAAATTCACCGTAGCTTAATTATTGGACTTTATTGGATGAAATTCAAGGAATCATTCTACAAATTAGGATTTAATTGAAGCTTGTATCTAAATACATCAATTAGATATAAAAACATAATAAATTTATAAAATTAGACATTATGTATGTAAGAAACAATTCTATTTCAAGTGTACTAACTAATTTTATGGTTCAGGTGATTTTGGGGCTTGTAGCGTCAGTCACCGGTGCAGCGGCGACTGAGGCATATATTGCGCTCAAGGGAAACAAACATTTGGGTTGGGATAAAGTATGCTCAGTCTATGATAAATATTGTGAACATTTGGCTAGCTCCATTTCCTTGTCATTGTTTGCTGCCGTTGTTCTCATCATCCTTGTTATCCTATCCATTCTTACACTTCTCAAGAAGATTCCTAAATAGACAACCTTTTATATGTGTGAGATAATCAATATCAAGTTTCTCTTGAACATTTGTATGTATTGAGTTTGATTGTCTTTGGTGTTTATACAATGGGAAATGTGTACAAAATTGGGATGAAAAAATCTTATTGTCATTTGTCATGTTATGAAGGTTGTTTTGTAAAGATTTCATTTACATTCAGTTAAAGTAAATGATAGGTTTGTTTTGGTGGTTATGCAAAAGAAGAGTTAGGTTTTAAGTTAAACTTTAGTGCACTTCCCATATGTTGGTGCTACATCACATTATGAATGATGGAGAAATATCTATGATTTTGAAAATATATCTAGAGATGAAAAGTAGCTTCAAATAAAAACTTTTACTCTTGTTCCCTAACCTACCATAAAAACTTTCATGGTACTTATGCACAATTATTTATTCCAAGTAGCCTATGTATTCTACTTAACTAAACTTCCTTTCGATAATATAGATTCCAAATTGGGAAGCAAGAGGAATAAATTGGTTATTATAAAAATTTATAAACAATATCGCATCATTATAGATTAATAAAAAAATTCATTCTAATTCACAAATTAAGTACAATAAAATAACCAGAGACAGTAAAATAATAGAGAAAAAGAGAAAAGAAAAGGAGTCTCATATGAAGAGGTACATATCGAGCATAAATTGTACCAGCTCAACCATGAAAAATCCTCTAAATTTCAAAATTTAAGAATGAGCACAATAATTTCTATGTATCACACAAGCCTTCTTACTCTCACAATCATAAGAAAAAATCCTCCAATTTTTATGCCATTCTTGCTTCTACAAGGATCTCATAACTTTGCTTAATTAACCATGGCAAACCAACTTACAATTTGGGAACTGAGCTGAACTGGCCTAAAACCTATAGACCACAATTTAGCAAAATGTTAAACCATGACCAACCTATTTAAGGTCGATTTCGGGCTTATTCAATGGGTTCGATTGTTCATGAGCTAGTTCTTAGGCATGTGAATCAGTCTGTCAATTTTTTTTTTTCTTTTTCCTTATATTCTTCTCCTAATTTGCATTTTACAATTCATATGTATATGGAAAATACTTGTAATTGTATATTAATTTATATAAATATATATGCAATATGTATATATACATTATATCATGTTATATTGTAATTGATAGATATATTCTATGTATTAATTATAATAACATATTATATGTAAAATATGAAATAATACATATGTGTGTATTTACATAGATACTTGAAAAAACAATGTAATCTAATCCATTATTAACGAAATTATAATTTGTTGGAGAAAAAAATATCTTTGTTAAATTTTTAGGTTGCCCCACAAGCCACAATTCATAAGTACTTACATATGCGCTAACTAACATCAAACCTTTATAGTTCAGTATCTTAAAAAAAAAAAAATTTAGTGTGTTGATTAATTTTATATTATAAAAAACATCAACTTTATGTAATTAGCCAATTTATTTTACTTTTATTATAGAAAAAATCTTAGGATACATGATAATTTTTGTGTATCCTTGTTTTCTAGAAAATGTAAAAGTAAAGGCGCTAACTTTGAAAATAACAATTTCTTTTTTCTTTTTTTTTTGTAATTTGGAAAAAGATTTCACTAAGTGGTATTACACAAGGTGCTTCCATTTCTTTAGGGGTGTTTATAGTTTTATTCAGTTTGGTTTAGGGATCAGACAAACCAAATCACATTTAGTTAATTTAAACACTTAATGAATCAAATTACTTTTAATGGCTTAGAGTTTTGAATCAAACCATTTAAAATACACTTCCATTTGGTTTTGTTCGATTTGAATCGCTTTTTAAAAGTACATTTTCTTTTTAATATTATGGATAGTTATTGAAGTTTTTAACTAATATTAATGTCTAAATTAAGGTACCAAAAATAAAAGTTACTTAATATTATTTTACAATAATATTGTATCTTAAATAAGTGGCGACATGCAACTTGGTTAAATATGAGAGATAATGTTAAAAGAAAATGAGTAGACCGTAAATGCTAAGAATGTAATAAGTAATGGAAAAAAGAAAAAGGTAAATAAAATTAGATTGAAATATTGACATGATTAAATTCTAAAAAAAAAAAACCATTGCACATATATATTTTTTAATAAGAAACGGTTCGATTCGAGTTCAAGCAGTTCGGTTTAACTTGGCTCATCTCTCCTCTCTGGACAGAATCGTGAACCATTTAGACGTTTTTCAAACTAAATTAAACCAAAAAATAAAAGAATTACACTTTGCAGTTTGGTCCTCATTTCGAATTGATGAATAGCATTACATTTCATATACCTAGTTATGGTACCATATCCATCTCCTTTCTACCTTACATAGCTTGATTCACAACAGTTGCAGTGCACCCAGGAAGTCTCACCTACATCCAAACTTTTACAGGAATGTTCAACTAAAAGTTCTGACTTTATTAGTTTAGAGAGCTTACCTGAACCACTACATTGGTGCTCCTATACATTGTCTATCGGAATTTTTTTCAACTTCCATCTCCTCTACAATCTCATCTCTAACACGTGGCATTTTATCGTCTTTAAGAATTTCTTCAAACTCCATTGCCTTTACTTCCTTCTTGCTAGAGGATGAAGTATAGAAAAATATATCCATTTTTTCATGTAATGAATAATAAGGAAAAAATTTTCAAATGAGAAAATGATTTCAATACTAAAATGAACAAAAAAAATTTTGCAAGACTTGTGATGAGTTCAGCAAAAACTAAAGCATAATATGAAAGAGAGAGTTGAGACTTTTAAGCAAAAAGTATTGCGAATGTTTTTTTGAAGGAGATGACTATAATTCCACAATTTATATTGCACTTCTCCAATGTTTAAATTGTTTTCAAACATTCATTTCTAAAATTTGTCTGCACTCACTTTCATTTTAAAGCACATGTCTCATAGATTTCAGTGTGAAAGGTTTCAACCCACTTTGTCCCATTGCAATTTTAAATTTGAATATGTCAAAATAATTTACTTTCATTTATGTGTTTAACCTTCACCTACCAAAATAATGTACTTTCTCTCTTCCTTTTCTAGTTAAGTCATATTTGTGACGATTAAAGTATTGAAATTCAATTAGCCCTTGTGTTGTACATAGCTACACATTTTAGCTCTAATTTTTTTTCCCTTCTTCAAATTCATCGCCAATTCACCTTGTCAATTCACAAGCCTAACCAACCCATTAGTTTAAGCAAGTTAAGGGCCTTAAACCGCATGAACCGATATGTCCAAATCTGGTTTAGACCTACCACATATGAGCCAATTCACGGACTTAAAAACCAACATTTCGATTCAAGGCTGACTCATAAGTCTGAATCGACAATTCGTTGAGTCTACCTTTTACACACAACTATTATTAATTTTTCTCATCCATGACTAAAGTAATCACTATTTTATTAAGAGAAATCACTATAACCCGTAATGCTCACTAAAAAGCAATCTTAATATCAAATTCTACAATATTAGTTACAAGCTCATAGCTAAACAATCTAGCTTAACTCATTTTCCATACTCACTATATCGGCCTAAATGCCTATTTATAGGTAAGTTGAGCATGTTTGAACATGTAAAGAAAGATTGATAATCCTAGTCATAATTCTCCAAAATTTTATTAAGAAAATTGATTATGATTCTTGAGAAAACTTACTATAATTGAGAAGGATTTTAAAGAATATTCCTATAAGCTATATGCAAAGGAAAGGAATGGTTTTTGAAAAATAAGTTTTGGCATAAACAAACTAAAATATCCTTAATTGCTAAAGTTAGTAAATAAGAATCAACATTTCTAAGCCAAAATCATAAAAGCAAGTTTCTAAGTCACCAAGTTTGTTAAAATATTCTTCGTGTAAGAGTCAAGTTTAAATATAAAAAGAATCTTTCATAAGAAATTTGTACACTTGATAAAAGCACTAATTGCTAAAAATGGAACACTCACTCACTACCTAAACTTTTCCACTTTTATAATTTTACACCTAAATTTTCAATTTTGTAATTTACACATCTAATCGAAACTTCAGTTGATAAAGTTACTACTCGTTATAATTATGTTATTAGACATTATCTTAATCAAAACACCAATAACATGATGACACTTGCATTTTTGAAATAATTTTGCATAGTTAAATATCTTTGTTCGCATCATATATTCACATGGCATGATAGGTACCTCCATCGATAAAATTGAAACTTTGAATAACTACTCTTAACTAAAACAATAAAACAAACTCTAAGTTATTATTATTATAGAAAAAACTCACCCATTACTCAATACAACCAAAAAATAAAATAAAATTCCTTCCTAATTTTTCAAAAAGGAACCCTAAGAATGAAAACCCAAGAAACCTTAAAAAATAAGAATCCTAAATCTGAAAACCCTTTTCTTAACTATTGCTACCATTATTTAGGATCTTTGCCTTCAAACATTATTGTTGTTGCTATTACAACAACAACAATTGAAATGACATAACAGATAGTGGCAAAGAGTGATGATGGTGTTTCTACCACAACATTCGTGCTTCTCCTCATTTTTATTATTCTAAAATCACTCGATCCATCATTTTTCACCATTTTTAATCTCTTTGACCCTTTTTCATGCTACATTTTCATGTTGTAGTTGGTGAGCTTATGCTTTTCACCTTTTTTACACTAATTGGTGCTCTTCCACTTTGTTTTCCTTTTTCTAGCTTCAATTGTGTATCTCCTTTCCTGTAGTTATTTTCTTGATAACTTTTACATAATTAATCTTAGGTTTCTGTTAGTCGACCTCTTACTTCTGGAATGTTTTTTGTTTACTTTCTCCCCTATCAGTTATGTTCTTCATGGCAAGGGGTAAAATGTGTGTGTGTCCCCAATAACAACATAAACAGCTAAGAAAAGGGTTTTAAACATAGGTTTTTATTCTCTTAGGTTTCACACGTTTTCACTCATATGGTTCTTGTTTCTTGAACAATAAAGGAAGAATATTTTCTTAAAGTAATGGTAGGTTTTTAATAATTATAATAATTTAGGTGTTTTCAATTACTTTAGTCAAAGGTAGTTAGTCAAAGTTTCTACTCCGTTCTCTCTCTTCTGGTTAACAAATTACCTAAATACCACTTGTGACCACCAAAATTTCGTATACAACATATTGTTCACTTTGACATAATATACCTCACAAATTGATTTGTATTAACTGTTTCTTAGGAGATAGCTCATCCTAATAGTACTCCCCAGTCCCTAATGAGCATGCTTTACTTTTAAGTTACAATGATCTCTAAGTAGTTATATCGAAAGGTACCTTAAGACTACGCATAGTTTCCGAATGACCATGTATGCTATTACATTCATAATCATGTCCATACATTCATTTATTAACAAGTGATAACTTGTTCGTCTTTTGTTGTATGTAGTGTGAGAGAGGAACCTCACAAAGCAATGATCTCTTATACCCCTATAGCTTTAATGGTTGAGAGAGGAACCTCCTTAAGTAATGGTTGCTTACACCCTTGTAACTTTAACAGTTTACAATTTCCTATCTTCATGTATCCATTGGCAAAAAGTACTCATGGTGTAGATTAGATGAGTGTCCATTGGTAGAAAGTATTTATGGTGCACATTATGTGAGTATCTATTCCAAATTCTAGATAGGGTGTTTTCCTTTTTTTTTTTTACTTTGCCTTGGTATATTCTAAGATTTGGTTAAGATGGACAGAGATGTTTGTTTATGGACTTGGTATCTATTACTACCTCATTAACAGTATCTTATTTAATGTCTATATTTCTCATATCTTTAACTACTTGGCATATGTTTATTTGTTACTTATCTTTAGAACTTTCATTAGACTAAATTGAAATGTCTCTTCATTAACTTGTGGTGAATATGTTTGTTATGTATCTTTTGAATGTAAAAGCGAGAATCATTTCACTCTTAAGTTTCAAAGCGTATATGGCAAATTGTTATGATAAGCTACCCCTTGAAATGTAAAGTATCAAGATAAATAAGTATATTTATATTTATGTTATCTATAATACATATATATGCATAATCTATATATGTATGTATGTATATATACTCACTAAACTATCACATGGGTTAGGTTTTTATTTTCTTTGAAGTACCCTCTCATTGACATAAGGGGGAAAGGACTATACACCCTCTTCCCTCTCTATCAATTATTTTTTCTTTTTTTAGCCACAAGGGAGTAATAAGTTGTAGATGAACAAAATCAAGTATGTGATTCAATCCTTTAACAATAAGGAATCAAAAGATAAGGAAAAGTAAGAAAGAAAAATAGAACTAAAAGAAGATAAGGGTTATGATCCCAATTTGGAGGGCACATTTTTTGTCTTACCTTGGTAGCAATCCAACCAATAATATGGTTTTCATCTCTCTTCACAAGCTTAAAAGTAAGCTAAAATTAGGAATAAGGGCTTAAATATCTAGAAGTAAATAAGGAATCATCCAAGGAAAAGAGTGAGAATTTTTTTGCTTAGTAAACTTCCAATTAACCTATTTCAACAATTATGCTACTCTAGCTTGACTCCTTTGCTCCATTTAGTCCAAACACTACTGTTGCTTTTACTCACATAGTTGGTGTAACTTAAATAGACTTGGCACCACCAATCAATGGACATACATTATTTTGTTGTACACCACCACTCGACAGCTATTTCATTTGACATGGGATAAAAATTAAGTTTAACGTTTAATTTGGTTACTCCAATAGAATAAAAAGTGTAAACACCCCATTTCTGACCCCTTATAGTTTTAGTTTTTCTTCTTTTTAAAATAAGGTAAATGGACCTAATTCAAAAACACAAAAAAAAAATAGAAAATTCAAAAATATATATATAAATAAAAGAGATTTAAAAAAGGGGATATGAAAAAATATTAAAGAATTAGGAAACTAGAAATTTTTTTAGAAAAATAAAATTTTTTAACAAAATAGATATTTTTTAGGAAAATAGAAAAAAAAATTTAGGGAAATGGAAATTTTGAGGAAAATAGATTTTTTAGGGAAAATAGCAAATCTTGATTTGTGTTAGGTCATGGGGTTTAGATTAATTTATTAGGGTAATTTTTATTTCATATAAAACAATTCAGGTTGCTTAAGTACAATTTAGTTGCAACTATTTTCAGGACACAGTTCAATGGCCCAACAAATAAGCATGTGACTAAGTGCAAAGGAGACTAAGGTTCAAATCTCACAATGCCTAGGAGTGTATTTTCACATTCCCCTACCATCAAAAGAATACCTAGTAAATCACAAGTAACCAAGGAATTCGTTTATCACCAACTTCAAAAGCTAAGGGAAAGGGTTGAGATGAAAGAAAAAGAAGAGGTCCAAGATAAAGGAAAAAGAAGAGGTCCAAGTTGAAGTCACACCAAAGAAAGCAGGAGAAGCAAAGTAAGATCTGAAGGCCCGATGTGAAGAATACCACCAGAAGATAAGGGCCTTAGAATCTCAACTCAATAAGACTAAAAGCAAAATCAAGGAGCTAGAGGCTCCTAAAAAGAGGAATAAAGCAGAAGTTGAAGCTAGCCATCATAAGAAGAATAAAGCATAGATTTTAGGATTTCTCTTTTTCTTTGAATGTAATAAGTGATGTAAGCTTGACAATTGCAAGAATTAACAAAAGTAAGCAGTATTTGTCCACATTATGAGATTCTTGTCAATTTAAATTTCTTTACATTTGTGTGCTATACATCTTTACATTTGTTTATTGTATTCTTTTCTTGTCTCTAGAAAAAGAAAAAGAAAAGAAAAATGAAAAAAAAGAAAAGTATATATTAGTGCTAAATTTTTGTGAAGTATTCTTTCTAGGTTTCAAAAATAGCTCACAAATGTAAAGTCTTTCAAAGAAGTCTGATCAAAAGCTGCTCTTAAACTAAGATAGCTAGTCATGGAGATGATAACATCAACAACAACAACCATGTCAACCTTGAAACTACTAATCCTACTAAGCTAAGGATTCGTTCTTTGGAGAAAACTGTAGGAAAGATCGCAGAGCAAATGAAATTCTTAGTTGATGGCATTGTCTTACTCAGGACAATAGCATCATCTAATGAAGAACACTCAAAGGCCTGTTATGGAAAGAATGTTAAGACTTCAGCCCCTGAAATAGAAGAGAACTATCTAAAAGCCAATATGGCATTTGATTCATTTGAATTGGAAGGAGTTTATCCAAAGATTAACCCAACTTTTAAGCCTAACACATATTCATTCCTTGTTAACATAAGGCTAGTTAACTCAAGGACTAGTCAAGACAATTTGAAGGAGTTAGAGAGGAAGTTGACCCAACAGATAACTAAGAAGATGAAAGTGCTTTGAAGCTATGATGGATTTGAACAAACCAATATTATGAACTTTTCTACATATGTGTTGGAGCCTACCCCGAAAAGTTTATAGGACCAGAGTTTGAGAAATACAATAAGATTGGATGCCTAAAGCTTCACACTAGGCTAAATGTAAGGAAGATGGGCAAGTGTATTCAGTATGACCAACTTATGGTATAAACGTTTCAAGATAGCCTGATAGGCTCGATTCTAACCTAATATGCCCAGCTCAACCTAAACCAAGTAAATACATGGGAAAAACTTGCTAGGGCATTCTATGCATAATATATGTTCAACATTCAAGTAGCCACAACCACGATAGACTTAGTTGCCCTTCAAAAGAAAAACAACAAGTTGTTTATGAAGTATACATAGAGATGGAGATCCCTAGTTGCAAGGGTGTCCACCCTAATGACTAAGAAAGAGTTAACCTCAACTTTCATTAACACCTTACAAAAGTCCTATTTCTCCTACTTGATTAGGCAAACCTCTTCTAGTTTTGTATAGGTAGAAGCAACTAGGTGCAAGATTGAAAATACTATCTCCTTAAGCAAGCTTCAAGAAACATCAGATAGAAGAGCATCTTCTTCATCATTCGCTTTTAGACCAATAGCTAATAAGGCCAAAGAAGCAACGATCAGTATGGTGAATTCAAATGGTAGATCTAATGCTTAGGTCTCCTTTAAGGCGAATCCTCTACAAGTTCAACAGCAATTCAAAAATCAACCTCAGGCTAATAAGGCTCCAAAACAATTTACCAGGATGTCAGTTCCTCTCAGTTAAGTCTTCAAGAAGTTATAAAAAGACGATCTAATTCAATTTAAGCTCCCTAATGAAAGGTACAAGCCAAGAGTTTTTTATCCTAATCAAAAGGGTAAATATCATCTAGGAAAGGTGGGGCATTTGACTAATACCTGTTGGAGATTGAAATAAAAAATCCAAGATGTAATTAATGAAGGTTCAGTGCAACTAGGTTTCATGGAAACTCCAACTCCAAATGTTAACAACCTATTGCCTAACCATGGCCTAATTATTAACATGATTTCTGATAACTTGGATTTTTCCATTAGTATGATCGATTTAGACAAGAAACCCTAATTCTTTGAGTTCTACAAAAATGAACAAGCCTCAAGAGCTAAGAAGTACACTTTCCATATACTAGTTGCACATGAGAACTACAAGGTTGCCCTATTTAACTATCATGTAGTTAATTAGGAGCGATTCAGCTCTTTAGTAAGGGAAACTACTCGATCTAGAAAGTTTTATAGCCCAAAGAGGATCTAAAGAAGAAGAATGTATTGGAGGAAACAAGCAATAAAATGGCTGAATATGAAGAAGGACTATCTACCTTTACCAAGATGATTAAGTTAAGCAAGTACAAAATAATAGATCAACTTGCTAAGACTCAAACACAAATATCATTGATGGGTTTGTTAATGGCATTTGAACCACATAAGGAGACTCTATTCCGAACCTTAAGGGAGGTCCCTTGTGAAATGTCAACTAAATGGGATTAGTCACCAACTCTCTCTTCATCATAGATTAGGTCTTTTTTTCGACTAAAGGATTAAGTGAGGAAGGTAACCAATACACTAAGCCACTGTTCATAATGGTAACAAGCAATTGCACAATCATAACTAAAGTCCTCATTGATAATGGATTATCATTGAATGTTTGTCCTCTTGCCACCTTAGAATTGTTAGATGTCAACACTATTACAATCAAGCGAAGTTCTACTATAGTTAGGCCTTTCAACGGATCTAGAAGAGAGATCATAGGGGAGATTCACTTGTCAGTTGACATTGGCCCTTAAACTTTCAGTATTCAATTCTAGGTTCTAAACATCCCAAGGTCTTTCAACTTGCTCTTGGGGAGACCTTGGATCCATGCAATAGGGGCTATACCTTCAAGCCTACATCAGAAGGTCAACTTTATCTCAAATGGTTCAGTAATAACAATTCCAGATAATCAAGATTATGATATTTATAAAGAAATAGTCATACCGTATATAAGCATTGTTAAGCAAAAGGACTTTAGTCTCCAAATGTTTGATGACGTATACATGGTTACCAATCCAAGCAAAGGAGAGACTAAGAAGGTGAAGTTCAAGGAAGGCTAGATTGGTTTCTGTAGCCTTAGCTATATTTCAACCCTGGCAGAAGAATTACAAATGAAATAAGCAAGGGGCAAGAGAGGTAATAGATTGTACCATGCCCCTAATGACCTTTCCACCAGTAACTGCAACATTTATCCAAGTTAACATTCAAACCCTGGAGTCTATCGCAAAAGAATTCCTTAGTAAAGTTAAATAGGGGATCTTATCCTAAAAGCTCCATCCTCATTTGAATAATTGGTTCTCTATCCCTACAAATGGCAATAAGTCTTTTCTAGGGTAAAGGGTGAACCGTAATCTAGTTTCATGAGTTTTCCAATAATTGTTATTATTCCTAAATGTACTTATGAGAACTCTTTCAATACTCAATGAATAAATATCAGTTTCCTTTCTCAATTATGCTTCATTTCTCTTTTACTTGCACTCTCTTTCTTTATACACCTTTTTCTTAAGTCTAATACTCTAAATGAAAGCCAAGGACATACCTTCTGTCACGACCCGAAGGGTAGTCTAATCGTGGCAGGCACCATATATCTTACAAAAGACTGTAAATTGGTTACCTTTCCAATCAACAATCCTTCATGTGTCATACAAGGCTATTACTACAACTAATTACCTAAGAGTTATGTAGACGTAGAAAATATCACAACATAGTTATATTAACATGAGTTTTATAATATAACTACAATACATATTAGCAAATACACTAAGTCTTTAATGTTATATTACATGGACTAGCAAATAGATGGGATAACACATAATATGAGATAATATGTCTCTATTTGAGAGTTTGCTACAATAATAGTAATACTCTCTCAACTCTCTGCTCGAACTCATAAAATCCTAAAAACTTCCCACTAACCTCAAGCATGTCTCAACCAGGTATAATAAAAAGATCCTCGTGCAAAAACAATGTATAGGGGTATAAGCTAGAAAGCTTAGTGAGTTATCCCTCGACTATACAACAAACAAGTTATTCAACAGTTAATTTTCAAACATATAAATACATGAACACATAAAATGCCATATAAATACATGTAGGAGACCAGATACTACATACAACTCAGATATAACGCCCTCCGAAGTTAGGGTTAGAGTATACAAGGCACCAATCAAATCTAGATATCACACCTGAACTTTTATAACTATGAAACTCTGCATTTCATATTCAAAAATAAAATGGTATATCCATTTTCAATTTTAATAAAACTAAGTTCCAAGTATAATTGTGAATGGGCTCCTACAGTCCATACTTACCCCTAAATGGAGGCCTCTAGACTCAACCCTTAACCAAGCAGTTAGCATCTCCAACACCTAGTAATCCTACGAGGTAGAGTAAGGTCATATTGTACAAGTACACTATACTAAACACTTTAATCATAATTATATAATCAACCTCCACTTAACCTCTCGTTACCTTCATGTAATGTGATGGTCGAAATTATTATAATGTATTGTATGATTATGCATGATCCAATTTAGTTTGATCAAGACAGTTATATTTAAGTCCATTTTTCATGTGATCAGTCAATATCACAAACAATCAATTCACTAAGGAATTCTATAATGCAACAATCAATCAATCAATTCCATAAATTAAAGTATTTTCACTCAACATACATATAACATTTACATGCATACCCCAAATCCCACACATCAAGACATTTATCAAAAAAGTTTAAAATTCTCCAACTACAAACACAATCAAGTATGAAATCATTAGGAGTACTCTCTCGACCATAATAGTAGTTAAGGATTATAATAATCCACTGGTAAATCAATATCCATATCGGGATCACATGAGATTTAGTGAATACGAATAGTAAGAAGTATTTGAGTGAAATAACTAAATTATTCATATATTTAGTATTAACTACCTAAATTAGCTATTTAATGATTTAAAATCCCCAATTTGAGTTTTTTCGTCAATCCCATATAACTTTTTCTTTATAGCTTCAATTTTTATGAACTTATAGTTAATTTTTATCTTTTTCAGACGTACTTTCACATAACAAGGTCTATTTTGGACATTATAACCTACATTTTTCATTATGGTCTTGAAAACGTTACGAATTTTATTATTTTGACTTAAACATTTATAAATTATTATTTTAAGCTTTTCTTTATAGATTTATGATTTAATAACTATCTAAATTTTATATTTTTATAATTTTACTATTTTTAAGTCTATTTTATAACAATTTACTTATTATACTATTTTTAAGGTTAAATACTTATTTAATTCATTTTTTGCTACTTTAGTAATTTCCTAATTAATTATTATTTTATTATTATTATTAATTACAAATTTAATTATGAATACAAAGTGTTAACATAGCAACTCATGGGTGTTCCACGTATCCTTTTATGGATTTTTCATATTTTTTCTATTTTGTAACTTTGCTTAATATTTATACATTTATATCTGTTATTAAAATTTTATAAATTTTGGAAATTTATCTATTTCTCTCTCAAAAGCTCACAACATAAATATATATTGTATTACTTTATTTAATGATTTAGTATTTTAGTATATTTGTGCACATACTATTTAGGTATATACATATACTTATACTATACTATATTACCAATACACATATTTTTATACTTATACAAACACTTGTATACTTATATTTCCTTATCTTATTTATACATATGTACATATGTAAATTTATAATATAAACTTAAATATACTATGTACTATACGTATATATATATATATATGTATTGTACATATATATAATCGGATGCATATGCATATGTGCTTATATATAAAGATAATGAAAATAAATCTACATATATATATACACATTTCTCTTTATACCATATGTTTACATAATCAATTATAACATATATGTACATATAATTATATACATAATAGTTATATACATATATGAACACATATATACATAAGAAAATACTACCTTCACATATCTTTCAATACACAAACGAGTAATTTTACTACAAAAACAAGAAATACATATAAACCCTAATACAAACTAGTAAGGTACATAAAATTCTATGGAATACATGTATAACAAAATATACACAAATCTCATATTTACAAAGAAAATAACTAAATATACTTAACATATTACTTGGTTATATTTTATCTTCTTGGAATCAAATACCCTCCTTGATCTTCTTGTCATTGATATGAAGATAATAGATATATATATATATGATAAAATATATAATTGAGAGATAGTGGATTATGTGTAAAAGTTTCAAGAAAATGAAAGGAAAATGAAAGGAAGATGAAAAGAAAATGAAAGGGAAAGAAGAAGAAGGAGTTTCGGTGGATGTAAGGGAAATATGTGTGTTATTGTGAGTTTGATTTTGTAAAGAAAAGAAATGAAACAAGTTAGTAATTAAGGATGTGCAGTCGGCCAAAAAGAAACAAAATAAAAGAAATAAAAGAGAAGGATAAAGAAGATATGATGGTAATTAATGGATTTGACTTGTGGCTTATCTATTACTTTTGTTCTATCTTCTTTATGAGCACACGGGTTGCTGAAACAGTCAGGAAAGGAAAATGTGGAAGATAAAAAAAAATAAGGAAGAATAAGAAAAAGGAAAAAAAAAAGGAAAATTAAGAATTATGAAGTTAACTTTTCTAAATGTAAAATTGTAAAATTAATAATAATTATGAAAATGGTATTCATAATTTTATTAATTAACTCTTTATGTTTATAAGATTTGGGAGTTATCTCAACTTATTTGTTAACGATTTTACGCAATTATGCGTGTTAACCAATAATCATAACCAATTAGAGTTTTATTACTATTAGGATAAAATTATTCATTTTATAAGCTTAAGGTTATAGTTTTAGGGTTTTGTCAAGTTTGAGTTTAATTTCTGATATTTACGCGTACATAGGGTTTAAGATTTTTATACACGATTAACGTTTCAATCAACATTCTAGGGTTTTTTTAACTCATAATATATTTAAATTTATAAGTTAATAAAATTTTCAACTTATTTAGCCTTATCAACCCATAAAGTTATCTAAGATACTCATGTCTAATTTAAGGTTTAGACCAAAACTTTACAGGTTTTACACCTTCTTATATAGATGATGAAAATATTAATATTACCTCCGGCTCTACTAGATTAGTCATCGGGAGTGATGTTGATGACCACAGTGAAATACAAGAGAGTTGGCAAAAACATAAATTGGGTAGGAATTCCATTAATGAGCCAACTAAAATGATTAATGTAAAGGCCAATGATAACTCGAAGAATTTAAAGATTAGAGGGAACTTGAAAGAAGAGAATAAAGTAAAATGAACCATACTGTTATCTAGGTATCAAGATGTGTTCACATGGTCTTATGAAGATATGCTCGAGTTAAATCCTTCAATTGTAGTCTATCGCCTACCCACACGAGAAGATATCTATCCTAAAAATCAGAAGTTAAGAAGATTCTGAACATGACATCCTATTAAAAATCAAGGAAGAATTTAAGAAGTTACTTCAAGTTGGTTTTATCGAAGTCTCTGATTATCTGGACAGGTAGCCAATATTATGCTCGTAATGAAAAAGAATGGGAAAGTCATCCAGAAATGAGTCCGAACTCACAAAAAGTTCGAAAAGAAAGATGGAATGTACATTGATGATTTGATCATGAAATCCAAAGAAGGGGAGAATCACATGGATGATTCAAGGAAGTTGTTTAATAGATTGAGGAAGTTTTAATTGAAGCTGAACCCAAAGAAGTATATTTTCATGTACCATCAGGGAAATTGCTGGGCTTTATAATTAGCCAAAGGGGCATCAAAGTGTATCCTGATAAAGTCAAAGTTATACTTAACATACCTTCTCCAAACACACTAAAAGAATTCAAAAGCCCATTAGGCCATTTGAACTATGCTTACTAGATAAATGTTATCCATTATTTAAGCTACTGAAGAAGAATGCTAATATAAATTAGGATGAAGAGTATGAACAAGTCTTTGCAGCAATCAAGGAATACCTTATGAACCCTCCAATTCTAGTAACTCTTAAACCCGGGAAGCCATTATTTCTATACCTCACTATGTTACCAAAGTCCATAGGACATATGCTTAGCCAAAAAGATGAACAAGGAAGAGAGTAGGTTATGTACTACCTAAGTAAGAATTTTACAAAGGGGGAGCAAAAATACTCTAAATTTGAGAGAACGTATTGTGCATTACTCTAGATTATGTATTGACCCAAACAATATACTCTCTATTACCAAATTGAGCTACTCAAACAACATGATCCCCTAAAGTATATGGCAAAGAAACCAACCCTGAGTGGTAGGATCTCGAAGTGACAAATGTTATTGTTAGAGTTTGACATCACCTATGTGAATCAAAATTTAGTCAAGAGGTAAGTCATGGCAAATCAACTAATAGAGAATCCTCCAAAAGATACTCCCTAAGAAGTGCAAGTAAGATTTCTCAATGAAGATATCTTAGTAGTTGAAGATGATTTTGTAAGAGAAACAGATGAAAAATCCTTGAATTGGATTATGTTCTTCAATGGAGCTACCAATGTGTTTGAGTGTGGAATTGGGGGAATAATAATCTTAGCCAAAGGAACATAGTTCTTAATAGCTGTAAGGTTTATTTTCCCATACACTAACAATATTGCTAAATACAAGACATGTATTATGGGACTCAAAATGGCCATGGATAAAGAGATACGAGAATTAGAAGTATATGGGATTCTTCACCGATTATTTGCCAAGCTCAAGGTAAATATAAAACAGAAAACCCCAAATTAGTGCATTACCACAAGCACATGACCAAGTTAATGAAGAGGTTTAAAGAAATTACATTTACATACATCTTGATGACTTAAAACCAATTTACTAATGCATTGACCACTTTAGCATCCATGATTCAGATATTTGGTGGGGTAAAAATTCAACCACTTAAGATTGAAATTGAAGAAAAGCCTACTTTTTGTCTAGCAATTGAAGATACACATAATGAATAGCCTTGGTACCGTGATATCAAAATGTTCTTATAATAAGGCATGTTCCTTGAAAAGAAGGACAAAAAGACAATTAGGAGATTTGCCACCTAATTGTTAATAACTGAATCTACCTTGTACCGGTGATCGCTTGATGATACACTTTTATGGTGCTTGTATAAAAGAGAAGCTAAAATTTTTATGAAAGAAGTACATGAGAGAGTATTTAGCTTCCACATGAATAGCCAAATGCTTACTAAAAAGATTATGAGACAGGAATATTATTGTTCAACTATGGAAGGCAATTGCATCAAGCATATTAGGCACTGCCACTTATGCCAAGTTTATGCAAACAAGATAATTCCCCCACCTCAAAAGTTACATACATTATCTGCATCATGGTCAATTTCAATAAGGAGTATAGACATCATTAGCTCGATCACTCCAAAGGCATCCAATAGTCACCATTTCATACTAGTAGCCATCTATTGTTTTAGTAAGTGGATCTAACTTCTGTCAGAACATCAATAGGGACAACACCTTACTCCTTAGTATATGGAATTGAAGTAATATTACCAGCAGAAGTCAAGATCTCATCTCTCATAGTGCTATCAAAAACTCACTTGGATGAGGTTAATTAGGTAATGAAGCATATCAAGCAATTGAATTTAATCAATGAAAAAGGATTGACAGTCTTGTGTCACAATCAATGCTATCGGCAAAAATGGCTCAATTTTTTAACAAGAAGGTACAACTGCAAATTTTCAAAGAAGGTGATATGGCATTAAGAAAAGTCTTCCCAAATGTACAAGATCCTAGAGGGAAGTTTGTTCCGAATTATGGAGGTCTTTATGTTGTGAAAAGAGTGTTCCTTGGAGGGGCTTTAATTTTATCACAAATGGATTATCCGGATTTAAGGGACTTGTAAATGCTAATGCAGTAAAGTTATACTACTCATGAAAATCAGTAAAATTTTTACTTAGAACACAAAATGTTAGCAATATTAAAGATAACTGTGGTTTAATTTTCATTTTCTCCAAGTAAAGTTGGTATACCTAACAATCGTCGACATTGGATAACTCGTAACACTTTTCCCTCTCCATCAAAAGCTCCTACTCTCTTACTCTACTCAAACAAATCCCATACACTACAAACATAAGAGAAGATAAATGTGAGCTTTGAAATGATGATAATTAATGAAAACTCTTAAAATAATTTATTGCAAATTCATCCCCCTCTATGGGGTGATTTATTTTCTAATTTTCAAGATAAGGCCACATCTAGAAGAGCAAACACCTCATGGTAGATAATCATTACCCAAGCATAGATACAAGGTTGGGTCTGATTGGAGGAAGCTAAGAGGCAATTTAGTTGAGATTTTAAGAATTTATCACTTTTTTACTCAAAAGAAGATGGTATTTCACATGTTGGATTGCTTTCCTTAATTTCTCCAATAATTAGATAGGAAGCAGGACTTTGTACATCAGTTAGTTTTTATTAGACTTCATGAAAAAGCTTGACTATGTGGTTGCTATCGACAAAACTAGGTAAGTGCTTCAATACATTTTAGCATAAAGATAAATTAGTTTCTAAACATTGCATTTGCATTAAGTATTTCTTTTAGGGTTTTAGTCAACTAGTAAGGTGCTTTCCCTCTTATTTCCCTAAGGTTTTAGCTAGTGTCATAGGGTACTTTCCCTTTGTCAAGCTTGAAATTTTCATTTTTTTTTCTTTAATTTTAATTTATATTAAGCCAGCCCACTTAGCATAAATTGCTTGACGAAAATTAAGGAAAATATAATTTAAAAAAAAAATTTGGAGTTGCCAACCAACTAAAGCTAATGAAAAGAAATGAAGAGGATACATAGGTGGAATAACCCCAACCTAGTTACTGATTCACAATTTCTTGAAAAAATTCCTTTTTAAAAAAAATACTAAAGAATTTTGGACTCGAGGGCTAACTTATTTAAAATTGAGTTAGTTTCCATATAATGACTTTCTAAAAGAATTCAAAAGGCCTTAATTTTAAATTCCTTCCTTTTACAAAATAAAAAAAAATAGCAAGAAATAAACGAACACCTTTTGTAACAACTAAGAGAATTTATTAGTATTTACGAGGAAAAAATGAATAAATAAACGAAGAAGAAAAGAAAAAAATTTCTGTTTTGTACCTTTAGGGAAAAGAAAATAATTTTTTTTTAGCGGGCTGCCTAAAATACTTACATACTCGCTAGTCGAGATTAGGCCATACGTAGTTCTTGACAAAAAATTATAGTAGGTGAGTTAATTTTAAACTTGAAAGCAATCGAGTTTACATTTTAGTGAATTCATTTTTCTTTAAGAAAATTTTAGGAGAAGATTTCTAATTTAAGGTAGTTTTCGTTTTAAAAATCCTATAAGTCTAATTTTGGAAAAGGGTTCATTATTTTTTTTTTTTTCTTTCTTTTGAGAAAAATAACTTTTCTAAGTGAGAAAACCAATTTATTTTTATTTTTATTGTATTTTTTATTTTTCTAAAAAAAACCTTGGAAAAGAGTTTATCATGGAAAAATTTTTTTAAAAAATTAATATTAAGAGAAAAATTTTTTAGAAGCCTTAACAAACAATTAGTAAAATAAAATAAAGAAAGAAAGAGTACATACCTAGTTCAAGTCGAATCGATTCAAGTCGAATCGAATCTGAATCTTCCAAAGAGATTGAACTTGAACACCCATTTATACTAATTCCTATATGCGATTCCAACCAATATCTTCACCAAAACAAAAGGGAAACATAATTTTTGTGTGTTTCTAATTGGATTTAGGGGAGTAAGAGTGATGCCTCGAGTTGTTGTGGTGGTTTTCGGGTTGTTTAGAATTTAGATGTGGTGGTGAATGAAGATGGTAGCTCTTGATGGAGTAGCTAAAGGGTGTTGGGACACCAGAGAGTAGAGTGTATGGGGTTTAGAAACACCATAAATATGACTTTGATGGTGGTTTTTAGTGTGGAAGGCCTATAGTGAGATTATTCTTAGAGGGAGAAATTCCTCGTTTTAAAGAGAGAAAACTTCAATTAAATGTGTTTTGGTGAGTTTTTTTTTTTGTAATCTATGCACAAAATAAATCATAGCACCCTATTTATTCTAGTGGAGTCTAGATTTAATCCAGAAAAGTGTAAAAATGGAAGATTACAGATATAGTGGCCTAATATTGGCTTACTCGATCCGACTTCAAATTTTAAGGAAAGTCTTGGTCTGAGTGATGAAAATAGGTAAGAATACATCAATAATGAATGTCTACATCTTTGATTCGAAGGAAGTTGCCCAAAGAATGGAGTTTTGCAAATTTCATTCAAGTGTGTTAATGTATTTTTTTCCTTTTTCAAGTCCAAATTAATTCAATATTTAGGGAAATTAAAAATGTGTTTTTTGTCCCAATTTGTAGTATTCTATGTATAGTTTCTAAAAACACAAAATTCAGATTAATTTTGCAAGATATAGATTTGGAACACAAGTTAAAAATAGGGTAGTTTGAATAGGAAAATTTCCTTTATTATTCTGGAAACTGAAATTCGTAATAAGCAAAAAGGACAAAGAAAGAAATAAAGAAAAGAAAAAAGAAAAAAAAGGGAAAGGGAAGGCCAAGCAAGCGCACATTACGTGAGGGGCATGTGATTCATGTGTAATGCCTGCATGCATGAGCTTGTGACTAAAGCTTCGACCTTGATTTGCATGGACCGTGACTTGTAGATGGTCTAGATTAATCCTTTTTCTTTTAAAAAAAACAATAGAATAAAAGGACAAAATTAAATTAAATTAAAAATAATAAAAATAACGTTACATCTATGCCTAACTCAAATAAAATAATAAAAAGAAGAACACCTATTTAGGTGTGTTTAAACAACGATAAAATTGTGAGGACAAAAACGGGGTGTCTATACTCTTCATTTTTTTCCTTTTTAGGGTCTTAGCCAACTCATAAAGCATTATCTCATTTTATATTTCTTTTAAGGTTTTAGTTAGCTCATAGGGCATTTTCCCCCCAATTTCTCTTAGGGTTTTAACCGACCCATAGGGTGCTTTCACTTCATATTTTTCTCTTTTAAGATCTTAGTTAGCTCATAAAGCGCTATCTCATTTTATATTTCTCTTAGAGTCTTAGCCATCCCCCACGGCATCTTCCCTTCACTAACTAGCTTTTAGGTCTTAGCCAGCATATAAGGCACTTCTCCCTTTCTAACCACCTAAGTTAGCTAGTTTAGAGAAGCACTACTAGGTTTCAATATCAATTTCTCAATTAGGGTTGCTTGTCACCTAAAAACGCTTTAGCATAGTTCAGTTAGCTGAAATAAGCACTGTTAGGTATCAATATCAATTTCTCAGTTGGGGTTGCTAGTCATCTAAAGATGCTCCCACCGAAGTTAGTCAGCTCAGAGAAGCACTACTAGATTTTACTATCAATTTCTCTATTAGGGTTACTAGTCCTCTAGAAACGCTTCTACCTAAATTAGTCAATTCAAAGAAACACTACTAAGTTGCAATATCAATTTCTCAGCTAGGATTGCTAGTCTCCTAAAGATATTCTCACCCAAGTCAATTAGCTTAGAGGAGCTCTTCTAGGTTTCAAATCACTTAAGATGCCCCAACTTAGATTAGTCAGATCCTAGAGCACTATCCCTTTTCAAAATCTATTAAGGCTTTAGCTATCTCATAGAGCGCTATCCTTTCTTAGGTCCCTTTAAGATTATAGTCAGCTCTTAGGGTATTGTACCATTCTAACAACCTACCCTTATTTCTTAACTAGCTCTTAGGGCGCTAGTTTCCTCTTTAAAAGATATTTTACCTTTCACTAAATCCTTATGAATCAGGTCTAGAATAGCTAGCTAATTTACGCTTCTTAGTGTAAGCCTATTCCTAAGGCAAAAATGGTATCTCTTTTATTTTTATGGTAAAATTTTACTTAGACGTTATCACAAAAAGAAGCTACTATAGACACTCCATTTTTACCTTCTTGTAGTTATATGGTGGGGTTACCATAGCTAGCCGATCACGTACAACAGGTGTTTGCGATGTGATAGTGCCAATTTATTCTATCTTCCACGTGGTAACCAAGGGTTGGTCCACATGGCTGACGTGGCACCACGTAGGTGCTACATCAGCGTCTCCTTCATGGCTATTAGTAACTATAGAATCTCAACCTTCCATGTTTGAACCACTTACTTTTGAGCTTTCGTTTACCCTTCTTCTTTTTGTCCAAATCAACCCAAATCCTTAACTTTTTTAGTTTACCAACATGGAATACTTTCGATTGAGCCTAAAAACACATCTTGTTTCATTCATTTTGAAGGCTAAATATAAGCTTGAAATGGGGAAAAAATCATAAACTCATTTAGTCAACTTTCCAAATCCAAACACTTTAGGCAAAATCTTTCAAATCCAAGCTGTGATTAACAATCGCTGACAGCTCCTTGACCATTTTCTTCAATAAAATCAAAAGTTTCCATGAGTTTGAAGCCAAATCGAGCAAAAACAACTCATGAATGGGTGGCTCAAATCCTCCATCCTCCAAAGCTCATTTCAAGCTTCTAAACTATAAATAAGGGGTCGAACTTTACACTTTGACACAAAAATGAGCTCAACGCAACTCCATTATCATCTTACATACACTTCCTCTCTCTAATGTGAGTTACTCTCTCTCTAAGTCTTGCTTAAGCTTAAAATCTTCTCAAGCTAAGTTTGTTGCTAACCACAAACCCCCACTGTCTAAGCCTTCAAGTCCTACTGACTCCATACGTTGTTTTGCCCTCTCCGCCAAACACCATCACCTAAGGGTTTCAACCGAACCCTAACCATCTTGACCAACACTAGCCATCACCTTTTAGTTAAAATCGACTACTCTATTACATTTGCTAACCATCAAACACCACTTATTCTCACTTCAAAACCACTCAATCGCAATCAAGTAAGTACCACCACCAACCACCGTTCTACAACAACCACCAGAACGTCGTAATTCGCCGAAGCATCATTACCAACGGAGTTTTCACTAATAAAAAGCTCATCAACCTACCTTTACCCACTTGAAATGTCAATCGAAGCTCATTGCACAACGTTGAGTTACTACTGCAATCATTCTCCTTAGCACAACCTAGATATGACCCGGATCAGACCCGTATTCACACCTAAAAACCAAATTCATGCCCATCTACTTGATTTGTGTGTTCTCCAATCCGAGTCTACACGTTTTACTTGTTTACTTTAAAATAAATAAATAAAACCTTTTCATAATATGGGCAAGTGTGTGACTATTCAAAATATGTATATTCTTTTATTTTGTGAGATAAGATAAACTTTTCTTAAAAATAATAATAAGATTTTTTTTTCTCTTTTTCACTTAGAAATTTTCTTTTCTTTCTTTTAAAAAAAAATTATTTCTTAAAAAAAAAAATTCCTGACCTAAAAAATCCTATTTTCCTAAAAATAATAATAAATCCCTTTTCCACAATTAAGGGGCTCCAAGTTAGGAATCTCTTCATATAATTTTTTTTAAATAAAATAAACGAGTAAAAAACATAAACCGACTAATTTTCAACGATAAACTAAATCAACCTACTAATGTTTTCAAAAAATTAACTACAAAAAATTTGATCTTGAATAACATATATGTTGCCACCTATAGGCAATTATAAGGTAACTTAAAATACGATTCTTTTTCTTTTTTTCCCCTTTACTATGAATAAATCAATTTATTTATCTTTTATTCTATTCATGCATAAAAATTATTTTATCTTTTGAATAATTAAGAATTTTGAAATACAATATTAAATTTAGAAGGTTAAGGTGATACCCGCTTAGAGTTTAATAGCATAGTCCCTGAACTCGTGAATCTGGTTTGTTGAAAATTTTTCCAAAAAGAAAAGCTTTCAAACATGCAAATTAGCAACTAAATTAAAACCAATGCTCATAACTGGCTCTAATATAATCACCTTTCCCAATCTTATCGATTGATGACTCCAAAATTTTTCAAAACTAAAGAAAACCAAGTTTTCTTTAACTTTAGTAAAGGGTTTAAACTACATAGATATAAAGTTTAATTTAAATCAAAATAAGGAAAACAAAGAAATTGAAAATCTAAGCTCGATAGCTATAGATACCCCATTTTTGCCTCTTCATAGTTTTAATTTTTCTTCTTTTTAGAATAAGGAAAAAGGGCTTAGTTGGAAAACAAAAAATTAGAAAAGGGAAAAATACAAAAAAAAAAGGAAAATGAAAAAATACTAGGAAACTAGAAATTTTTTAGGAAAATAGTTTTCTTTAAGAAAAATAAGAATTTATAGTTATGTGAGGTTCGTTGGATCTAGACTAATTTATTTTCTACTTGGGTACTTTTTTATAGAACATTTCAGGTTGCCTTATAGCTTAAGTACTATTTAGTAATGATAAGTTTTAAGGTATAAGCTAACCAGCCCATTAGTTAAGCACTTAGTCTTGGAATAAAAGGAAAGGAGAAGTCTTAAGTTCGACTCCCATAGACCATGTGTCACATTCTTATAAGGCTAAATATCATACCCTACACAAGGCAACCATCTGTTGGTCCAGTGGCTTACGTAGCACCATATGGGTACCACGTTAGCATCTTCTCCACAAACAAAAACATCAAGGAGATTTGAACTTGCCATGTTCAAATCACCTACTTCTAATCCATTTTTCAATCATTTTCCATCAAAATCAATCCAAAATCTTTACATTTTAGGATTGCCAACATGGCGCAACGTCAATCAAGACCAAAAACACGTTAGGATCCATTCATTTGAGCCTTCAAATTGAAGCTTGAAATAAGGAGAGAATCACAAATACATGTGAGGCAACTTGCTAATCCAAACACTTTAGCTAAAATCTTTTGAATCCAAGCTATGATTGAAAATCACTAGCATCCCAGTAACTTGTTTCTTCAATAAAATCAAAGATTTCCATGAATCAAGTAAGAATAACTTACAACCGCATTGGTCGTAATCCTCCATTACTACACCTTCCAAGATTGATTCAAGTTTCAATAATACAAATATGGTGTTAAAATTCATGTTTAAACATCAACAATCACTAAAACATACACCACTCACAATGCATTCTCACTCAACTCTCTTTCTCTCTCTTCTACGTGCATCACTTTCTCTTTTAGTTGTGCTTCAACTCAAAGCTTCTTAAGTAAATCTACTCGCAACAACACATTCCCCACTCCAATAGCTTTCAAACTAGACTACCCCCAACCTTTGTTGTAGCCTCTAGAGTGGCCGCCACCTAAGCTCTTATTGCCATTAGTCACCTCCTTCGAAATAACCTCCATCACTCACCCTCATCCAAAATTGACACCACTACGAGCTTTACTACACCCTAAAAGCCTTACCTCGACCACCCTCTCGCTCTTAGTATCCACCACCTAACCCATACATTATTCCCACCAACGGCCTAATTTTGAAAAACAACCAAACTTGTCGCCACAGCCTAAGGTACCCTGCAAATCTCTTTTTTACTAATAAAAACCGCATAACAATGTTATTCCCTACTCAAAAAAAGTCACCAAAAGCCGCTGTAAGAAGTCATGTTGTCGCTACTCTTAGAATTCATCCATGACTCGACTAACCGTCCATATCTGAGTAGCAAACCCAACTTTGACCCGCACTCTAACCCATACCCAGCTCCTCTTCCTATCTTTTGTTTTTGTAAATTGTTTTGCTTCTTTTTTTCTTATTAGTTACTTATTTTCAAAAGAAAATAAAAATAAAAATAAAAAGGAAAAGGATAAACATAAAAAAAAGGGGTTCTTATCCATTGATTTAGAAAAAAAAAAAAAGAAGAAGAAGAAGAAGAAGCTTTCCTTTTTAGGGAAACTTCACAATAAAAAATTTTACAAAAAAAAAAGAGAATTTATCTTTTAACACTTAGAAAAACGTTTTCTTAAAATGAAGACATAAACATTATTTTTTTCAAATTAGAATAAATGAAAGGTCTCTTTTAAATAATCACATAAAATTAGGACTCCTTTTTTCTAGAGTTTTCTTAAATTTTAATGGATAAAGAACATAAACCAAACATTTCTTGAAAATAAAATGAACCAACCCGCTAATATTTTCAAAATAAACTACGAAAGTTTAATCCCAAATAATGAGTATGTAAAAAACTACAAGGTAACTTAAAATATGAAAAAATTATTTTTATTATTTGAACAATTTTTTAAATTTCTTTTCTTTTCTTTGTAAATAATCATAATTTTCTTTCTTTTACTTGTAAATAGGAATTACTTTTCTTAAACTAAAAGGTATTTGAAATATAAGTTTAAATTCAGAAGGTTATAGTGGTACCCGTATGGGGTTTAATAAGTTAGCCTTCCAACTCAAATTCTTCGGTTTTTCAAAATCATTTATGTTTATAGGAAAATGTTTTTTTTTTTTCATGTGCCGATAGCTAGGTTGGGATTAATCTACCCAATTGATTTTAACCTAACTTTTCTTAACCTAATTAGGTAGTGACTCAAAAATTTTTAATTTTTTCTAAGAAAAACCAATTTTTCCTTTATTCTTAGTCAAGAATTAATATTAAGCAGGTATAATTTAATATTGATCGAATTAAGAAAAACAAGAACCAAAAATTCAGACTTAATAAAGAGCTCATTTAGTAATTATGGATGAAGCTTGTATGCATTGAGATAGGAAATCGCTCATTAAACTGCATGAAGCAGCAAAATGTAGAGCCCATTTATAGACACCTAGACTTAACAGTATCCATCAGTTCTTCTTTATGATTGACAAAAGAGATGAAACTTACTCATTCAAAAATTATCTTGATGAACATGTTATGACTAGAGTTGTGCAAGCAAGCCAAGTGAGCTAAGCTATCTCGCCCCACATTAGCTCGCGGGTTAAGTGAGTTGGCCTGATTTAACCCGCTTGCAAATACAGGCCAAAATTTTCAACCTAATGCTCCCTGCAGCGGATTGGCGAGTTAAACAAGCCAACTCGCAAATTATATTATTCTTATTGTCATAAATGTATTATATAGAATATTTATAAATTATAAATCATATCGGTTCCAATGTTTATACTTAGCTTTTATTTACTATAATATTTAAATTCAATTTCATTTTTAAATATATTCGTAACATATATACATTTGCATCAATGTTTATATACTTCATAAAAATGAAAAAAAAAAAGAAGTAAATTGTTTCTTGGACTTAAACCATATTTATAATTAGCTTTATGTAATAATAATGATCATATACACTACGATATTAATATAATAATCAACTTCATTATGCAATTATTTTGAATGTTCCATGTAAGTTAGTATATAAGATAATCATATACTGTATTTATTATTTTTTTATTATGAATAGTTAATAATAAACACATTTTTACTGTACGATATATTGAGCAATATACTATAGTTAATTGAATATGAGCATACCATATAATAGTGCTTCCATTTTGATAATTGAATATGTTTTGAAATGAAATAAAATATTAATTACATTTATAGAAAACTCAATCCTAAAACCCAAAATATACCTAACTAAAATGCATGAACTAAGAATTATAAGTTTTCTTTTCTTTTCTTTTCTTTTCTTTTTTTTTTTCCTACCAGCCATGCAATGGGTTGGTCCGTTTTGACCCATGGACTAAGTGGGGCAAGTTAGAAAAGCCTACGTTTAAGTAAGCCAAAATTTTTTAGTCTGCTCAACATTTTTTTTGCAGATTATATAGGCCAGTCCATGTAATCCACCCCACTTGCATAGCTCTAGTTATGATCCCAAGGTTTGTAGCTTTATAAGTGCATGAGCTTGAATGCAAAATTTTGGAAGCAAATAGATTTATTCAACGAGAAACCAAATCTCCTACAAACATTTATAATTACCAACAACAACTTAACTTGAAGTAAATCAACAACGGGATTAACCTAATATTTTACTATGGTCAATTTATCCCTGTATATCACGTATAAGCATTAAGACCAATCGCATTGAAATCGAAGTAATTATTAACATTTTATTCTTTCGGCAAGTACAATTATAAAGTTTTCTTTCCTTCGAGAAGAATCCTAAAGTTAGCTGAATAACTCAATTTGTTGATTGAAGGGGATAAGATAGAGTATAACAATTGATTTCAGATAAACATATCCATCGGAATACACGAAAAAATATATTTTAATTCATATGCTTATATTCTAGTCAGCATCTTGTGATATACCATGTTGACTTTTCTTGCCGGCACTATCAGATCGTTTTGCCTGAGTTCGGAAACTTATATTTTAGGTGGAAAGATATACAATTACCGAGGAAAAAAAAAAGTTAATGAGTACTTCAGAAATGTTTATTAAAAAAAAAATAAAAATACTATTTCATATATATATACAAACAGATTGTGTACCCAGTTTATGCAAAAAATTAAAGAAAAAAACAAACAAATAAATACATGCACGTTAGAAGTGTTTTAAAACTTTTTAAATTTTTGCAATCAAATTATAAGTCAATTATTCTGAGAATCATTGAAGAATTTTAATTAGATAAAATTTTTTAAATGGTTTTTAGTATAATTATTAATGGAAAGTAGGTTGATAAATAAGAGAGAAACTTGAAAAATATTTGTATGATAGGCATAAAAATATTAAAGTTATAAATAAAAGTTATATTTACAGTAACGGGAAGAGATCCGAACAGGGAGGGTGGGTGTGAGTTGGGGGTGAGAAGAGATGCAGAATGTATGTTTGAGAAGTGGAAAAGAAAGAGAGAGATAAAAAAAAAAAAAAAAGGTAGTTATGTTAGGATAGTGAAAATAGAGGAACATAATGAGATTTTATATTAAAATTTTAGTAGTTAAATAGTTACTTAAAAGGTAATTATTTTCTTTTTTTTTCCCTTAAATAATATATAAATATATAAAGATATAGATATATTCCCAGGCAAACAACACACCATTCAACTTCGAATCCTTTGGTTTTGCGTACCCGTAAGTGCAACCAAACCAACCCGCAACGATATGTTGTCTTATTATTATCCTACAAAAGCATATCATATTACTGTAAAATCACTTCTTGCCCTCTATCTATATATATAAATATATATAAACACACACACATACACAACTAGTATCCACGAGCTCACTAGATACCAAGTCACTCAACAACCAGTCATGGCAGCCACAGGTGAAAAACACGAACCCCAAGCCAGCGAGTCCACACCACCACCGCCACCTCCAGTGGAAGAAAAAACTGAGGCTCCCCCACCACCACCTCCTGAAAAGGTTGAAGAGGCCCTACCACCACCGCTTCCCCCAAAATCGGATGCTCCACCTCCACCTCCACCCCCAGCGGAGAATTGTCCATGCTCCATAATTGATGTTGGGCTTAGGGTTTTTTTATTTGCTTCGACACTGGTTGCTGTTCTAGTCATGGTCACCAGCAAGCAAACTGAGTTTGTGACTGTGTCTTTGCCTCGATTCCTGCGGGTGCCAATGGAGGCCAAGTTTAATCACACACCCGCTTTTATGTAAGTAAAATTCAATGAAGTTAACGTAAGAAAACTTGATTTATTTATTTTTTAATAGTATATAGCTTGTACATAAAAGAATTTATTTTTCAACATTTCCTAGTGTTTATTGCAGCTAAATGCCTTAATAAGGGTCTAAAAACGATAAATCAATACAGTTTCCTAATGATATTCAAATACATAAATAACGTAATTCTTTTAATTTCTTTTATTTCATACTGGCTTGTCGACAAGTTTCATTAAAAAAACATGCATGGCTTCAATTTTTAGGGACAGTAAGTTATAGGTTGTAATAAGCCAAATAAAAAATTATAGGTTTTCATTTCATGCAACGGAAATTAGTATATGTGGTGAATAAAGCAAAATCATTTTAATTCGTCATAGTTTGTCACAACAATCCGGACTAAAAGTCAATAATTCCTTAAAAATGATTATAACATCAAGCGCAATTATTTTTTCAATTTTATATTTAGGAGAAACATATGTTTGTATATGAACATACTTTTTAAAATGAGAACAAACCATAAGTAGGTAATCATGAAATTTTGCCATAATAGCGGGATGTTTAGTATGTCCTTCTTTTCTAATTATATATATGTATATGCATATTTATGTATCTATAATCCATATATGATTTGTATCAATTAAAAAGCTGATATTTGAAATTTATTTTATCAATACTTTTTAGTCTTGGTTTCAAATATATGGTACTAAAACAAATAATTTTATCTGTATCTCAATATAATTTAATTATAATAAATATGGTGATTAAAATCAAGACGTTAAATAGAAATTTTTTATATGGTCATTGGAGAGACTAATTTTTTTTTTATTATTTAAGTAGTTAAAAAAGGTTTATTGTATAGAAAACAAAAAAAAAATTATTGGTTTTTCTACTTAACTAAGGAGAAAAAGATGAGTAAATCTTTTGCTCGAGCATATGTTGGATATTTTGCTTCAAAAGAATGATGTGTATCCAATTAAATATTCATTGTTTGAAATAGTGAATATATATATATATATACCACCAAACGGATCAACTCAATTGGCCTAAAACATAAATCTGCTAATAATAATGAGAAAAAAAAAAACTTGTGCTATCTTTATCGAATAGATAATCGAGTATTAATAAAATCAACTAAGAATCGCTGGAAGATTTTTATACTTAAAAAATTCATTAAAAATCTGGACACAGTGAATGGATTTGGGCCGTCTCTTCATTGGGCCAATACACAGAATGTAAACCAAATCAGAGAGTTTATTAGGTTCACTAACATTTTGATTTTTGAGCGAGTGGCTTCCAACATGGTAGTTCCCGTGGTAGTACGGTTTTGTGATAAGATTAGCAGTGCATAAATATTAGTAAAAATTTAACACGTGTATTCTTAAAAAAATATCCGCCTTAATTTTTTTTACAGTATTCCAGTTATGCATGTTTTTTCTGCCAATGCCCAGTTTGGAAAAAAAAAAAAAAAGCTCCAAAAATTCACTTAATAAATTTTATATTATGTATTTTTAAACGCAGAGAATTAAGAATGGAAAGGGCTCTTATGTAAATTCATTTTACGTAGCATGGAGCTAGTCGGTGGTATCCCGCCACCAGAATTATTGGCCTTATAATTTAATTTATTTCAACCAACTCGGATTAATATATGTGTTTCTCCAGTGTCACCCAGTGTCAATTGCAAACAAACATGTCATAATCATATAACATGGCAAGGAAAATTCCCATTTCACCCAGTGATTGACTCCTTTCAATAACTGTTCAAATTAAACTAACCACCTCAATTTCCTATAGATATTAACAAATTCAAAAATTGTGACACTTTAATCCTAACAGTAATTAATAGCGAAACCAATAAATAATCAATGGATGTTGATCGAAAAGTCTTTTACTACTGTTGAGTTAATATTTACTACCATAATCTGATTGACCCCTATTAACTCTCTTCCACAATCAGTATGGAATTTTAATTACTAGATATCATAATCAATAATAAATAATTATTATTGATTGATCGATCACCAAGATAAAATTAAGCATTCTCCAATTAATAAATTTAATTTACGATACATATTTTTTCATTCCTTTGATTTGTGATTTTGCAGATATTTTGTGGCAGCTATGTGTGTGACATGTTTATACAGCATTATCACAACATTAGCATCGATTTCAATCATTCTAAAACCAATCTACGCAACAAGCTTCCTACTCGTTTTTATTATTTGGGATGTGGTAAGTTCCAATGAATTTTAGAATTTAGTATTTATTGTTTTCAAAATACTTTTTACACCGTCGACCCTCTTATTTTTGTTATTTGTATTTACTTATAAAATATGTTATGGACAATCTTATCTGTGTTTTATTTATATCATTTTCAAACGCATGTTTAGAATGAAGCTATTCTGATTAAATGACTTTAATTCCCTTTACCCCCCCCACAAAGTGCTGGTCTCTGATTCTCTCATGTTTACATAAAACGGGTGATCATGAATACAGATATTTGTGGGAATTGTAGCATCAGCCACAGGTGCTGCCGCTGCCGTCGGATATATTGGATGGAAAGGCAACAAACATGCTCAATGGCGCAAGGTGTGTCGAGTCTTTGACAACTTCTGCCATCACCTTGCTGGCTCAATCCCGTTCGGGTTGGTAGCGGCTGTCATCCTCGTCTTTCTGGTGGTGCTTTCGGTCATTTCCATCCATAAGAAGATCCCAAAGTGAAGAGATTCTGGAAATAAGTTTTGTGTTGGTTATGAAAAAACCATTTTGAATACAAATATTTATCGCTAATGTGTTGGTACGAAAATTGGTGTCAAGGGTTCATTCTTGGTGTAGTAATACTGCTATTCGTCTTGTATCATGTCTTGGTAGTGTGTCTTATGTTAATTTTGTAAGTCATTTTTATCGAAATGACCATTTCTGTTGTTGATGTAAAGTGAAGTTTTTTCCTTTTAAACGAACCGTCCCATGAAGATTAGTGCTTCCAGCTTGCCCTGTCGATACTTTGTTCATAGCATCATTACAAATAAACCAGTCCCGGTCTAATAAGCCGGCTCAATCTTCCATCTCAATCTCATCATAACAAATAAACCGGTACCGGTCTAACAAACCAGCTAAATCTTCTATCCAGATCTCATCATAACAAATAAACTGGTGCTGGTCTTTATAATGCAAGAAATTGGAAACAGGACGGTGGAGAGAAACTTTGTGTCATCAAGTCGTTTCGAGGAGGTGAAGCAACTAATCTGCAAAATTCACTACACGTTTGGGTGTTGATATCGAGAAATCTATTAAGTGAACATCTAGATTTGAATTTATAACGACCTTCCATGCTGCAGCATGATAAGGTTAGTATAACAACGAATTGATCTATGTAAGTTCGGTATAAACTAGCTATAAAATTTTAGTACTTAACAAAGACTTCTATGGCGGATTTTAGATACAAGATTTTCTGATGTCTTAGAGATTACTAAAACTAGAGACAGCAGTGGACTAATAGTAATTAAAGCCATATTAACTTGAGGGAAATTCGGGGAAATATATCGAATTGTATAAAAGGATGGACTTGTACACTTGAAATATTTTGATACTAGAAAAATTTCATCTAATGTAAATATTACATCAATTATTTACCCTAATGATTATTTTCATACAGATCAAGTAATGAATTGGCAAAAAATAAATAAATAACTATACATGGAAAGTCGTTTTAACATTTTTCACCATGTACAGTTTAAAATTTTGGGTCTTCATAGTTTCATTGTTTTGAAGAGGTGGCACAATAATTTAGCCAAGTTTTTTCCTTGATATCCATATTGTAAGGAAGAAAAATAAATCAGATGAAACAAAATCTACTAAGAAAATGGTACGCTTGCAATATTAAGCCATTAATCCCAAATACAAAATCTTCGATAACAAATTATATTTACCTGTGAACTGAATAGCTCCTTTATCATACCGATCACAGGAATTACAAACTTCAAGGATTATTGATTACAGGAATTAAAACATATCCCCAAATTCCAGGGAACAAAGAAAGGAACGGAATACTGATTCACTTCAAGAGGACACGATACTAGCGTGGCCAAGGCGGGTAATACACGGCAAGATACCTCGGCCTAGTACGTGGCGGTTGCATGCAGACGGACATCAATAACAAAACTAGGCACACTAGGAGAAGAAAACCTTGGAGATTCAGACCTCCATCTTCATCCACTTGACAGCAGCTTTTGCCCATCTTCTGGTGCAAGCTTTATTGGTTTCTAAGCTAACTCGAGAGATAATTTCGTGTTATCACAAAGTGATGCCTTTTAAAATGGACTAGGAGATTTTGAAAATTCTTTATCACGTGGAAAAAGTGTTTACATGGTATTAAGTCTTCGTGGAAATCAAATTTAAAAATATGACAAACATTACATCGTCTTCTTCAAGGGACCTACTAGTATACAGATTATGTGAAACCTCCCATGAAGTCAAGCTTATTATGAACGCAAAGCTTTTATAGGAATTTGTCAGTCCTAGGAAAAGGATAGGAAGGTGTAAGTTCTAATAATAGACACTGATCAACTAACAAGTATACAAGTCTATGTTGAACAGGGTCCAGCGAGTTCACCGAATACATTTTCGTACGTTTGTGAAAAGTATGTGATAATAATTAATTAACCGTGATGTTGCATATGAATAAAGTCTCATATGAGTTATAAAAAAAATTAATTCCAGTTAATAAGATTAAAGTAGCTTGACCCAAAAAAAAAAAAAACAAATCAAAATAGAGAAACCAAATCAATATTGACTAGTAACTTTTAATAATGAGGAGAAAGGTAACATTAATAATGAAGAGAAAACTTTTGAAAGAATAGACTTGTTGATTTAACTTTATATTTAACTTAAAACCTTAAAGTATTAAGTTGGTAGGTCTTCTTTATTTATATACATGTTACATAATTCTCATTTTTCAAATATAAGATTTCTTTTCTTAACTTAATTACACTGATATCCTAACAATTTCTCTCTAAAGTGTAAGTATCATTTACATTGGTTACTCTCCCTTTAGTAAAAATCACCTACGACTGCACTAAAAGCTCATCTCCATCATGCCATCTCGTAAGCGGCTCATAACCTATCGCTCACTTTATATCATGGTTTTAATTGAGTCACTATTGTATAGCTCTTCCCTCCACATGAGATGGCCGTTTATTGGAGATAAATCGCCATATTCATTTCATTTGGTTCTAGCCGAACCATCAACTCTAATACCACTTGTTGAGGGAGAAATGAAGCATTAATAATGAGGAAGAAATTTTTGAAGGAATAAACTTATAGACTTAATGCTATATTTAACCAAAAACCTTAAAGTATTAGGTTAATGGGCCTTTTTCACTTTTATATAAATCACTTAATTTACATCCTTCCAATATGGGATATCTTTTCTTAACTTATATGTACTTGTTTCCCAACACTAAATGTCTTGGATTTCGTCATTCATATCAATAAGTCTCCATCTTGTGTCAAATTCCACAAGAAATGTTTTAAATAGCCTCCTTCTCCACTACACCTATTACGGGCCTAGAATCCATTCTACACCTACTCCAAACACGAAAGAAGCCAGTATTTACATTTGCATTGGATACTGGCTTTTCAACATATTTCCCAAGTCCAAAGATCCTTTATTGCCCTAACTAGTGGATTCTCTTAGGGCTTAAAACACTAGGCACATATTTATAGGTTTCGACTGGAGCAGAAGCAAGCTAAGAAAATAAGGAAAATATTAAATAAGGAATAGAATATAAGAGGAAACTCAATATACAAAAATGAACCCATGTGGCCAACCTTATCACCCATATACTGCTTAATTGAATCAGTTAGTCCACTCAAACAATCCACCATTAATCTTAGCTTGGCTAGTCTTCATCTACCCAATCTATATATCACTTCTATTAAAACAACATAGGATCACTTCTTCTTTTTAAAAAAAAAAATGAACAATTAGATTGATGATCAAATAACTCAAACTTTTATTAAAAGCTACGCGATATCAATTTTAACAGTTAAAAATAAGAATATATTCATTATAAAAAATTAAATGTTTCTTCTCCCTAATCAATTTTTAATCACAATTATAAATAAGGATATACTCATTTTGAAAATGAATGTGAATTTTTATAGGCCAATCTCTTGGAAACCAATTCTAAGCCTTATCCAACTCGGTCTAACCAACTGTGGCAAAGCAGCTTAGATGATACTATGATATTCAACGATTGCAAATATTACACGAAAATAACAACCGAAAAAATTAATGTTGATATCAAATAATCGAGCTTGAGTTCTTTAGATATCTAATATATGATTTTGCAATGTGGTCAACGGTACAGTAACCATGGACGAGCATTCAGCGGATGTAGACTTGTACTATAGTTACATGAACAGGAGCAACAATGTTCATGCTTCTAGGTAACTTCACAAATCTTAATCAACGCTTGCTTGGTTCAATTCGAACTCAGTAACTCTCTTTGATATACTATTCATGCGTTCGGTAACCATTTGAATCCAATTTAGATAGCGATTATGGATAAGTCATCCGCGCAAAAAATAATTTCGTTGGAAACCCAAAAAAATGTGTGGGTTCGTTTCTACCTTAAATCCTCGAAAACTTTGTCAATTCTATTATTCCTAAGGTTGATGAACGTGAAATAAAGAAGAAAGAACTTGGCAATAACCAAGAACTGATTTTGGCCAATTTTTTCTTGTCATTAATTGCAGTTGTTTTTCCTTGCCACAGGGCCCACAATTCACTTTGTTTAGGTGGTTTTGCTTAACGTAAATTATATGGCAACTTCTATACCCCCATACGTTTGTTTGTGTTTACATTGACCTCCTCTTCCTCCTCATATAAAACTCACTCCCCAGCATTGACGTACTTGCACATGACCATTTAAACGTCGACTGTGACGCAATTTTTCAGAGAAAATCAAGTTTATGCGACTAATTCAATCTGCCTGTTTTCCTCCATACCATGGTCGGACATTTGAATTTATTGTTCAACCTAAAAATACTTTCGAGCATATTCCATATAATCGTCTTCTAATATAAGGAAAACATTCCAAACGCTTGAATGAAATTACTTTGGTTTGAAAGATTGAACAGAAATCAATATGACCAACAACAGTCACCGGGGAGAATAAGGAAACTGTGAATGCATGGATTCATTATTCAATAGCCAATGCTTGTATTAAGGAATTCTCAGAATTCAAGATCCATATACAGAGTATACAATATGAAAAACATCATCTTGCAACTCGTGGGATCAATCTCGCGAAACAAAAACGAAAAGAAATGAAATTACAGGGTTTACAAGAGGTGAGGTTGTTACCAGGAATAACAAAACAAGAAATTGCGATCATTAATAGCACCGATAAGCATAATATCTCCGCCTTGGCCGCCGCATGCACACGTACATCATCAACAGAGCAAGAAACACTACAAAGAGAAACCCTGATGTACTCTCAAACAATCCATCAAGTAAACCTCCATCATCTGATGATTCACAGCATATTTTGCCCATCTCAAATGCAAGGCTTTTCGATGCCAGAAGGCTTCTTCTTTGGAAACAAACAGTGGGAGATGAACGGAAGGGAAATAGAACATGTATGAAGAACTAAATAGATGGACAAGGATAAATTTATTAGTGCTAGCTGGGTCAAGTTGACTTAGCCTCTTTCTTAATCTAAGTCACCATCAGAACAGCATTTCGTAATTAATTTTTAATGGAACCGGTGGTGGTAACCTTGGCATTACTTGGAATTTAAGCTTTTTTCTATTCAACATATTGTATCGATGTATTATTGAAAGCTTGGTGTCAGTTTTTGAAATCTGTCTTACTGACATATAGGACAAAAGAAGTAGTTAAAAGGTACGATATACTTAATAGTACAAAATTTATATAAAATCAAGTGAAGACCATCCAAAACAAAAAGTGGTACCGAAAGCAATAGTGCATAATTATTGTGGTTTCTTTTTTAAATAAGAAATTCCAAACAGCGTGGACATGAAAACATATGAACTCTAGAAATAAGACGATTTTTTTATTAAGCCACCGCAAGTTTCATTCAATTAAAAGGGGAAATTTGTTTTCACATATTGCTTTCTGAAAAAACAAATTTAGTATTACACTTGCTACCTCTTGGGAAGATATGGCCATGTGCAGTATTAGGCTCCACATATCATAACCCTTTTTTTCCCCATCATAATAAATAAATTAAGGCTTTTTGAAATAAGAAATTCCCAACAGAGTGGACAAGAAAACATATCAACTCTAGAAATAAGACCTTTTTTTCTTTTTTTCTAAAGCCACCACATGCTTGATGAAGTAAAAGATTGAAGTATTTTCAAATAATTTGAGAGAAAAGGGGATAGAATTTTGACTACAAATTTCCACCAAATAAAACTAATGGTATGACATCTATTATTTCTCATTCAATCGAGATGTATGAGACAGATCACCCCCAGGAAGCAAACAGAACATCCCAGCAAAGTTTTGGTTCACTGTCAATATTGCAAAAATTAGATCTTTTTTCTTTTTTTATCCTAAGCAAAAATTAGATATTAAAAACGCATATCTATACATATATATGTGTGTGTGTCTGTGTGTGTGTGTGCGTGCCCACACGCGCGTGTATATATATATATATATATATATATATATATATAGAGAGAGAGAGAGAGAGAGAGAGAGAGAAAGAAGAAAAGGACTCACTTCCCCTCAAATCAATAGTATCATTTAAGACATTGGTACTTTATTCTCCATAAATCGAGTACCGTATGTACATGAAAATCATTGTGACTGCAAGTCCCAGTATGTATAAATGGACATACAAGAACAATTCAGCGAATGTAAATTCAGCCTCGACCAAGCTTTGATGACAAGACTCCCCATGAAATGTTATACTAATCAGTCATGTGGTCCAAGGAACTGCAAAAAGCTTGAGTATTTGGGCTCCCAGCCTATTTCTTCACGAGTCTTTGAATTGTTTAGCCTTTTGCCTAGAAGGTCACTAGTGCCTGAAAGCAGCAAGTCATTGCAGGTTGAAGATCATAAAGGTACTTCATTGATTGTCATATGATAATAAATCTACCATAGAAAGGAAATTACCAGTAAATTTGTCAAACTTCTTGCTAAACTTCCCGCTTTTCTCCACAAGTTCCATGATTTCCTGCCTGCATCGGAATGTCAAGTTTTTTGTGATGAGTAAGAGAATCCCCCAGACCTTTTAGGTAATTAGCATCATATCCATAAAGAAATCCGAAAATTATCTAGCCAACAGAAAGAGAGAGCCAACCTTGATAATGGGTGATTGTCACAACCCAAGAAGATCCTACTTCGAAGTTTCTTCTTCATAATGGCAACTGAGAGGGAAGCAGCATCCTGTTGCAACATTCCACCATGTAAGAAAAATAAGCAGTTAAAACATTCCTTTCCCATAGTTACTTCTAGCAGGAGAGGTTAATATCTAAAATGCAGACTAAATTTAATCCAATGGATTATACAACAGACAGAAAGATATTCTACCACTCATATCTCACATAGAGAAAGCATCATAAGCCAGAAGGTGAAAGAATTGGGTGAAGACAATTATAAAAACCAAGCCTTTTATGTTTACATGTTTCTACTAATTCTCGGTTCTCTATTTATAGATTTCCCAGTCTCCTTTGTGAAGAAAATTGAATTCATCCACACTTTAAGTATGGACTAATTTCTGAAATGGTGACATTAGCATACCTCATAATGTATGAGATTAAGAATGTGGTCTGGCCGAGCTTCTACCGTCCCTTTGTTTAACCAATAAACATGCGGACCTGTATCTTCCTTGTAGATATAGTTAAGCTAACATATTAAGAATGTAATTACAAAATGTTTTCCATAAAATTCCTCCTTTAAGAAAAATGAAATTGCATTAAGTACTACTGGAAAAGGATATATATAGTCCTGCCAGTCTAAGAACAGTTCCACCAAATTTCAGAACCACTGCTTCTGCTTTCAGAAGAACATCTGTCCTAGTGCTCCGACCAATTGGTACAACAGGAGAATCCTGAATACCCACACAAAAGAAATAATTAATTACCACATTATGTCACGCGGCTAGGAAAAACAGCAAGGATAAATAGGTGAATCGATCATATGTGAAACAAAGAGCCCCGCTACTGCACTGACAAGCCTACATCATATGCCTTTTCACACATTATATGCCTATTCAATCTCATGCTGGCTTTGGAAGAAAGGAATAGGCCCATTGGAAAATAAGCTGGACATCCAAATATTTCAGGAGCACTTCTACAAGAACTTTTCACACTACATGATAGATTTTCACATTAAGATGATCATGCTTCATATATCTTAGCATCAGCATAGACAAAAGATATTCAGGCTATGTAAATGTATTTTCATTTTGAAACAAATTTAGATGAAAGAAGAGAAAGGGGTGCTCGCTGATGCAGATCCAGTTCTTCAAGTTTCTCAAACTATCATGAGACCAAATCTGATTCTAGAAAGTTTTACAAGCTCGTTTGCGAGGCCTATACATCCATGCAATCATGGGATTGTTCTTCATATGGAAAAATCTTACTCTAGCACAATTTATTTTGGCTAGGTGGAAAAGAGCATATAACTATTTACATATGAACAAACATTCATTTAAAAGGAAGGAGCACATAGTTATATCCTGCCATATAACATGTATGTGTAGGTATGAATATTATCATGCCGTACTCACTAGATTGGTATTTTCATACACCAAAACAAGTAAAATTTTGTCTAACCCCCATGTGGTTAGCCTAGTAGTCTGGTTCTTAATGCTATTCCATATATCTACAAACAGTTTCTGTTCCATTTCCACCAATTTGTAGGCATCAACTACACAATGCAAACTAGACTGTACTAATCCATAGGTTTTGCACTGTGATGGTTCACCTCTCTTTTAAAAATGACTATGCACCTCTGTTACCGGAAAAATATAGATAAATTATATAGTACATCTGCTACCTCGCACTCACATTCATAATTAAACTGTAATCAATTAAATCAAAAACCATTTCACTCCTTCGAAGACTCTAAAATAAATATAATCAAAATTTTTTTCCATAAGTTTCAAAATTCTAAAATAAATCAAGGGTGAAATGAATGGAAAGCAACTGTCAAAAATTTACAAGATAAGGAAATAGAGCCAGAACATAATATTTAGGCCAGTCATGATTTCATCTCCCATCACCATGTAGATATCTTTATATTCCCAGCATCCTTGAACACAAGAGTCAAGTACTAACCCAACATAAAGCAGTCATAGACAAGCACTGCAAATCTATATACTAAGTTAATGCCTCAACCTCGACAAGAAAGATGTGTCTTCCGAGAGAATATTAAAATAATGATGCAGAAACTTAGTACCAGTAGAACAATGTATTATGTCAGATGTAACACCTCGTCACATTGTCCATTATCAAAGCAATCGTATGGAGCTGAACTTGATGTGAATAAGAAAGAACCTCCCCCATTCCAATTCAATGCAGCCTGTCTGATTGACCATTTAAATCAAAGATAAGTTTGGAAGGGAAAGTATAAGCTACTAATTATATACAGGATCTTATAAGGATCAATTTACTTTCAGATCTCATAAGATATGAGGGTAAGAACCTAGATGAGTGTGATTTACGAGATGTTTCTTAAGTGAATAAGAAACCAGGCATATCTCTTTCTTGCATTATTTGTATCAAATGATAAAAGCATGAACATTGTCAGGAAAAGCACATGAGAAAATTAATTATTATGAGCAATGCATATAATGAATGACCATGAGCAATTGGAAATGGCAACAGTATCCATCCAGAAACATGAGGCACCAATTCAATTAGACCAAATGCCAGAATAAACTCTACAGACCTGTACACCATACTTTCAGAAAGTACACCACACTATACAGGTGATGAGGAAACACAATACATAAATCTAGGTCATCGGGTCATTCAAGGAAAACAGAGCACATCCAACCATTGCATATATACCCTTATGTTAGAGCCAGTGTTTGTCCAGTAATGTTATAATGAGTTTACAGATTGATCTGTATCAATTCTATATGCTTACCTCACATCACCAGGATAGTCAGGAGTCCGTGAGGGAGGTGCACAGAAAATGACGTAAGGAAACTGGTGTGCAGGTTTGACTTCCTTCAAAGATGGTTTAATACCCATCTTGATCAACTCATCATGGTGATCTGTCGTCATAGTCTGGCCATAAATCTGGCTTCCTGGATGCACCTGCAGGATGCATAAACATTTTTGGCATCAGCAATTGAATTTACAATTCATAGGAAAAAATAGCAGACATACTATCAGCTATCATTAGTGAAGGAACCGATGATCCATCGCTTAATTCTATGTATAGTTCAAGAATAGTAAATCAAATGTGCAATCTCATTGCCCTAATGAAAGAGCATGTTGTAAGAAAGATGGATAGGATTGGAAATGAAATTTAACAGCATGGTACAATATTGAACCTAAACTTGAGTTCAGTTAGAAAGAAAACTCAAAGTTGAGCTGATCAAGACTGGCTTTTTCAGATTTTGCTCAACCAAAACAGGTGCTCAACTCAAAGAAGTACTTGACAGGCTTGAACTCGGGCAGATTAAGCTTGTATATATGTATGTATGTATATATGTACGTATGTATGTATACATACATAAATACATATATGCATTTAACTACATGCAAGTATGTATGTATATGTATGCGTGTATGTATTCCTTCTAATAAAATCACAATGAAACTCGAATTCAACTCAAACTCAGTGTATAGATAAGAGGCTCGCATGCCTGTTGAGGCCAAAACTCCGAAGCTTAAATCTTACTCAATAAACTATTCAAGCAGCTCAAGTTTGAGCTCAACTTGCTACAGCCAAATCATACTTAATCGAATAACAAAAAAACTCAAATAGTTTGCAGTTCACACTAGTTCATTCACTCCTCTAAGTGGAACACAACTGGCACTAGTGAGTCAAGAACGATTACCAGTTAAGCTAAAAATAGTTGGTTCAAATGGCTGTAACAAGTTTACATACCTCCCTCCATTTCTCTGCCACTAGGCGTCCAAGAGTACCTGCTCCAACAATGAGAAGATCAGTGCTTCCCACTTCCATGTCTTTTTCTAGGGCACCTTCACCCACAAATTCAATCGTTGAACAAATCAAGTCAAAAAGTAATGATTCTTTTGTTACTAAACAGAACAGACACAGTAAGCACGTCAATCTAAAAATCTCAGCCAACGACAAAATCATTCACCACATATAGTTAGGAAGAGCAGAACTTCGATATTTCACTTTTGTGGTTTCGGATGAAGCTCAAGAAAAACATATCAATGATATCCTCCGCATTTGTTTCGTGGATTTGAATGATAGAACATACACATAATTAGTGAAAAACATCTTCAAGCAAATGAAAATGTTCCATTACCGATATCGTTTCCTTCCACTCACAGCACGCCTAAATCATTATCCTCACTCGTGGTGCCACAGGATAACTACAATATTAAATTATACCAAGTACCAAAAAAGAAAACATTAAAATATTATCTGTGAAATAAGGCACGCTTCTTTATTTTCCAAAAGGAACCTGTTCGGGACTATTATATCCGCACAAACAAACTATTCTGCATGATCCAATGAATTTAAATTATTATTCTTTTAATAGAGCCTAATTTATTTTGTTTTTTAGTCATAAGTAAACAGAAATTTTCTCCAATATGATACGCCTCGAACTCATCCGAAATTCAATATAATTGTATATAATTATATATATGTGATTGTATATAGGACTCAAGAACTTATAATCTTCCGTATATATCAGGAAAAAAAACAAACTTATTGTCTTTCCCAAATGAATTACGAAATTTTAACCTAAAATTGAACAAAACATGTTCTAATTCATAGGTAAAACAATGTCAAGAAAAGAACTCCAAGCGAGAGAGACCGACCGATTGTGGAGGAAGCGTGGACGCAGAAATGCGTCTTGACTGAAGAAGAGTGGCGAGTGGTGAGATTAGGGTTTCGAGCTGTGAGGAAAGAAGGATTGAAGATTGAGTGACAAGCTTGGAAGTGGTTGGAAAGTGCAGTAGTGCGAGGAAGAAGTGAAGGTGTGAGGGTAAATTTGGAATTGGAAGCTAAAACCAGTTTCGTTGCAGTTATTGCTGTGGTTGCCGCAGCTGCGTCCATTTACGACCTCCCATGTAACGAATCACAATTCACGAGAGAGTGACACAGAGAGAGAGGTCAACTGTGTGCTCTGTGCATGTGCTCTTCCTGATTAGCTGTAAAATAGAGGTTAGAGTTAGTTAGGAACGTAAGGCAAAATGGTGGAAATATCAAATATCATCATAGGTTTTTCTTTTCTTTTTATTTTAAATTACACTAGATAAAATCTCACGCTGTGATACGGTTGTAACGCGAATGATTATTATCTAATTCACTATAAAAATCAAGACTTATATAATAAGTATGGGTACTAGCATATATATCAACTAACAAATGCTATATTTACATGCGTTTGTGAGATTAAAGAAACGTTTAGTTTTTAAAATTAAATAATATAAAAAAACTAAACAGCACAAAAATAAAAAATACACGATAGCATAATTAGTTTTATTATATTATATTTGATTTATATTGTACTTAATACAGATTTTTGTAATGTATTTTATTTGGTATATATAAATACTACACTCAATATTATATTTTGATTTTTATACACTCAATATTGTCTAATATTTATTTAATTATATTTTTATATTATTTAAAAAGTATAAATTTTAAACATCGTCCAATCTTTATATCCTTAATATTATCTAATATTTGTCTAATTACATTTATACCCCTCCCAGAAGCATTGACGAAAGGCTTGATAAGGTAACTAATATCTTGGTAGATCTAACCTGAGCTGTTCATGCACTATCTTACTAACCCACTGAGACCATATAAAACACTTTACAAGCTGCTCAACCTATTAGAGGTCAGAATCCAACTTGACCAATTTGAAGTAGAGAAGTTGGCAAATAAGTAAGGCAAAAGATAAACCTGAGAGAGCTCGATGAGGAGGAAAAGGAGTATTTTGAGGAGGAGCGTATACGAGTCCCCAGAGCATCCGACCATGTGAAGCTTCGAATTTCGAGTTTCAATGGATCTGGGAATGTCGACGAGTATCTGGATTGGGAAGAAAAGGTGGATCGTATATTTGATTATTATCAATATGGATTATGAGAAAGTGAGGATTGTTGCTATTAAATTCTCCAGATATGCCGCCATGTGATGAAATAATTTTAAGGCCATAAGAAGAAGAGAAGAGTACCAAAAGATTAACACCTGGCCCGAGATGAAGAGAGTGCTTAGAAATAAATTCGTGCCGGAAACATATCTCCAAGATACTTTCACTCGACTCCAGGAGCTGAGACAAGGAGGCTGAACTATTGATAAGTATATTCAAGAATTCCAAATACTTATAATATGATCCGAAGTAAAAGAACCACCAACCCAAACAGTTTCAAGATTTATCACTAGATTGAGAGGAGACATCCGAAACATTGTGGAGCTCCAACGATTTGATACGATGGATGAAGCTATTAGGATTACCCAGCAAATAAAGACAAAGAAGGATCCAAGTAATGACCAGATTACCGACTAGCTATTCGAACAAGAAAGTCACCAGACTCTATCGAATACCAAGCCGAGCAGAAAGATTGATGTCAGAGTCGAGCAAAAAGGCCGACTCGATAGTGAAGTGCCGACCTGAACTTATGAGAAGGGGCAAGGGTCTAACAAGAAAACAATCCAGATTAAGTATTTTAAGTATCAAAGGTTTGGACATATGGCTGCTCGGTGCTCGAACTGACGGACGATGGTCATTAAAGGAGACATCCCGAAGCTAGAAGCATAGAGCATAGATGAGGAACCTAAGGAGGAGGAGGTTCCTATAGAGAAAGAACTGATTGAGGAGGATGTGTTTCCTAAGGACTTAAACCAGTTATTCATGGTTATTCGACACACTATGACCGTAGAACCCTCACGAGAGAAAGAGCAAAGAGAGAATTTATTTCATACCACCTGCAAGGTGAATGATCAGATGTGTACTCTCATTGTGGATAGCGAAAGTTGTACCAACGTGGCATCGACCAATCTTGTTTCCAAACTGAAGATGCCGACTGTTGCACATCCCAGGCGGTACAAGTTGCACTGGTTGAGTGAGAAAGGAGCATTACATGTCACTCGGCAAATATTACTGCTAATCACTATAGGGCATTACTCTAACTAGATCTTCTGCAATGTACTGCCTATGTGCGCTTACCACGTGTTGTTGGGTAAGTCGTGGTTATTTGATAGGAGAGTTATACATGATAGCTACAAAAACATGTATATGTTCGGGAAGGACGACTGGAAGATCATGCTGAATCCAATGCAGCTAAGAGAAGTTAACAAGCTACAGATGAAACTTTCTCGGGGATCAAAAAAGATTTTGGTGATGAGTAGAGCCGAGCTCTGAGAGACCATCAATGCTAACGAACCAACCCTATTATTGGTCAGGGGATTATTAGAAATAAAGGAGTGGGGTAAGCTTCCCCAGGAAATCAAAGAGTTGCTTGATGACTATGCCAACCTGATTCCAGAACAGTTACTTGAAGGGTTGCCCCCAACTCGAATCATAGAGCACTGCATTAACTTAGTACTCGACGCTGCACTGCCAAATAAGCTAGCTTATCGAATGAATCCTGAGCAGGCTTCTAAACTCCAACGTCAAGTCAATGAGTTACTAGAGATAAGCTATGTAAGAGAGAGTCTCAACCCCTATGTTGTGCCTACACTTCTAGTGCCGAAGAAGGATGGAACCTAGCAGATGTATGTTGACAGCCGAGTCATGAACAAAATCATGATCAAATATAGGTATCTAATCCCAAGGCTACAAGATATGATGGATGAACTAAGTGGAGCCAAAATTTTTAGCAAGATTGATCTTAAATCGGGCTACCATCAAATCTGCATGAAGCTAAGAGATAAGTGGAAGATTGCGTTCAAGACTCGACATGGACTTTACGAATGGATGGTCATGCCCTTCGGCTTATCAAATGCCTCGAGCACTTTCATGAGACCTGTAAACCATATGCTGAGGCACCTCATCGGGAAGTGTGTCATGGTATACTTTGACGATATCTTGATCTACAGTACCAACATGTCAAGTCACTATGAACACATCAAGCAGTCTTGGATGTTCTTTGTGCCGAGAGATTATTTGGCAACCTAAAGAAATGTTACTTTTGCTAGGAGGAAGTGATATTCTTAAGCTATATAGTCGGAGGAGGAGGCTTTCAAGTCAATGATGAGAAGATCCAAGCAATTGTTGAGTAGCCGACCCCTACTACTTATGCTGACATGAGAAGTTTCCATAGATTGGCTTCGTTTTACCGAAGGTTCATTAGGAACTTTAGCACCCTCGTTGCACCACTTACTAAATTAACAAAGAAAAACACCAACATCCGATGAGGAGAAAGGTAGGAGAGGAGTTTTGCTGAGATAAAGAAGATGTTGACCTCCTCCCCAGTGTTAGTGCTACCAGACTTCGACAAAATTTTTGAGCTAAAGTACAACACATTAGGCATTGGAATAGGCATTGTCCTAATGCAGGAAGGCCAACCAATTGCCTTCCACAATGAAAAGCTTCGAGGACCCCAATTAAATTACTTCATGTATGACAAAGAGCTCTTGGCACTAATCCGAGCACTGCAACTGTAGCAGCACTATCTACTACTGAGAGAATTTGCCATATATACTGACCACGAGTCACTGCGGTACCTCCGAAGTCAAATCAAGCTATCAAAGCAGTAAGAAAGATGAGTTGAATTCCTTAAGGGATTCAATTTGTGATAAAGTACAAGCAAAGAAAGAGCAACGTAGTTGCAGATGCTCTTTCAAGGAGGCATGCGCTCTTATTAAAACTGCAGACTAGGCTGTTTAGTTTTGCAAGTAATACTCTGAGGATCCAAGAATAATACTCTAAGGATCCACACTTTAGACCAATAATTTTGCGATGCGTGGATGGGAGGACAGTGGACAAGTATTATGTAGAAAATGGCTATCTATTCCAAGGGGGGAAATTGTGCGTGCTGACTTGTTCCTTATAGGAATTATTAATCAGGGAAACCCACAACGAAGGACTCTCCGGATACTTTGGGGAGAGAAGGACCTGTAAACTATTGGATGGCTGATTCTTTTAGCCAAGAATGCGGAGAGATGTGCACTGAGTGGTCGAAAGCTGTACTATGTGCAAAAAGGCCAAGTACCAAGTCGAATAAGGGAAGGCAATGCCCCTATCTATTCTGACAAGGCCATAGACTAAACTAAGCATGGACTTCGTTTACAAACTGCCAAGAACTACCTAAGGAAAAGATTCCATAATGATCTTCATAGATTGGTTCAATAAGATGGCACACTTTGTGCCTTACACCAAAATTAACAACGCTTCGACTATTGCTTCTCTTTTCTTACAGGAGGTTATACAGATACACAGTGTGTCAAGAAGTATAGTCTGCAACAAAGACTTGATGTTCTTAAGCCATTTCTAGAGAACCCTATGGCATCGGTTAGGAACTAAATTGCTCTTCAGTACCTCATGTCACCCCCAAACTGACAGCCAAACAAAGGTGGTTACTCGTATTTTAGGTTTACTGCTCCGAGTTGCAATAAGCAAGAACTTGGCTGATTGGGATGTCTGCCTACCAGTGGTCGAGTTCACCTATAACCGAACCGTACATGACACTACTAAGTAGACTCCCTTTGAAGCGGTCTATGGCTTCAATCCCCAGTTGCCCCTCGACTACGCCCCTGTACTTGAACCCACGCAAGAAGACCCCGATACCTCGATCAGAGCACAATCTCTTCAGCACATTTATGATAAAGTCACTCTGCACATCGACTAAGCTACCAAAAGAATGTGAGAAAAGACCAAGGGTAAGTCGGCCAAACAATTTTAGTTAGGAAACTTGGTATAGCTATACCTTAACAAGGAACAATTCCCAAATAAGAAGAAAAAAAAATTATCTACAAGAGAGGAAGGACCTTTTAGAATCCTCTAGAAAATCGATGACAACGCCTATAAGTTGGAATTGCCTAACGACTATGGGGTTTCTCATGCCTTCAATATTGCCAACCTCAGTCCATATCACCCTAACGGAGAACTGAGCGAACACCATTCGGATTTAATTCCAAATCCAAAACAACCCACAAGGAATGATGGGAATCAGGTTATCTGACCTCTTACCCGCAACCAAGCCCAAAGACTAAAGGGGCTGGCATAACGAATCCTTATGTTCCAACTAAATCCTATCGAGGCCGAGTACTCCATTGCCAAGTCACCTTTAATGATGTACAGTATAACCACCCATTATCCTGTGGTATACCGAATTGATGATTACTCTCTATTGCTGAACCAACCTATCATTCAACATCATCCTTACTGAGAAGCCAAGAGATAGAGAATCTAGACTAACTAAGCTATCCCTACTCGAACAAGCCCATCTATCCATACTTTTTTTCCATCTCTCCTAACAACCTCACTAATGCAGCATCGCCATGTGTACAATATCATAAGTAGAATCTGTAGCACTTGTTTTCCTTGTATATTCATTTTTTACTCTTTTGTAACATGTACATTGCCCCTTTAGGAAATGTCCTTTTTGTCTTTTCCATTTTGGGCAAGTTACCCTAGCTTACGGTCATAAATACCCTTATACTTGTAGTTATAATACATCAAATTATCTTCAATACACTTTGAATACTTTCTTCCTTATGTAAACACTGTTGTTTGCTCTCAACATCACTCTTATCCTTTTCCTTAAGCAAGGTTAGGTGGCAAGTAACCTCATTAGACCAATTCGTGCATCATATCGAATTGTACAGTGAGTCCTCGGAAGTTCCATTGGTACATCATATCCTGTAAAGCCGTTCATGGGTTTTTGCTTACTATTTCATTTGTCATTGTCACTCCTTTCGTATCTTTCCCCATTAACCCTTTTTGAGCTTTTTGCAAGCTCAGACCCATCCAGCAATCGGCCTTATCTGTTCTTAGTCACAGTTTGTAACATAAAGACTATATAAACCCTTACTACCATTACATTAAACTTTTTAAGGAAAATTCATGAGAAAGCTTGAAAGAGCTTTTTTTTTTTTTTTTGAGGAAATTTGGAAATTTCAAGATAATAAGATTTATTTATGAAGTATAAGTATCTAAGAAGAAAGATGACTTAATATCAAATGACTACCATCACTTGAAGCTCTACCCCGCGCCAAAGCTAGCCAACAACCTTCCTACCATCGACAGCCACCAAATTGTGTCATACTAGTGAGTCCTAATTTCAACTTGATTTTCCCTAATTTGTTAAAAATATCAAATTTTACTTAAAAATTCTAGAAAAAATTTAAAAATTCTAGAAAATTTATTGTAACATTATTTTAAGTATATTTTCATGCGACATTGTTATTTTTACAAAAATCTTTCATTTTGCATATCGCATTTAAGACAAGTGACTTTCGAGACAAAATTTAAACTCAATTTTTAAGAGACCAAATAATGTAATTTCTTTTTCAAAATCTTTCAATAAATACCCTATATTATATAGATGAATGTTATGTCAAAAGTTTTTCCAAAAATTTTCATTTTATTAGGGTTAAATTTTTAGTTTTTGAAAACCGAAAAGTTGGAAACTTTGAGAAATCCACTATTTATCAAAAGATTTTATTAGATCTGATTTTTCACCACCTTCTGAATAATTTTTAGTTACATGTAGTAAGTTGATCTTGACATTTTAAATGGAAATAAGGTATGAAAAGATGGGTTTTTTGAAGATGAATATGATGATTTTTACTTAAATATTTATGTGGATTTTCACTAAGTTGATAAACTAATTATTTTTGTTAATAATCAATAATAAATTGAAAATTTTAGCTACCGTACATGAACAACTTTCACACTAAAAACCATGATTTTTTAGCTTAGTATATGTATTTAGGTACATTAGTTAATTAAGTGTGTTTAACATTATTTTTGGTTGAATTTCTAATTGTACATGTTAATGTAGATGAGTTTCAGGCCACGCAAGTCAATATTGGTAGAATTTCAACCTTTTTTTTTTTTTTTTGCTTTAGAATTTCAACTAAGTTGAATATGAACAAAGGTAAGGGAAGAGTAAAATGTGACATTTTTTTATGAATTTAATGGCAATAGATGACTTTGGCTTTTGAAAAGCTGAATTTAACTCAAATGATTAAATTCAACTTACAAACCAATTTTTACTTTTACTAATGAATCCAAATACAAATGTATTGCATTATACACATCGAACCCAGAAATATGTTACAACCTATACGAGTACCCGATATGCCTTGGCCACATATCTAAGCTATTTTACCCAGAAATCTACTATACAATGCCTATGAAACTTCTATTACTCAACCAAATTGTAGCCACAATAAAAAAAAAAAAAAAAAAAACAAAAGTAACCAATAGACACCAATCAAAAGAGATATTGAATGACTAACTAAACAAAGTTTCAAATTTATATGAACATATGTGCATCTACAAACAATATGTGTCATGAAATATATAAACAAGTACATATTGGCATATCCATCTAAGGGTGTCTACATCAATAACGCTTATAGACATGCACCTCCCCTTGCTCGTCCATCTAAGAACTAGGCCGAGACTGCACCAATTGATCACGATCTAGTTATATAATCTAAGAGTCATCTTAACCCGAAGAGCTAGAAGAGTATGGCACCCACATGGTTATCAAAGAGGGGTTAACCTATATGAGCCCCTTGCCCATATCTTCAGCCTAATCTAAAGGTTGTCTCTTAAACAAGACTAGGGGTATCTAGGAAGGACCAAAATAGATGCTATTTACATACGTACGGGTGTCTAATGCTAGACTAAAGGCTATAGAGGAGATCCGTCAGAGGAGGCGTAGTAAGGTAAGTAGTGCTATGGCAAGTGGCGCTCCGATGATAGATCGTCTCTAATTTACATCTGTCCCTACCTACATTGTACCCTACCATATCCATAGCCTTGGCTACAATCGCGTCTTTGCTAATATCCTCCATAGGGCACATCCTCTAGAAGGGTATCTTTACCCTCATCATCGAAGCCTAACATTTGTACATCATATGGCTCATGCAAGGTGAGGCCCCGAAACTGTTGGACAATCCTACTAACCTTCAGCTGCTTAGTAAGGATATCCTCGCATGTCATCTATGGCAGCCGATCAATGAAATCCATTTACATAGAATAGAACATTAAAGGATTAACTTAATCATGCAAGAAGTAATGAAATAAGCTCAAGACATGTGATAACATATTGAATATCCCACTATGGCTACAATCCAGCCAATGTACTACCTCATCTTCAGCTAATACCAAACTACATAATCCAATCAGCTCCTGCATGGAGGGATGACTTTCTAGCAAAAAAGACAATCCTGTACGATCACGTTGATGACTGCTGAGTAGAGGTGATAGGTCAGTCGTGCCAAGTTGAAGAAATAATTCTTCTGAGGTAAATTCACCTCGAATGCATTTAGTACGGCTTAGATTTAGGTCTGTTAGATAGGTGGGTGGTCGAATCTACTGAGCTATTGCTCAAGTATAGCTCTAATCAATAACTAGAGACAATTAATGAGTACAAGAAGATTCGACTCGACCAAGACATCAGGTCAACAGATTGCAACAACTCAGACTCCTCGGTAGTAGGTCATAAGGAAAGAACTCACTTGACCATTCTTTCCAACCCTTAAGCTCAGGCTCAGGTCAAGAGCTCAATAGCTCAATGGTTTAATTCTTATCATCCTCGCTGGGCTAATTAGGATTTGGGATCAAATTCGACTGGTACTCATCTAAGTTATCCTTTGGTCGATAAGGGCTGAAGTCGACAATATTAAACACGTCTGACACCCTAAAGTCTTCTGGAAGCTCTAATCAGTATACATTGTCATTAATCTTCTAAAGTATCTCGAATGGTCCTTTTGCTCTAGCAGACAGCTTGTTCTTCCTTTTTATTAGGGAATCTTTCCTTAATCATGTGTAGCCATACTTGGTTACCGGGCTGAAACTACTTGATCTTCCTTACTTTGCCTTTCTCTTTTAATTTTCTAGCAACTCAATCAATCTTCTAGGCAACTTATTGGTAAATTTGCTGCATGGACAAGGCTCTGGTTGTTGCTTCTAGATTTTCTTAGTTAATAGACGACATGGGTATGTAATCTAAGGTTAGTGCAAGTTGAAACCATAAATGACCTCAAATGAAGCATGCCCAGTGGTAGCATGTATTGTCTTATTGTAAGAAAATTCAACTACAGGCAGGCAAACATCCTAGTTAGCCAAGTTCTTCCCCACCATAGCTCAAAGCAATAACCCTGGGGTATAGTTAACCACGTTTGTCTAGCTATCAATTTGGGGATGGCAAGAGGTGTTGAACAGCTACTTGGTTCCCATCCGATGGCAGAAGGTTCTCTAAAAATGGCTTAGAAATTTTGAGACTCTATTTTACACCATACTCTATATAAGCGAACTACTTCCTACAAGAACAAAAAAGCAACAACCAAAGCATCATTAGTTCCGGTGAAAGGCATAAAATGTGTCATTTTGCTGTACCTATTTATGACAACCATTACAAAATCTTTGCCTCAGATAGTTCGAGTAACCCAAAGATAAAGTCCATACTGAGGTCAACCCATGGTTTGGTCAAGACAGGTAAAGGCATTACCTTCCCTTATTCTGCTCAACTCTTTTCTTTCTTACAGACAGAACATCTCTCAATCACACGATGCACGTCTCTTTTCATTCTAAGCCAAAAGAACCTGTCATTTAGCAGCTGGTATGTTCTCCATTCTCTAAAGTATCCAGAGAGTCCTCCAATATAAACTTTCCTTACCAGTAGCTCCCTAATCGAACAAGTTGATACACATAATTTACCACTTCTTAACAAATAACTATCCTCCACATGGTACTCGTCCACTACTTTTCCTTCTCTACAATGCCTATATATAAGACTAAAATGAGGATCATTCCAATATTGTTCTTTAATGCTTACAAACCCTAACAATCTAGTTTATAACTTAGTAAGAAGAGTATGTTTTCTTGACAGAGCATCGACAACTATATTATTCTTACCTCAGACTTATTTCATGATGAAGTTAAATCCCTTTAGAAATTTAATCCATTGAGCTTGGCATTTAGAAAGCTTAAATTGGTTCCACAAGTACCTTAAGGACTCATGATTGATGAATATCAAAAATTCTTTTGGTAGTAGATAATGTTTCCATATGCAAGAGCATAGATTAGGGCCAAAAGTTCTTTGTCATATACAAAATAGTTTAATTGTGCTCATCTAAGCTTCTCCTTATGGTTAGTAGATAATGTTACCATATGCAAGAGCTTAGATTAAGGTTAAAAGTTCTTTATCATATACAGAATAGTTTAATTATGCTCATCTGAGCTTCTCCTTATGATAAGCGAGAGATCGACCCTCTTACATCAGTATAGCTCTGATGTCAACACCTGACGCGTCAAATTCAAGCTCAAATACACTATTGAAGTTTGGTAAAGCCAAGACTAGATCAAAGGCCAATCTTCTCTTTACCTTAGCAAAACTCCTCTCCTCCTTCTCTCCCTACTTGAATTCTACGTTCTTCTTAGTAAGTTTAATCAAAGGTGCCACTATGGTACTAAATTCTTGGATAAATTGTCGATAGAATAATGTCAATCCATGGAAACTCCTCACCTCGGCACATGAAGTTAGGGTTAGTTACTCAACAATAGCTCATACTTTCTCTTCATCTGCTCTCAATCCTTTTCCACTAACTACGTAACCTAGGAAGATCACTTCTTCCTAACAGAAATAATATTCCTGCAAGTTTCTGAACAATCTCTTTGCTCAGAGAATATAAAAAATGGCGCAGATATGGATAGTATGTATTGCCAAGCTGGCACTATAGACAAGGATGTCATCAAAGTAGATAATGATGACGATGATGACAAACTTTCCGATCAGATCTCTGAAAACATGATTCATCAATCTTGTGAAAGTGCTTGGGTATTTGATAGTTTGAAAGGCATGACCATCTACTTAAACAAGCTATGTCGGGTCTTAAAAGTAGTTTTCCATTCATCCCCTTGCCTTATTCAAATTTGGTGGTATCCTAATTTCAAATCAATCTTACTAAATATCCTCGCACTACTCAATTCATTAAACATATCGTCTAGCCTCAAGATAAGGTATCTATACTTGATTGTAATCTTGTTAACAATCCTACTATCTATATACATGCACCAAGTGCCATTCTTCTTCGATACAAGTAATGTAGGCACAGCACAAGAGTTAAGACTCTCCCTTATATATTCATTCTCCAATAGTTTATTAACTTGTCTCTAAAGCTCTATAACTTACTCTAAGTTCATTCTATAAGTTGGTTTGTTTGGCAGGGCAACTTTAGATATTAAGTCAATGAAATGCTCTATTCCTCTAAAAGGGGATAATTCCTTAGGTAACTATTCTAGAAACATGTCGACATATTCATCCAGTAGTTCTTTGACTTTCGGGGGTAGCTCATCTCGCTCCTTCAATTCTAGTAGTCGCTTGATCAATAGAAATGTTAGCACATCAGCCTTAATCGCTTCTCAAAGCTTATCTCTACTCAATACTAAAGCCTTCCTTGATCCTCAAGCAAAGTTTAACTTATAGCTTGCTAACTTGACTCGGTAACATAGGGTTCAACATAATCTTCATCCCATCCTTCTCAAACACATACATGTTCTTGAAACCTTCATGAATAACCCTTCGATTGAAAAGTCATGGTCGACCTAGCAGCACATGAGATGCAAACATGGGTAACACATCACAAAGAATTTCATCGAAATAATTTCCAATTGAGATTGGCAACAGCACTTGCTAAGTGACTTGTAGTGCTCCCTTCTAGTTCTACCAATGTGGCTTATATGGCTTTAGATGTGAAACAGTTGGTAACTTGAGTTTCTTAATCAAGTCAACAAATGTTACATTGGTGCAGCTCCTATTATCCATTATGAGCACATAAACCTATCTATTCACTCTGCAAGTGATGTTGAATAGGTTCTCTCTCTACTCTTCTTCAATTGAGGGTTCCAAACTTATCGCATGTCAGACGACCAGAGTTAACTTATTCTAGTCTTCTATAAGCACATCTTTCTCGATCAAGTCGGCATTAATATCAACCTTACCCCTCACTTCTTTCTCCTCCTCTAATTCCTCATCTGTGTTATCTAATTCAATTTTCGGGACATCTCCCTTAATAATCATGGTCCTTTGGTTTAGACATTAAGTAGCCATATACCCAAACCCTTAGCACTTAAAGCACTTGATCTGGCTCGTTTTCCTTCCAAATCCTTGTCTCTTCTCATATGTTCTCGTCGACACTTCACTTTCAACTAGTTAACCCTTCTCTTCAGCTCTGGCTTCTGCCTTTCTAGTCGGCTTAGAACTCTATAAAGCTCAATAACTTCCCTAAGTAGGTCGATTTAACTGACCAGGTTAGCTCATCAGAGGTCAGGTCGGCATCTTCCTTCTTTGCCTATCCACTTATTGGGCTATTTTTATAGCCTCACCCAATTTAGTGAACTGCTAAAGTTCCATAATATTTCAAATATCATTTCTTAAGCTAATAAGAAACTTAGACACTATTTATACTTATGGCTCTTCTACTTCATAGCAAATCATGAGTATTTTGAACTCCTAAACATAATCATCAACAATTTACCTTCTTTGTGTCAACTCTTGTAACTGAGTAAAAGTGTTTTGCAAATAAGTATCCGAAATGAACCTATTTCGGATGTTCCTCTTCATCTCAAGCCAAGTGTTAACTTCCCTAAATCCTTCTCATCTCCTCATAATTTGAAAATTCTTCCACCACATCGCATTGTATCTTGAGAACTTTATGGCAATAGTCCTCACCTTCTCACAGTCCTCATACCGGTAATAATAAAAAAACATGCTCTACTTTTTCTTCCCAATTTAGGTAGTCGTCAACACTTCCAAACCCATTTAAGTTTGGGATTTAAAGCTTAACATGGTCAATAGCTCAAGATGCTCAAGTCCGCCCCTCTTTCTCATCATACTCTTCTTCTTTATCATCTTCCATATCATCTAAGTCAATCCTTCTTCATACTCATCCTTCTACTCCTCCACCTCGAACTTGTTGAGCTAGGATCTATCCTTTAGCAAGTCAAGCAGCTTGTGAAGTGTTTTGCACAGCCTCAGTAGATCGATAAGCCATTGCATGAATAACTCAAGTCAAATCAGTGATGAGGTTAACCATCTCATCAAGCTGCACATTTGTACTCCTATGGTACCTTAGGGTTGTCATCCATGATGGACAATACTACTATTGTCATCTTCAATACCAAAGTTGACACTAAGATCCATCATTCTTTCAACGAAACTCAATAAACAAACTCAAAATCCACAAAACAATGGAAACAGTATCCTTAACTCAAACAAATCACATACACCTCCCTTCACACAAAAGTTTAAGCTAGTTATCAATATAGCAAATGCCTTTAAAGAACACAAAATCTAGTCAAAACTTGCTCTATTTTCACATACTCAAAACAAGGCAAAATAGAGTATGTACCCACAATGAACTACTACTCTTTCTACTTGCTCAAACACTTATAGCTAACTTCTACGTACTATAATACATTACCATGAAAATCACTAATCACAATAAAGTTCAAACACAACTTACCCAAATAAAACCTTTACTCCAATACCAAGATGATGGGAACCGGTCTAAGGACAAACAAGAATAGTCTCTGAGATGGGTCTAGGCTTACTGAAAGCTTAAAAATAAAGTGGGAAATGCATGAACGACTCTGGAAGTAAAAATAAGCAAACCCCCAAATAACTCCAAAGATATGATATACTAGAGAACTTCCAAAGACTCACGGCTCAATCAATATAACGCACAAACTGATCTGATAAGAGTACTTACCACCTAGCCTTGCTTAAGGGTTAAGATAAGAGTAAAGCAAATAAGCTATGAGCAATGTTCACGAAAAGAAGTATATTCAATATTCTAAGATGTAAGATGCCTTACAAATATATGTACAGTAGATATTTATACCCAAAAGTTAGGGTATCTTACCTAAAATAGAAAAAACTAAAAGAGTAATATCTAAAATAAGTAACGTATAAGGAATGATAAAGGGTATAATTGAAATATAATAAAAATGGGTATGTCGTACAAAGGATTTTGTCACATGATTGCTCAAACACATGGCTCCCTATGAAGGGATGACTTTCTAGCAAAAAAAAACAATCTTTTATGATCAAGTTGACGATTGCCAAGCCAAGGTACCTAGTAGAAGTGGTAGGTCAACTATGCCAAGCTGAGCAAATATTTCTTCTAAGGTGAATTCACCTCAGACACATTCAATACAACTCGAATTCAGGTCAGCTGGTTAGGTGGCTGGATCTATTAAGTTGTTGCTTGAGTGTAGCTCTGATCGGCAACTGGAGACAATCAATAAGTACAAGAAGGTTCAGCTTGGCTCAGCCAAGGCATCAGGTCAGTAGATTGTAGTAGCTCGAACTCCTCAGTGGTAGGTTGTAAAGAAAGAATTTACCTAGCCATGCTTTCAAGCCCCCTAGCTCAAGCTCAAGTCAAGGGTCTAGTGGTTTAATTCCTATAAAAAATGATTCCTAATAACTCCAACAATAAGATATCGATAGATCAACTCAACCCAATGTATGGTTAAATCAACCCGAATACAACTACAAATGATGCTGACCAACTGTTGATAACTTACCCTATAAGGAACTCTAATTACCATCATCAATCGTCTATCATAACTAACCCCATTCTCCCCTTCCTTAATGTGACCATTTGTATAGCAAATCACTCGTACTTCATTCATTCTTTGCCCTATCTATAATCAACAATTATTTGTAAACAATTCTACGATAATATCAAACCATCGCTAAAGATGGCCTTTCAATAACCACACAACTAATGTTCAATTACTATACATTCATGATCACCTTAAAAACATTGTGTTCGTTCCATGTAATATCTACCAATTTTGATAAGAACTAATTGTATATATATATATATATATATATCATGCAGTTTTTTATAAGTAATCTAACTAGTTTGCACTAATGATATATACAAAACAATTTCTTATACACTAAATTCGGACAAAACAAAACTAAATTCCATGAATATTTTATTCTAATTATATGTGTACGTTATTTAGCATTCAGACAAATATAACACACATATATTTTCTAGTTATACGTATATAACACCTTTTAAATTCAAACCCAAAAAAAAAAACAAATATATGCTTTCTAATTTTACATATATATATACATACACATGCAGTTCATACATGTACTACACAACATATCTAAAAACAAAGAAGGCATATGACACTATATTATAACAATGCCCAATTTACAATCACTACAAACATACAATATACCATAAGAAATGATCATTTGGAGAGAAAAAATACCTTAATTGCAAAAACGGTTTTAGAGAGTGACGGTGCACAAAACCCACATAATACCCCGAAAAACCTACAAAATCCAACTACCAGGTTGCTATGATATGGTGGGCACTCAATTTTTCAACTCAATTTCGTATGAGATCGGTGCAAAGTGAGCAAATTGGAGAGGGATGTACATTAGGGTATGATTTTAGAGAGAGAAAAGGAAGGAAGCAAATGAAGAAGAAAGGTTCGTCTGAATATTTAGGGCAAAAAAATTGGCTTTGGAAAACTCAATTCTACCATGGCCTAATTGAATTCAACTTTTGGAAAACTGAATTCAGTGCAATTTAAATTCGGCTTTTCAAAAGCCAAATTCATGTGTGGTATTTCTAGAATATTTGTCGTAGAGTTGTATTTTTGGAATTTTTTTGCAATATTTTATTCCTTTCCCCTAAAAATTCTAGAAAAATACTAACATTATTTTAAGTATATTTTCATGTAAACTTGTTATTTTTGTAAAAATATTTCATTTTATATACGCCTTTAAGAAAAGTGACTTTTTAAATTAAATTTCAAATCAATTTTTAAATGACCAAACAACATAATTTCTTCTTCAAAATTTTTCTATAAATACCTTATATGATATAGATGAATGTTATGTCAAAACTTTTTCCAAAAAAATCATTTTATTAGGGTTTATTTTCTAGTTTTTGAATATCAAAAAGTTGGAAACTTCAGGAAATCCACTATTTATCAAAAGATTTGTTAAATATGATTTTTCAGCACCTTTTAAGTAATTTTTTATTACATGCAATAGGCTGATCTTGATTTTTTAAATGGAAATAAGGGATTTAATGAATAGACAGGTTTTGTTCAAAGTTAAACGTGATAATTTTTACTTAAATATTTATTTGGATTTCACTAAGTTATTAAATTTATAATTTTTGTTAAAAATCACTAATAATCAGTAATAAATTGAGGATTTTAGCTACTATACATGAAAATTTTTCACATTTAAAACCATAATTTTTTAGCTTAATATATGTATTTTAGGTATACTTGTTAATTAAGTATGTTTCTTTTTAGTTAAATTTTGAGTTGTGCATGTCAATGTATATGAGTTCCAAGCCACGCAAGTCAATATTGGTAAAGTTTTAACTAAGTTGAATCTAAACAAAGTTAAGGGAAGAGTAAAGTGTGACGTTTTTAATGAAATTGGGTGATTACAAAAGCTTTTGTAAAAGTTTTAGATGAGTTGGTGAAGGAGCTAATAGCTATAATAGGTTTTGTAGAAACTTTTGTAAATACTAGTATAAACTGCTAACTTGTAAAAGGTATTATAGAAGCTTTCCTGATCAAGTTGACTATAAGCTACAATTGTAGAAACTTTAGTATAAGATTTTCTGATATAAGAACTATAAATAAAATTCTTGTGGAAGGTTGTGTAGAAAGTCTCTTTAATAAGAAATATTTGTCAAGACATCGATACAAACTTGAGTAAAAGGTCTAATAGGGAAAGAATATAGCTAAATACCTTAGTAGAAACTTGAATAGAAGATACCCTAAGTTTATGAGGCCCTAATAGAAGGTTATTTAGAAGGTTTCATGTAAAAAAATATAAGTGAAAACCCTAGTTAAAACTTGAGTAAAAGGTACCATACACCTAATAGATCCCAGTAGAATGTTAATCAGAAGATAGGTAAAACCTAAGAAACCTGGTAGAAAGTTAAGTAGAAGGTATAAATAACCTATGTAAAAGTAATAACACTTAATACCCATAAACAATTCTTGTTGAATATTAAAAGAATGTTAAGCTAAAATAAAAGTACAATAATTAAAACACTCTTACTCTAATTAATCGTATTGAAATTTAAAACATAGTTTGTAATATACAGACCATCGATGACAAAAGCACTAAGGCATCTGTTGAATTATGTTGTTCTGCTAAATGTCATGATTGCTTTGTTGTATTTTGTTCCTCGATTTGAGTGTTTGCATTTAGTTGATTACCCCTAAAATGAACTTAAGCTAAACTTGGATTTAAACATCAACCAGACATACGTTGCAACCTACTAAGGGAGTGATTAGGATTCTCCAATAAAATACTAACCCTTCGATAAGACAGTAATAATTGGCCTTCCTCCAGTCCTAATCGAACTAAGTGGTAGGAGAAGAGACCACAACAAAGCTAAGAGCACTGGGTTCAAAGGTAATCATGGGCGAAGCCAAGTTTCCATTACACAAGCTTAAGTTTAGTAGTGAGTCATAGCATTGTGACTGTTATGTGTAATCTCCTTAACCTAAATTAAAGTGGACGCAATTTCTCTACCTTTACAACGGTTCAAACAATGTCGTATGGAGGCCATATGCTTGTTTGTTGTATTACATCTAACTACCTTACTGACAACCATGCTTTTTGTTGTGTTATGTATGCTTCCATCTCTATCCCCTTACTGAGCGGTACTTATGCATATCCTTATAGTTCTTTTACAGGTTCTAGAAGATAAACACTGAGATCAACCAATCTTTGGATGTATATAAGTTGGGCAACAAGTCTTTCATAAGGAGCAAACAGATTTAGAGCATTATTTTTGTCTTTCATTTTAGAGTCAACTAGGTTGTGTGTATGACCCGGACTAACTTATAATATTTTGGTTGTATAAACAATAATTGGAATTTCTTTTATAAATTTTCTCGTATAAAAAATTCTTATAAACTTTCATTACTTTTAAAGGGATTAAATAAATTAAACTTTTATTTTTCAAAGGAATTATATGAATCAAATGCTTCTATTTTACTTTAGATATTGAATTAGAGATACTCTAGAGTTATTTAGTCATATGTGTTTTATGTATACCAAGTCTATAGTAGTGGCTGAATAGCCAACTCCTATCATAAGTTGATAAATTTCCCCAAAATCCCTTATTGAGTCCACTCTCATGCAAAGACTCTCTAAGTACTAAATAGCCCCAAAAAGGTTGGGAGCAAACAAGCCGATGCAATGATGACCATGCTAATTTTCCTTTAGTTCATCCAAAATTTACAACGTTAACTATGGGAACCTTATCACTTTATCCTAAAAGGTCAAGTTAAAATCATTATTAGGTTTAAAGCCTAAAATCCATATAAGCCCTCTATATATACATGCATACATACATACATAGGGAAAAATACATTAGAAGGACCTTATGTTATCTTTAACTTTCCTTTTAAGATCTATTTTTTTATTTTTCTTTTTCCTTTTTCTTTCATTTCAAGATCTAAATTTTCAAAAGCAAGTAAAAATAAGACTTTTGTTAGTTTCTATTACTAAGTGCCATTTAAAGCAAAGCCTTAAATTAAAAAATAATAATAAAAACATAAGTCTTAAAATGGAAAATAAAGTGAACATGTAGGTTTAGGATCAAATGAGTGTAAAAAACCTAGGTCATTCCATTATTATATAGTTATTTTTCCATTTTAAGGCCTACCTTTATAAATATATATATAATATGTGTATAGATATATTTTTTCTATTTGAAGACCTAATATAATGACATTTATTACAAAGAGTGACAGAGTGCCTATCTTGACCTATTTTTCAAGACTTATGTTCTGAAATAAAAGTTATGAAAACATGGATCCTAAAATATAAAATAAATAAATAAAATTAAACAGGAGAAACATAAGTCCTTTCACCACATTTTCATATATGTTATATATGTATGTACGAGCACACATTCTATTTAAAGAAATAGACAATTTTAAATTATGTAAGTTCAAGTTAAATTGATACATTTCAGATAACTCATGGCATAGGCTTTTATACTTCTATAAATTTGCAGTCATATGATGTCCGGTTTTGAAGTATTCGTTTGCAGCAAAATATAAAAGAAATTAGTACTTGTGATGCTATGGGAGATATGACAAAATATTACACTAAGTGGAAGTGTACTATCTCATGAGTCCAAAAATTTTCATTTTTAGGTGTAGAAGGTCATTTCGGTAATTAAGTCTTTAACCTCACCATAGACCAATATTTTGAGTTAATGATAGAGTTTAGGAAATTGGCTTACTTAGAAATATTTTAGAGAGATCTGACTTGATAGGTTCAGCACATAGATCATCAGACTAGATATTCTGCTCTCGACCTACTTGGTTATCTCGTATACGAAAAGTAGACTGAGAAATAGTTTTTTTTTTTTTTTTGCCTATTTAGGCTTCATTTAGTCTTATTGGACCTTAAGGAAACTTAATTGGTCTTTAAACTTAATTATAATGATAATGGACTTTCTTTAGCTAACAAAAACCTTAAGCATACTTAGACCCATATCTAAGCCCATGAAGGCTAAAAGAGAGGATAGGTTTCAAATATAAGCCTCAATCTTAGCCATTCATCTTAAAGTAATTTGACGGATAAGATCAACTCTCAAATTTTATAAATAGGAAGCTTCTCTTCTCATTTGATTCATTCAAAACATTGGTAAGTTTAAGACAAACACCACATATCTATTGAAATCACTTCAAATAAGATTAAACAAACAATTCATCAGAACGATTCAAGAGCCATCAAGAACACCGAGTTCAATCCATTGTCACACACGCACATTCAGGATATCGAGTTTGCTCGTTTTTCTTTCCGTACCTTTTTTTAACAACATCCCTCCATATGTCATCAGCTTAAGATGTCTCTTAAGTTGACCCACACGTTTGTCGCACGTAATCAGCCAACGACAACAATCCCACCAGAAATTAGGTCAAATGGTACCTTGTTTGCAAAATATGACTATTTTAAATTTTACGTAGTTGAAAATATGGGGATAAAGAGATAAGAAGTGTATATACTTCAGCTTTTGGTAATTTAATATCTAAATTTTTAATTTTTGCAATCTAGTGCTTCTTTTCCAAATTCACTTTCAATTTAGTGTCTCCATTATCATTCGAAAATGGCGGTTACATTTTTTTTCTGTTTTAGTGTTTATACCTTAGTTTTGATTGCATTTTAGTGTTTGTACTTTAATTTGATGTATTTTAGTATTTAATCACACATTAATCTATATAAAATTCATTTTTAATTTTCTTAATTAATAAATTATTTTAATTAAAAAAAATTATTTTTTGTACAAGTAATTTCCTATTCTTTAACAAACTAATATTATTCAAATGTCCTTTGGTTGTAGGATATACTTTTTATTTGAAAATAACATCTAATATGCATCCTCTAACTGGCTAACTAAGTACAATTTAAAATGATTATAACTTACAAACCACATGTTATTTGGCTTAGAAATGTAAATTTTATGACTTGTCAGACAATACTATATACCTTACAAATTTGGGCAACAAGTTGAATAGAGCTTAAGCCTTCTTTAGACATTCCCAAGGATTAACCTACATAAAAACTCAAATTAAATATATATCTATGTATATTCACTTTAACTTCCTAATTGCAAACGAACACAAAAACCCTAAAATAAGAAATTGGAAATGCTCACACTATAATTGAAAACTCAAACCCTAAAGCCCTAAACCTAATGAAAGTTCTAAGCTTACTAAAACCTTAAACATAATAAAAAAGTCCTAAACACATTGAAATCATAAATCGAAAACCCTAATCCCAAGCGAACACTTAAAGACCCTAAAGCCCTAAACCTATGGAAGCCCTAATTGAATTTAGAAACATAGAACCAATCTTAAAATAAGTTTGACAAATAGAAGGGTCAAAAGCTAAGTTTCAAACACTTTCAATTAAATTAATTAAACAAGTTTTGACAAGCTAATAAAATGGAAGGGAAGAAGAGCCTACACATGAGACTAGGGTCGATGCACATCCCCTACTCACTTTCCTCTTATTTCCTTTTTAAAATTTAACAAGCCATTAGTAAAAGATCATCTAATTAGGAGAACAAATGAAAGACTTGACACAACCTTAAGATAGATAAGACAAGGCTTTACTACAATCCTCAGACAAGTTATACTAATTGTGGTACGTTGTCATAAGTCACTTTTTCCACCAAAACAAAATAGAAAAAAGGAAGGCAAGACAAGTCATCTACTCCCCTTTTAAGCAGTCGGTTTGGTGCTACTAATGAGGGCATCACATCACTTAATTTCTTCCATAAAATCTCACACCAATGAAACCCATACACTCTTACCCCCCTCCTCCCTTAAATAGACCTTATTAACAAGCAACTTCCTACTCTCTCTTGACCACTTTTCAACACTCAAAGAACTAGCACAAGAAGGCAAAACAAAGCCCCCCTATAAGTTTTTGCACTAAATCTACGCCCAACCATCCCCATTGTCCCTTGAAGCAAACTCTAACCCCACACTCCATAATCAACCTCAATGCCACCTTTAAATCTTCCAAAAAGACTACACATACCTACCCACAAGCCTGGCTACTCTAAGAGACGACAAAACTTCTTCACCTCACAAGCTTATTAAGGACTTGAAGAACTAAGTAGGTATAAAGCATAAGGACTTAGGACAAAATCAAGGGGAGCACTCTTTGGGGCGCCACTTATCATCATTAAAACCTAGTAAAGTCTTCTTTATATTTATATATAGCCCTAAGATATTCCATGTGTAGATTATTTCCTTCCTTTCCATGTAATGTTTCTTAGTGGTGGTTCACTTAGATTTATCTTATTAAGTAGTAAGGATATGTAACTATATTCTTGTTAGCTAACATCAGATAGGGGTACACTTAGAGAAAATGAATGAGAAAGCTTTGTAAAAAGCAAGAACACATACACAAAAAAAAAAAAAGAAGCCAAGATGACTTCCTTTATGCTACTAGATGTGGACCTTAAAATATCGCCAAGGAAGTTTCCTCCACTTAATGAAGGATATTTAGGCATGAAAATGCACCTAGATGACTATATGGTAAGTGTATGAAGTGGAACTAAGGAAAACACCCACAAATCATAAGAAAATACCCTCAAAAGCCCTACTCATCATGCGTTCTACATTTACTTGCCAAGATAAAGTGGGGTAAACTAATACATAAAAGATAAAGACAATAGTTAAGTAAGCACCAAGTTCAAGGATAAGTTGGTTATTGCCTTGAGTGGATATTTAAGGCCAAAAATCCTTAAAATGAATTTAAAAATGGACCTCAAACATCATAAACCCAACCGGCCAGCACCCAACCTAAACCAAAAATGTGGATAAGGCCTTAATTTGTTAAGTCCGAAACCTGAACATGAAAGCCTAATAAAGATAATAGGCCCTAGGATGCATATGGGCTAAACTACTTGAGATAAGCCTAAAAACCCACCACCAAGCTAGAAGAAAGCCCATGACCAACATATATAGAGAGAACAAAATCTTATAAAAAGCCTACGAGAAATTCCTTAAAGCCCACTAAAACAATTAGTATGCCCATTTCAATAAATAAATAAGAGCCTATATATGGCATAAAAACCTACTTAAAAGCTTATAGAATAAAAGATGGAACTAAGGTCAAGAACAAACATAAAACTTTAAGAAAACGACCACGTATGAATAATAAGACCCAAATAATAATCCAAGGCATAAAAATTAATCAAACCTACAAAACGAAAGCTTGATAATACAAAAGGAGTCCAAGGGGGAGCATAAATGGATGACTTGTTACTATTCTGATCGACACGCCAGAATGCAAGCCCTAACTCTCCAAATTAACCACACCACATGAAAGTATACTAAAAAATAATGAAAATCGACTATAAGATCTTAAGAATAGGATTTATAACAAGAAAGTTATATGCAAATAAAGAATTTAACCTAGCCAAGAAGAATACAAGAGCAAGTCATAATAATCAAAAGATAACCTTTGCCATCTAAATAAGATAAGACTGTAAAATGATAAATTCTAATTTTTCTTATTTACTTTGATCAGGTGATGTTAAGCCTGATTTTTCGGTTTCTTATTTAAAATTAATTTCTCCATTTCTGATTAATATTAAACCCTAACCCATTTAATATTAATCCTCGACTAAAGAAATTGAGAAATTCCGGTTTTTTTATTGAAAATAATTTTTGGAGTCGCCACCCGACCGAAGTCGGGAAAAGAAAAGAAACCATAACCAATTAGATAAATTGATTACGATTTGGCTATCAGTTTTTTATTTCAATTTGGATGAAAAATCAAAAGATTATGAGTTCGGGGGCTAACCTATTAAACCCTAACAAGTACCGTTATTTATTTACCGAAATTAAGATTATTCTTCTAATTATAATATTTAAAATAAATAAATAAATAAAAATAAAAATAATAAAGAACCTAAGTTTCTACAAATTTTATCGTCGCTTCGAAGGTGTCTACGTACCCGTTAGCCGGGATCAGACGATCGTAGTTCTTTCCAAAAACTTTAATGTGTTGGTTCTTTTTATAAAAAAAAAATAATTGGTTAAATTTGCGTTTTTATTAACCATTTCGTTTTTATTAAGAAAAATTCTTAGAAGTCTAATTTTTATTCCTAATTATAAAAAAAAAAAAAACCTAAAAACGTAATTTTTGAAAAGTCCCAAATTAAGATTTTTATTTAAAAACAACTAAGTGATAATTTTTTTTATTTTCAAGAAAAACCCTAAAAACCTAAAAATGCAATTTTTATGAAATATGCAATACTCTACATGATGAATCTTTTATATAGAAGAGATGATTAAAACATAAAAAAGAAAAAAAAAATTTCCTAATCATAGTAAAGATACCTAAATCATAGAAAAGATGCCTAACCATAAAAAAAATATTTAAACTATGAAAAAGATGTTTAAACCATAGAAAAGAAATCTAAATTATAGAAAAGAAACCTAAACAATGGAAAAGATACATAAACTAATAAAAAAGAAACCTAAATTATGGAAAAGATGTCTAACAATAGAAAAGATGTCTAAACAATAGAAAAGATGCCTGAACAATAGAAAAGATATATAAACTAATAAAAAAAAACCCTAAATTATGGAAAAGATGTCTAACCATAGAAAGAATGTCTAAACCATAGAAAGAATGTTCATACCATAGAAAAAAAAACCTAAACTATGGAAAACAAACCTAAACTATGGAAAAAATTTCTCGTAATAAAAAAGAAGTCAATTAAAGATTTTTTTTTCTAGAAAACCCTAACATGCCTAATACAATTTTTCTAAATTAATACAATATGCAAAGAACGAGATTTTGTAAAATATGAAATTTTATAAAAATGTCATTTTGAAAATATGAAATCTAAAAAAATAATAAAAAAAAACTAAAATTTAACTTAACACATATTCATTAGATACTAATGCTATAACTAATTACTAACAATTAAAGACGTAATAAAAATAAAAATAAAAAAAATCAGTACAAGTCTTAAAAATAATTACGTATATACTAAGTGAAATAAAACTAAATAAATAAGACAAGTTATAGACAATAATTAAAAACCACTATTATATACCTGTAAGGTAAAGCACGCAAAGCTGATGAAAGGGAACAGATTAGATCCCTAGTCCTATTGTGCGTGCGCATAACTATAGAATTGGTTTAAGGAGTGGGTTCGAGCATGTTTTTAACAAATGTGTAATTGTTCTTTTTAGCTCATACCATATAACCCCTATTTATAAAATTCGAAAACAAATTTTTTGAATCGAATTGAATCTAAATTGATAAAGATCTAAAATAAATTCGAATCTTACAAATCTTGATTTTATTAGATTTAACATCATCGTATTAGATTTGTTTTTTTTTTCGACAACTATTTAATCAAGATTTCATCAAATTAATTTTTTCGAATTTTTTCTTTTTTCTTTTCTTCCAACAATTTTCTATTTTTTTGTCTTTTTTATCATTTTTCAATTTTTTTTATTATTTTCTAAATTACAACCCTAAAAACAAAAATTATAACTACTATGGATAAAAATCAAGTATCTACAGCCGTCTCTCTTTATGGTGAAGTTTGAATAAAACTTTACTACAAAGACAAAAGTGACACCATTTTTGCCTCAAGACGACTCTGTCTTAAAGAACACTAAGATATTTAACAACGATAAGTTTGGAACGAAGAATAGCGAGGGTAGCGCCCTTGTAAGCTGATAAGAATCCCTAAAAGGAATCGTGAGAGTTTGTTCATACCCCTATGGATTGAATAATTAAAGCAGGCGAAGCGCTCCTTGAGCTAGCTAAGGTCCTAAACTAGATGAAATGGGTAAGCACTCCTAGAGCTGGCTAAAACCCTAACAAAATGAGAGAACTTGGTTATGCCTTAATGAGCTGACTAACCAAGGTAGTCAAAGCGCCCTTTGAGCTGGCTAAGACCTAAAGAATGAGTTGAGAAAGCTTGGTCGTGCCCTAATGAGCTGACTAACCAAGGCGATCAAAGTGCCCTTTGAGCTAGCTAAGACTTAAAACATGAGGAAACTTAGTCGTACCCTACTGAGCTGACTAACCAAGGCAGTCAAAGTGCCCTTTGAGCTGGTTAAGACCTAAAGATAAAGAAACTTGGTCATGCCCTAAGGAGTCGACTAACTAAGACTGTCAAAATGCCTTTTGAGCTGGCTAAGACCTAAAGATAAGAAAAATTGGTCATGCCATGATGAGTTGACTAACCAAGATGGTCAAAGTGCTTTTTGAGCTGGCTAAGACCTAAAACATGAGGAAACTTGGTCGTGCCCTAATGAGCTAACTAACCAAGGCGGTTAAAGCACCCTTTGAACTGGCTAAGACCTAAAGAATGAGAAACTTTGAATTGGGATAGCACTCCATGAGCTTGCTCAATCCCTAAGAGATTATAAGTTGGGCAACATTCCGTGAGTTAGGCGACTAAGAGCTTATGAAACTTTAGATTGGGACTATACTCACGAGCTGGCTAACTCCCTAAGAGATTATAAATTGGGACTATGTTTTAGGAACCAACCGGAAGCTTAAGAAACTTTAGATTGGGGCTGTGTTCTATGAGTTGGCTAGATTCCTAAATGAAAATATGAATTTGGACAGCGCTCCGTAAGCTGACTGAAGCGCTAAAGAAGATATGGATAGGAACAGTGCTCTATGAGCTGGTATATCCTTGAGAAAACGGATAAAGGGTAAGCACCCTTCGGACTCGCTTAAACTCTATTGACAGTTGAAAGTAAAACTAAGGAACATAGCCGACTCGAAAAAAAAAAAACTCTTGATTTGAGAAATTTACAAACGAGGAATTTAGTGAAACTGTTTATAACATGAATTGAAAATTTGGCTATTATGGATGAAATGGACTGAAAAATGAATGGAAAAACTTGTAACAAGCCTCCACTTTCTCTCTCTCCTTTTCATATCCTTTCATTTTCTTTTTTCCTTCTTTTTCCTTAAAAGTTTGCTAACGGATACAAATTCCTATTTAAAAGGCAAACGCTATAATCATAAAGGGTATCTCATATCTACCCTAGTTTGTAACCTAGACAATGAGCTTCTTGGATAAGCCTTAAACATTCATTTCGTAAGGAAAAGGTAACTCATGATTAATTTAGTCGAAGAGGACTTCCTTACGTACTCTCGATCTGGATTTCACTCTTGATTACTATTCTAGAAATTATAATCCAGTTTGTAAGTGATATGCTCTGATCGATCTGTTAGGTCTTTTTGGGTTTAGTATTGTAAATTAGACTTTTGGTCAAATGGTTTCAAAAGAAATTAATTAAGAGGGCCTATTTGAAAGAAGTGCTTTCGCCCAACCCGGGGAATACAAGTCAAGAACCTTTAGGAATGAACTAGATGTGCGCTTGCCCCAGTTTCAAAAATAATTTTTATCTTAGATAAATTATTCTTCAAAATTGGAAGAGTTTTGAGTAAGGAGGTATTGTGAGTAAGAAGGTCTTGTGTTTAAGAATTGAGTAGATAGAAAGGGTTTATGTTAGTGATTTGGAGTGTGATTTTGAACCGAATATGGAGTTTTTGGTTTGTGGTTGAGAACATGACTCTGAATGAATATGAGTTTTTGTGTTTTTGGTTAAGAATGCGATTTAAGGTCTTGTATTTTTAAAGCAACTTAGGCATTATTTGGTTAGAGATTTGCTCAAGCCCAATATTTGAGTATTTCCTCATTTTCCTTTTTCCTAGTTTTTTTCTTTTTCCATTTCATTTCTTTCTTTTCTCTCCCCAAAAATAACTCTCTTTTGTCGATTTTTGTTTGTCTCCAGATGAATTAAGGCCCTAAATCCATAGGTTCAAAGTATATGGGCTTAGATAAGGTATGTGTAACCTTTGAGACATTTATAAAAGTATTGGCTCTTCTTCAAAGGGAACAATTTAATAAAAACAAAAATTATCCTTGAATTGTTATTACCAAGGTAAGCACAAATCAGTTTTATCCTTCTCGCCTAATTAATGATCCTACCCTCCAAATCATCCTACTGTAGGGTGGTTCTTGCTAGGGTTTACATTTGAAAGGACTCCAAATTAGTCCAACGGGGTTATCAAAGGATAATTGTGTTTGGGATTTCAAAATGAATGCCTAACTTCATTTCGGTCTACGTATCAAATTCAAAATGGACCTCCTTTAAGGAATAAGTCCAAAATATCCTTACCATGATGTCTCTTAACTCTCAAAGTGTTTAAGGGTTAGTATATAAGATATAGCTCATCTTTTTTCATTCAAAACTTTTTAAAAGTGAGTTATTAATTCCTTACATAAGGATTGATTGACCTTAAGGTATTGACCTTACTCCCCAATTCCTTGGAACATGCCTCAGTTGTGAAATTTCAAAGACTAAATGCCCTATGCCCCAGACTTATAAGTCTTAATGCCCTTGAGCTTCCATATGTGATTTTAGGTTAGGTTCTTTAGGGTTCAAATGGGCTGGAACTGACAACTCTTGAAGTGGAAGGGACTAATGAATTGCCTTTTTTGTTTGTACCGGGGATCAAGCTTAGGATAATGTTTCATGGCTTTGTGTTTTGACTCGGTTCATGGTTGGACTTAATGGCTCAAGCCTTGAGTTAGTTCAACTATCTTGATGGGCTAGGGCTCAGGTTTGGTTGGGTATTTACTCGGGCCAAGTGGGTCTGTTTAGGTTAGCTGCCTTAATGGGCCAAGTAATTATGTTTGTCCTGAACACTATAAAGATTTGTAACCGTTAGCAAATTTCTCTCTTTTTCTTTTCTTTTCTTTCCTTCTTTTTTCTTTCTTTTCTCTTTCTTTTTTTTTTTTTTTTTTTTTGAAAGAGAGAGAGGAAAAGTTAGGGCTTTTGTGCTACAAAGACCGAGTGATGGAATTGTAAATGGAGGGTTACTTTACTAGAATTCTATATGCAAACCTAGAACAACATTACTAAAAGTCTATTTACAAATGAGGAATTCTAAAGGAAAAAGACTAAATAAAAATCTAAATCATATTTATTCCGAATGATAAAGGATAAAGAGTCAATCTATCCAAAAGAATGAATATTTCTAGCTAATAGAATACTAAGCAAAATGGTAATTACTTGAAATTATTTTATAGGTTTGATTCTTTTTGTTTTGTTTATTTTTTTTTTTGTTTTTATTATTTTTATTTATTTACTCTGCGAAGATTGGGCTCAACTAATGCAGGCCCAAATGAAAAATGATAGATTCGAGCCCTAATAGATGTACTAAGGTCTACAACTACGTAATGTTCATAGGGCTCTTATATAGGGGCAAGATGAGCAAAATCTTATTACTAATAAATTCTTACTTATTTGGGCTAAAAAGTTGGAACCATATCTAGAGTATCTCTTAAGGCCAATGAGGTAGGTAAACGTGGATCTGTTTAGAAGTCCCTTGACTCAATCTAGCCATAATTATGTAAAAATCAAAATTACAATCATCACCTATTCTAAACTTTACACAGAATTATTACAAATTATTTAAAAGAAAATATTACAACTACAACTTTACAACTGTCCTTGTCCATTTAGGTTTGTCACATCATAGGTTCTTACGATTTAAAAAAAAAAAATGTTTTCATGTGATGCAAAGGGCGGGTTCTAAAGGTTCTCAAATTCTGCAACCACCGCATTTTTTCAAAGCAAGGGTTATGTAGTCACATCTGAACTTGAGTGGGGTAGCCCGATTAGCCCTGGAAGGTGGTTACCCCACAACATCTGACACTTACATAATGACCCTCCTCTTAAGGTCGTAGGATGGCCTGATTCTGACCGTATCTACCATGCGTTTATGATGCAGAAAAATAAAAATAAAGTAAACCCCTAAAACTATCCCTAAATGAACTGCAATAAAGAAAATGTTAGTAAAAAAGAAATAAAATAAATAAATATATAAAATAATATACCTAAGTTCCCCTAGCCCTCTAGTGTCCCTAGTAGAGTCGCTAAATTATCGAGCCTGATTTTTGGATTTCTTATTTAAAACTAATTTCCTCATTTTCGATTAATACTAAACCTTAACTCATTTAATATTAATCCTCGACTAAAGAAATTGAGAAATTCTGGTTTTTTATTGAAAATAATGTTTATAGTCGCTACCCGATCGAAGTCGGGAAAAAAAAGGAAACCATAACCAATTAAATAGATTGATTATAACTGAGCTACCGGTCTTTAATTTCAATTTGAACGAAGAACCAGAGGGTTTCGAGTTCGGGGGCTAACCTATTAAACCCTAACGGGTACCGCTATCTATTTACCGAAATTAGAATTATTCTTCTAATTATAATATTTAAAATAAATAAATAAATAAAAATCAAAAGAAAAAAGAACCTAAGTTTCTACAAATTTTATCGTCGCCTCGAAGGTGCCTACATACCTGCTAGCCAGGATCAGATGATTGTAGTTCTTTCCGAAAACTTTAATATGTTGGTTCTTTTTATAAAAAAAATAATTGGTTGAATTTGCGTTTTTATTAACCATTTCATTTTTATTAATAAAAATTCTTAGAATTCTAATTTTTATTCCTAATTATAAAAAAAAAACCCTAAAAACGTAATTTTTGAAAAGTCCCAAATTAAGATTTTTATTTAAAAACAACTAAGTGATAATTTTTTTTATTTTCAAGAAAAACCCTAAAGACCTAAAAATGTAATTTTTATGAAATATGCAATACTCTACATGATGAATATTTTATATAGAAAAGATGCTTAAAACATAAAAAAGAAAAAAAAAATTTCATAATCATAGAAAAGATACCTAAATCATAGAAAAGATGCCTAACCATAAAAAAAATATTTAAACTATGAAAAAGATATTTAAACCATAGAAAAAAAATCTAAATTATAGAAAAGATGTCTGAATCATAGAAAAGAAATCTGAACAATAGAAAAGATATATAAACTAATAAAAAGAAAACCTAAATTAAAGAAAAGATGTCTAAATCATAAAAAGGATGTTTATACCATAGAAAAGAAACCTAAACTATGGAAAACAAACCTAAACTGTGGAAAACAAACCTAAACTGTGGAAAAGATGTCTCGTAGTAAAAAAGAAGTCGATTAAAGATTTTTTTTTTATTTTATGAACATCAAAATGATTTTTTTTTTCTAAAAAACCCTAACATGCCTAATGCAATTTTTTTAAATTAATACAATATGCAAAGAACGAGATTCTATAAAAATGTCATTTTGAAAATATGAAATCTAAAAAAATAATAAAAAAAACTAAAATTTAACTTAACACGTGTTCACTAGACACTAATGCTATAACTAATTACTAGCAATTAAAAACGTAATAAAAAAAAAAAGCAGTACAACTCTTAAAAATAATTTCGCATATACTAAGTAAGATAAAAATAAATAAATAAGATAAGCTATAGACAATAATTAAAAATCACTATTATGTACCTGTAAGGTAAAGCACGTAAAGTAGATGAAAAGGAACAAATTGGATCTTCAGTCTTATCACGCGCGTGCATAACTATAGAATTGGTTTATGGAGTGGGTTTGAGCGTATTTTTAACAAATGTGTAATTGTTCTTTTTGGCTCATACCATGCAACCCCTATTTATAAAACTCGAAAACAAATCTTTTGAATTGAATCTAAATTAATAAAGATCCAAAATAGATTCAAATCTTACAAATCTTGATTTTATTAGATTTAACGTCATCGTATCAGATTTGCTTTTTTTTTCGACAACTATTTAGTTAAGATTTCATCAAATTGATTTTTTCGAATTTTTTCTTTTTTAGTTTTTTTTTTCTTTTTTTTCCAAAAATTTTCTATATTTTTGTCTATTTTATCATTTTTCAATTTTTTTTATTATTTTCTAAATTACGACCCTAAAAACAAAAATTATAACTACTATAAGCAAAAATCAAGTGTTTATAGGTGACATCGATTTCGAGAAAGATTTACCACCTAACTATTACGACTACCAAAAATGGCCGAGTGAGTAACTTTCAGTGACTCTATATTTGGTTTTGTTTGTAGTCAATGGCACTAAATATCTTAATGATGCTAAATTGTTGCATATGGGGTTGCGAATATGCATGCGTGATGTTACTTGGTTGTTGGATGATTTGTCATTGCTATAAGAACCTAAAATGCTTGCATTATAAATACCTATAGGATTGGTGCTTGTGTGTATTGATTATTTGTTCACTTAAATTAACCAACCCAATGCCTACTCGACTAATTAATAAATGGATTATGCGTATCATGACATTGAATTATGATTATACTTGCCGTCATCTCAAGCGGAAAGTGGGAAGGAGCTCAAAGGAGTAAGAGCTCCTAAAGATATTATTTTAAAGCATGCTATAGTGCCATATTTATTAAGTCTTTGTCCGAACTTACAGGCATACTAAGCATCGAGAGACGCTAACCGTATGGCTAAGAGTTGTGTCTTATGACTTCTTCTTAAGGTGTATAACATGGACTGTAAGGGCCACCACATCACTAAATCTGAGAATTTTCGGATTTTGAAATGTTCGTATTATTTTCAAGGTAAAGTATATATGTATATATATGAATATGTGAACACATTGGTGTAATTTGGGATTAAAAAAAAAAAGAATAGGTGCTAGAACCCGATTAACAGTTTGTGTCTATTAATAATCTCCAACCTTAACTATACTGCATGTATTTGTTTGACATAATGCTTATTTCATGCATCCATATACTTATTAATAATTATTGTTTTGAGGGCATGGTAGGAGGGATTAACTCTCTAAACGTAAGCGTACACTCACACATATTTCTTTTGATATATAGACACCTTTTTCTTAAGCATGGTCGTGATATGCTCAAGGTTAGTTGTGAACTTGGGAGGTTTTGTGGAAAGGTGAGTGCGAAGGAGTGAACATTTGAGACAGACTGCTAAAATTCGGTATATTCTAAAGACACACATATTCTGATATTCAGTAGCAGTAGAGACTACTTGTTCTAACTTAATTATGTTTTTGGGATTTAATATCCCATAGACTTAATTATATTTATGAATCTAAATGAATAAGAGGTTAACTATCTGGTTGTGATAGTACTTATCCAAATGACCTAGAGTACCTAGTAGTAGAAATAGCCATGTATGTTGCATAAAAGAACAATGATTGATAAGGGGGGTTAATCCTCAACTTTTGTGCAATATACAGCGATATGTCACGATTAAGGTATTAGTTCGACCGTGTTAAATATACATTCACATAATTAGTTGTGCATCTCACACTATTTAGCTAATGATCTTTCAAAATTTGTGGTTCTATAACTTAAATGAACATTAAATACTATAAACATACAGTTGGTGTAAACTCGTGTTACAAATTATTTAAAAGTTATTAGTTTAGCTCAAAATTATACGTTTAAAAATTGTGCTTTTTTAAGTAAGCTTATCTAACCGTTTTATTCTTTTTGTATTTTTCGAAAATCGATATTATTTTAAGATTATAATCATTCAAAATTTTCAAGAAATTTATAATCTTATAATTTTAGATGTTTGATTTGTAAGTTATGATATTGCATATTTATAAAATCAATATTAGGACACTAGCAAATATGTAACAAAATATTACAGCATAGAGACATCTATTTGGCAAGTTTGAAAATTTATGTTATAAGGCTAAATGATGCTAAAATTTACAAGTTATGATCATTTAAAATTTTCCTTGATTTGCCTGAAACATATCATAAATCTTATATCTTTAAATAAAAGTAGATCTCAAGTCTCTAATAATATATGATCAACTAAAATTAGACATCACCTATAAAAGTTATGTGTGGTTGAAATTATTGGACATAGATAAATTTACTTTTCAATTTTGAAAGTAATATATTAATTAAAAAATCATAAGATTGATTTTTAATAAATGAATAAGTAAATAAACACTAAAATGTATCAAAACTAAAGTATAAACACTAGAATGCAATGATACAAAAGTATCGATACTAAAATACAAAAAGTTATAATGACTGTCGACTTTTTTGTTAATAAAGATACTAAATTGAAACCAAATTAAAGAAAAGAAACACTAAATAAAAAAAAAAAATAAAGATTGGATAAGCAAACGTTAGAAGTACAAGCACTTTTATTGCTTTTATATCCTTGAATATGTATTGGATTTTATTTTCAAATAAGAGTACATGGTGTGGACTTTATAACATATGAAATTTCCTATAATCAAACATCATATGAAAAAATTATATATAGTTTAAATTTTTTACACAAAAATAAATTTTTTCAAAAATTATTAATTAAAAAATTTTTATTTTGTACGAATTAATAAGTGGTTAGACACCAAAGGGCAATCAAATTTATAATACAAACACTAAAACACAAATAATAGTACTTGTCCTTAACTTCTCCATTATTGGAGACAATATAATAAAATCAAAACTAAATTGTAGAGACTAAAATCGAATAAAAAATGTTTTAGATATGATTCAAAACTAAAAATTGAGAAAAACCTTAATAATATTAATATATCACATGAATTGATAAATACGTATAAGTCTCAATATAATTTTGACATGTACCTAATATGGATTGATAAATAGTATATAAATATTAATATAATTTTGACACGTAATATATACTACTTATCAATTTATATTATGTGGTAAAATCATATTGATACTTATACACTATCCATAAATCACAATAAATACCATTAAATATTTTTTCCACTTCAACATGGTTCACGGGTGACATTGCACAGATTTACACGATAAAGATAAGCTCGGAAATGACATGTAGGCGCATTTTTCTGTTTTTTCCATGGACATTAAAAGGATCCCTTCTTGAGCAGTCCTAAAAAATAAAACAAAATTATGTTTAACTTCCCATTTGAATCAATATGTTTATAATCCGATGATGCTAGCTGAAATATATAAAAATCTATTAAAATTTACAAGTAGATAAATATCGTTATAATTTAATATTATAAATGTTAATATTTTATAATAAAATAGACTAGTTTCAAGTTTTTTATGAATTATATATATAGTTAGAAAAAATAATTAAATAGATAAGTAAACCAGATAATAATTTTTTTCCCCAGTCCGAGCACATGGGCTTTCGCTGTCTCGACAAAGGCACAAAAATGTACAGGCTGGCTGTCACACGGAAAAATAAGAAGGCTCCAGTCGTGTCAAAGGTACCTGATAATTCACAAGATGACTCATATAGATGACTCATGCTCGTGTCTCACATGATCACGTGGAAAAAATTTTATTAGACAGCATGGGCTATCCCTCAGATGGTAACTCTAGGGTTAAGTATATTTATTACAGCGATCCGTGACTCCTATAAAAAATAGGTGTATAAAGAGACAATAGCTTATAGTAATATTTACTAAGTAAATAACTCAAGTATAATGAGTTTCAATCGATTGTTAGAGATGGTGTCAAAATGGTTTATTTATCGAGAGTAAAAGTATAAATGACTTAAACTACTTGTAAATAACTCTAATTCGATTGAATATATATAATGGTCGAGTTAGGAATGGATTTAGGATCGTATGATTAGGAGGGTCAAACTTATTTTAATAAAGTCAATATTAAAATTATTAATAGAAAAATATTTTTTTATTATCATAATTATATTATATTTTATATATAAAAAAGATCTTATTAATAATTTGATTTGTAATAATTTCTAAAACTTAATATAATGAAGAATTTTATTTATAAAGTAATTAAGAGTGATTGATATACTTCATAAAAAGTTAAAAGAATTAACATTCTACCTTTTTATTATATATATATATATATTAAATGAAAATTAAATATTAGGTGAAGGAGAATATGATATCTTTTTAATTATCGAGGAGTATTTTGTGTAGTGGCCTAAGACTTATCCAGGAAAGCGTTTGTGACCTTCTTGAAAGAAGTTGCACCAAAAAGGATAAAACCAGAAGACATGACATGCGAAAGCCGATAGTACTCGGTGTACCAAGTTCCAATTACATGCTGCGTTAATGTTGAATTGTGTAGTTTCAAACTGTAGAGTAACCGTAATAATCTCGAGCAATCTCAGCTAAGATAGATAGTAGAAGATACTATTTCAATTTAAACCTGAACCAAATACAAGGTTAAACTCGTGTCTACCAACCCTTCAAAAATATTACTTAAATATGAATAACATGAAATTTATTATAAAAATACCAATAGTAAATCATATCTCATAAATACGACACCAAAAATAACAAGTATATCATATTTTAGAGATGTAATTATAAGTTTGTAACACCACATCTATATCGCATCATGTAGTATATATACTTGTAAATAAATCGTATTTTTAAATGCAATATAATATTACCACATTCATAATAAATTAAGCGATAAAACTAATATATAATAAATTGAATTCACCGGATAAGATATAGGTTGAATCACATTTGTCAAATATGATACTTAAGGTGTTTTAAATTATAACTGATGCAATATAGCATTACTACACTCATAATAAATCAAATGATAAAATTAATATACAATAAATTGCATTTTCGAAATGAGATATAGGTTAGATTGCATTTGTGAGTGTTTTAAATTACATTGTATTTGCTAAATAAAGTATACGTTATTGCATCTCATTTGTTAAATGAGATATTAAACGTTGTATTTTGAGCATTTATATCGCATTTAATTAATATCTCATTTAACATTTGTGCTATAGCCATGACACATTCCAAACGTGTGCGTTAAAGCCCTTATCTCGCATTTAATAGCTCCCTCTTCAAAACAGACAAGCAATTCCCAATCCAGACTCGCACTCATCAGAGTTACATATTCTCAGTCGCACTTATTAGAATTACATATTCTCATTCACAATTTTTTCGAAACTCAAAAGCACAACTACCGAAATCATACAATTTTATTTAAAATGTCAAGCTTACTACATTACATTGAAGTCGTGGTAAGGCGATAATTTGAATAAATTCGAATTTCTTGTATGTTTGATGAAATGCCAAATAGGTTGAATTTTGATCAAATCAACGAAGCCGATTCTAGTTTTCGATTTTCCTACTCTGTCCTTTAGATTATACCAAGTATTAAATCTCCCTTACAAATTAATCCAGGTATTGAAGCCATGTAGAAGCTGAATGTGTGCAGATATTAGAATGTTTAGTCCTTAAAGGAACCGCATGATTAACATCTCTGTTTTGGGGCAATAATGCATCGTGTTGTTTGATTCTAATGTTGTGTTGATGTTGGGTTGGTATGTAGCTTTGACATGAAATCTTTATTCTTTAGTCATTTGTAATCATGGGCTTTAGCTCTAGATGTAAAGATCATTCTCTTTAATTGAGTTACATGGTAAATTTCTCTGTTCAGGGCAATATGAATCAATTTTAAGGGCTTTGTGTTCTAGAATTTCAAAGGAACATTTTCCATAGCCATGCAGAGTAGTAACTATTTGTTTTGTTTTGTGATTGCAATATGTGATGTTCTTGATAGCATATGATTGGTATATGGAGTTGCAAGTTGTTTTCTCTTCCACAGTTAAATGAAAATTTGGAACCATTGATCTGAGAAAACTGAAGGGCCAATACCATGCGAATCATAAGAAACATATGAAGTGTTCGAGCCATGTCAAAACAGAACTATTAAGAACAGATCTCAGAAACATCAAAGATATAAGGAGAAAAAGAAAAGAATCTCGATACATCTATTATATCATAAAACATTTTATGAAGTCAATTGATATAGGAATTCCATCTGCTTAATAATTTATTTTGAAAACTTAACATGAGAGGGTTCATATCATCAGAAGGTTGTAGTCAAACAAATACTTATAGACATAAATATTTATACTTAACCAGCTCTAATGCAAGTTGCACTTTATTGTTCACAGGTTATGTTCTTTGATATAGAGTCAAGTTACTTAATTTCTGCATTAAAGCAAAATTTGATCTTAAGTTGAGCGAAGGAACGTGAAGAAACCGTCGCGCAACTCAAGTTCAACAAAAGCTGAAAAGCTCAACAGTGGAACATGTGAAAATTTGCCAAGTCTGGACATCACTTTCTATTAAGAGAGTAGACAATGTACTGACCACCCATTCTCTATGCCCCTAGAGACCATCAGGCTTCAAGCTTTCAATAGCAATGGTAATTCCTAAGCCGGGTTTGGCTGGTGTTGTCCCATTCTCCTCTATCCAACCATTGAAAACATAACCAAATCTGCCTTCTCCTAGTATATACTATCGAGCTTGAAGTTTCCAGTTATTGATTTAAGTTCCTGGAATGTAAACCACAAAAGCTGGCACTCCTACTTGTCGTCGCCAGTTAGATCAGGATTATCAAATGACAACTGAGCCTCATGAAGACAGAGATCCAAGTTGCTAGCATTGAGATAACGCGTCTCAGTTGCTTCACGTGAAAATAGATAGATGCTTCACTAGTATAAATTTATACTTTTTCAACTTGAAACATGGCAACTAAATCTTATGCTAGTATATCCTGCAGTGTTTATAAAGAAATCCTGGCATAGATGTAGTGAACTACAGGAAACTTTTCTATATGGGGCATTTTAAACTTTTGAAAATCATATTCCTTGTCAAATACATCATGAAGAAGTAATCACACTGACCACAAATTTTGGTTCAAGAAATGCATGAACTTATTTGGAGTTGCTATAGGGTTAATCCAGGCTGGCTCTGCAAAAGCACAAAATTTAGATGAAAGCATAGTTGAGAACACAATTGATGTACAGTTAACGTCGTTCACAAAATTGATTATTTATTACTTGCTGGAATGCGAAAGGGTAATTGTGCATGTTAATTTTCAGATCTAAATCCATATAGCTTGATTATTATTTATTTCATATTTATTATTTATTTCTTACTTAGAATATGATATTATTTTCTTTTTTTTTTTTTGCTAGAAGAAGTTTAAGCCTGATATTAACCTCAGGATGCTAGGTGATAGCTTAGAAGTGTTTGGTGAGTTAATCCGGGTACTTAGTTGTATGCAGAAGCTCACTTCTGATTTCAACTCATAGGTCCAAGTTCTTGTTATTGCAGGTCTAAGTTTGCTTTTCTGTTTGGGTTGGTTTCTGCGAAGATGTTTATTAATGAGAGGCTACTTATTACTGCAATGAGAAGCAGTATATTGAAATATTCCTTTTGTTTTTGGTTTGTTTGTTTTGATGTTCTTCTTGGCGTAAGCAAATCAAATCTTGAGATCGAACAGTATCATCTTTGACATTTTTCTGGAGTCAGCTTCCGAAGATCCAAAAGTATTTTGTATAGAGTTGAAATCTAGTCATGGTGTAGATTTATAGACACTGAAGGTAATGCATTAATGCATCTTTCTAATAATAAGCCTAGAGTTGGTTATTCGGTCTTCTATCTTTTTATCTATAGCTAAATTTTTTTGTTATTCTTAACATTTTTAGCTAATACTTATCACCTTCGTCTAGGATATTAGATATTTACCTATAATGCCTCAATTTTAAACATGACTACATGTGCAATTAAGACAAAAAGCATGATAAATCTTGGATAGTATATAATTGACTATTTATATTAGCATAGATGTTAGAAAACTTAAGTAATGAATACTCAAATATTACTCTAATAACACTTAGTTAAACAAGTACTCCCTTAGAAAAAATTAGGTACATATTATTACTGCTAACTTTGTTTCAAATTAGAGATATATAATGCTAGGCTGTTTTAGTGAAGTGGGAAGAGGTTGATTTCTGAAATAGAGCTATTATTATAGTATTGAAAAGTCTTCAAAACATATGTTCTAATTGAGAATTTTGCATTGCACAAATAACATAACTTATGTGTGTTATGTTGTTAGTTTCAATAAATAGTAAAAATAGCGAAATAGGTCAAAATTTTAATTTTTGCCAATGGTAAGATCTCGAAAAAGTCCAAAAGGGCCATATTATAACAGGAGGCCAATTAAGAGTATGAAAGTCAAAGTATACATTCACTATTTAGGGCTCTTAAGTAAGATATGTGAACTGTTGGGAGTAGATCCTAAGACAAGTGGTTAAAGATAGGTCACAAACAACTATTTGTATATAGACAAGGTTCAAAGGAATTCGTGTTGATAAATATTAATGATGATGAAAATCATGAGACTCTTATATATATTGCCAAGGCATTCGACATGACATGCCTTCAATAACTTTATGTGGAAGTGAAAAATAGCCCTTCCACACCTCAACAATAGACTATCTTATTGGGTCAAATGAGCACACCTAAAATAAAACAATTGCAAGAGCTTGTGAATGCTCAAGTAAACATAGAAAGAAGCAATGACTTATTGTTAACAAATGAAGATAGTTTAATAGAGAGATAAAGGAGGCACTTCAAGATACTGCCTTTAAAGATGAATTAATACATGAAAGAGGATTCAAATGATAACTAGTACATGGAATTTAACAAAGAAACATCCGATGATGAAGGCAAGCCTCCAAACATGCTGGAAAATGAACAAAGAAGTATTGTTGCGCCTAGTCCTCCAATAGAGCAGCAAACTAGTGGCAAGTCATTTCAAGATCACATTCTATTCCTTAGTAAGATGGATATTAGTAATGATTATATATCATATAAAGAGGACTTCCTTTGTTCTAAAGACTTATACTTTGGGGACGAGTTGAGAAAAAAGATGAAATTTAAAAGCAAATCAAATCTAATCTATGTAATGAAAATATGGCATATAAAGAATCACCATAACTTTACAATGACTAAGTCAAGTAAGAAGATATGGAATATTATCTGCAAAGAGAGGAATATCTACAACTATAAATGGAGACTTTAAGCAATCTAAAGGCATTGGGAGACTAACTTCGTCATTACAATTACTGAAGGGCCATACACATGTACTAAGAGAAGACTTAGAAAAGATTATCCATAAGACAGTTTAACCAAACCTTCGTGAGCCAAAGTTTTTTTGGACAAGTCAAGAATGATTTAGATGTTAGATCACCACCGTCAAACAACAAATTAAGGATACAAATGGTTGTGTAAAATAAAAAAGGAAAGTTTAGGGAGCAAAAAGAATAGCAATTGCAAACGTACATGAGAATTGGGGTGAATTATACAATGAATTGTCAAAGCTGATAAGTACAATCAAAAGAACCAACCCAGGAACATATGTATCTTAGAAAGTTCAATCAACAAAAAAGGAAAACGAGGTGATCTTAGGAAGATTATTTCAGGCATTTAGGCTATGTATGGAGGCCTTCAAACATTTTTGGCCGATGATCAGTATTAATGGAACTTTCCTATATAGGAAATATCTCCAAAGCCTATTATTTGCATATAGTATGGATGGTACCAATAACATTCTCCCCCTAGTATTCGCATTGGTTGATAAGAAGTCAAGTAAGACATGGAAATGCCTGATGAAGAAGTTAAAGGAATACATCTAAGGAGTGTGTGACAATGATCTTAACCTATAGGTTACATCAAATCGACACAAGGATATAAAAAGATAATGGAAAATAAGAATATCGGTAGCAACCCTCATTTGCACGATGGAGAGTGTACATAAGACACGTTGCAAATAACTTCAACACTAAATAAAAATATAACTATTTAAAGAGAACGGTAACTCCTTCAGACTATTTTGCAAATATCCCCAATGAACAATGGACATAAACATATGATGAAAGTTTCAAATATGGTCAAATGACAACAAATCTCAATAAGAGCTACAATGTAGTTTTCAAAAGTATAAGGTCATTACCCTTATCAACCATAGTTAAAAAAACCTTCTACAATTATGTAGGCTATTTTCGAGAAAGGCGAGATAAAGCATATAAAGCTATTAGAAAAAGGAAAGCCGATTCTAAATGGGTTATTAAAAAAAAATACAAAAATGGAAAGGGCCATCTGGTTGGCATCAAGTAATTACTTTTAACATGACAATTGGGATTTTTAAGATGCAGACAAGAGCATATATGACCAATTATGATAGGAAAGGTGATCACTATCACTAAATTGATATATTAAACACATATGTAGCTGTAACAAGTGGCAAACCTTTAAGATACTTTGCTCAAATGCATTCGTAGCCATGACTTATGTGAAAATGGACCCTATATATAAGATTGCAAGGTGATTTTACTAGGAAAACTAAGTCGCTTGCTATCGGCCTACCTTTCAACCTACTGAAGATAAGCCAACATGGACAGATGGAGAGAAAATGCCAAAAATTCACCAAGTATATAATAAGGATAGGAAAGAAGGAAGACCATGAATACATCGATACCATGACTAAATAGATCTTAAGGAAAAACCAACAACAAATTATTGTAGATAATATAGGAAACAAGGCCACAATATAAGAACATGTCCAAAACAAGGTTTATAAAAATTATCATTTGTTTGATTCATTATGATATATGAATATTGCATTATAATATAAACTTAAGTTTAGAAGTTTAACCTAATTTTCTAACAATATTACATATATTTACATTTTTCTTATGCAAATGAATTCAGGATTAGACGATAAATTAGTATTGATATAGTAGGATACCCATAGATCCCAAGTTGTATGGAGAGGAGAGGTATACAACATGAAACCATATGTTCAAATAGATTACATAATTTGGTTATATCTAATGTAATTGAATTTGCAAGAACATAATCTAGTTAAATACTGTTAAAAAGAGGCATCATTAAAGAATCCTCAGAAGATGTGTTACATATATGATGAAAGGATCTATTTAGACCAAGTTAGATTCCATAGCGTCGCGCATTTGTTGTTCATATAGCTAGATTAGGGGCTGATTACCACTTTAGTAGAGAGATGGAGATTGGAGACCCACACATTCTACATGACACATGGGGAGTTGAGTTAATACTACAGGATATCACCATACAATTTGGCTTGCCCATTGATGGGCAATCAGTAACGGGTGTTACTATACATTACTGGCCTGCATTATGTAAGCGACTATTAAGAGCTAGGCTAAATGTAGATCAAATTATTGGACTAAAAGTCAAGATGTCCTGACTCAAGAGTCTTCTATTAAAGCCTTTACTAGTAGATGGACAAGATTGCAATCCAATGTCACGCAAAGATCTACATATTATATCTAATAAGTGGTCTCCTATTGGCTAATACATCTTCTAACTATGCGCACCTTATGTTCTTACCATTATTAGAAGACTTTTAGACTGCATGTAACTATAACTATGGATTAACTTGCCTACCAAGGTTATATCGATATCTATGCCAAGTTGCACAAGATGGGATAATAGAGATTAATGGTGCAATAATCTTGGTAGAAGTACGGGCATGAGATAGATTCCCTCGTCTGGTACTACAAAGGAGACATACACATCTAGTTGTCTCAACCAACTAGCATACTGGTAGGACGATACATTTAACACTAGACAAACTCCCACGCATGTCTTGTCCCACTATCAAGAAGCTCTAGACCACCAAACTCTTACATAGATACAATACACTTATTACTTATATTATTTGAATTGTTTATTTAATATTTACATAGTGACATACATTTATCTTTTGCAAATTTGCTAGACACCCTATACTTTAGATATACTAGATTCGCTACCTGATATATAATGATAGGAAAGAGATTTATGGTTAGCTTTATCCTTATGATTTGCTTCTACATTGTAAAGATGTACTGGGCGGATAGTGATGAAGCAATTCAGGGGAGTACAATAGATCCTAGAAAATTGCAACACAAATCCAAACAATGTACATAAGATGAATCTTCCAAGAAAGTCAAATGAAGACCGGGCCAAAAAGAATGTCAAATACATCGTCTACTAGCAAGATAAGGAGTGGAGACTAGTTCAAGTTGCACAGGATGATACATTACCCAATGTAGTCTCTACTGACTACTTTGATCCATCAAATTATCTTAAATTTCACATCATATTGATGATAACTTAATTACCTTATAATAATGCATTCAAACAAATTCATATAGATTGAGAGGACTATAGACATACAAGAGATCTCTGCTTTAGCTACTTGAAACAGACATATATTAAACTATTAAAGGGATACGAAGGTATTAGACTAGGTGATCCAATTCAGCAAGAACAATAGGCTGAGAGCCATCCAGCCCAAGAGAGAGAACAAAGACGTTACTGAAGATGAGGATGAAGTCAAGGTTGAACTCGAGATCAATAGCCACAGCTAGTAGACAAATATTTTAGTTTTCCAGCAAATGTTAATATAAATGTTCCTATTGATGATGCTGTAGATCCTCTTACTACTAATTCTCTTACTACTGATCCTCTTGCAATAGATCCATCAATGGATGCTCTATCAGATCATACTATACACAAGTACCTATCATTTGAGCTACTCACACTAGATATACTTGTGTCCTCATCATCATCTGTCACTCTATTTACTCTCATGAGACTAACATGTCCAACACTATCAAATATAAGAGAGGCAATCATACAGGTATTTCTTTAACAATAAAATGTTTGCCTACCGACCTAATTCTAATTTATATGATCTCTGGATTATTAATTCGATTCAATAATCTATTGTAGATCAAACTCCAACAAATTTCATTGGATGTGCAAGGATCAACAGATACACCACAAGTTAAAGATACTACAAGAAAATATAAGAAGAGGCATAAATAGATATGGGATAGATGATTTTGTTAAGATTAGATGGAAATTTGACTTATATATGATAAAAACAACTATAAAATGTATACTTGTCACTCATTAGTAATGATATTTGTTTATTTTTCTTCGTATATCATATTCATTAACTATTTATCAACGTTGTTATAATCAATTGATTGAATTGATAAACTGATTAAAGTTATATTTTCTAATGATTAAATGGGAATAAATATAACAGCAACTCTATAAGGTGAGAAGTTAAAATTGATATATTTAAAATTGAATAAAGATGAAAAATTCAGCAACCTCTCTATAGTGATAAATTGAATTTAAAACAAGTTTCTCAAGTAAAGTGATATATGAATAGAGTTAAAAATACATAAAATCAACTAAAATATAATTAGGATGACTTTACAAGAATGAAAGATAGTAGCACAAGTAATACTGCATAACTCATACTTTGGAAGTGCGATGAACATATGGTAGTACATATGTCGCACTTTGCAAGTGCAATACTCATATAATGTTTATATCGCACTTTCAAAATACAACATTTGTATAAATTCCCAATATGACATCTTAGAGATGCAATATAAGAATGGTATTTTTGTAATATTTTTCATTTAATTAATAATTAGGTAATATTTAATAAATTTGATGAAAGGCATGCAAAATACACATGCAACGACATAAACCAACGACATGGTTGACATGATCAATATTATAGTCCACAACGTCAGAACATCATTTATGCAGGCTAGACAAGAAACTTCCAAATGGAATATTGGGAGAATTGTATCACAAAATGGTTTCCATGCTCTCAGCCTCTTTAATTTGAAATGACTTGCACTAGCAAAGTATATACAAGAAAGTGTCTAATAAATTATGTACAGAAGTGAACAAAATGTAGAAAAACAAATCAAAATCCCTCACATTTCGGACATTCAAACAAGCTCACGAGAACACTGGCCAAGAACAAAGAGATCAAACAGCAGAATCTTCAATGTACTTCCAGGTGCCATAAATATACTGTTTCCTCCATTCCTTCCTGTTGGAAAGCATTTGGCTTGAAAGCAATTTACAAGGAGCAGAATCTCGGTCTAGTTCCAGGCACCAGATATACAGCATCTCCTCTTCAAAGCTCTACACAACCTGTCTTTGTCTTTCATTCACAAGCGATTTTGGTCTCAAAGCTGGTAAGACAGATAGCAAATGCTTGGAATGCTGAAATCGGGTACCGGTAATCCATAGTGAATAGATCCTTACCTACTTTTCCAAACTGAAGTATGACCTCTTCACTGTCCACATCGCTCACTAACTGAAAGTTTTTAACCGAAGCAACAGTTACTCTTCCGTGGAAATTCAAGCACCAACAACGAAGTTGCTGATGCCACCGAGGGCTCTTGGTGTTTAGCACTAGTACCCCATCTTCTTCAGATGGCAAAGACCCTGAGTGGAGACTATCCATGTGGTGCGATTTTGTCTTGGAAATAGGGCATGCTGTTGAAGTTCCCGTGTTGCTAGGACAGGACTTGGTTGGTAATGGGGCAACTTTTGCACTGTCCATTGCCGTAGCGGGGATGGTATTCATCGTGCATCGCATTTTCCTTGGTCCTCTGAAAACAAATTAAGCCATCAGATAATGGTGTGATTTCACTCTTTCTATGATGTGTTCTACATCACTAAAAAATTGCCCAAAACTAGAGTTGTTGAGGTTGCATAAAATGTACTAAGTAGAGTTTCCTCATTAAATTTACAATGCAATTTTTGCAGCCATTTTATTACCATATCTTACCTTGAAATAGTGCCATTCACATTGTACAAGTATTCAACGTGTGCCACTGGATAATTGCCGACAGGTGCTTCTGGAGGAAGCTGTTTCAAACTCGGTAACCCATGCAAGTGACCCTTTTTTCGGTTTGCTCCAGCAAATGATGTGTTCCTATCATGGATTGTGAATTCAGTGGCTATAAAGTTTGCTCTGCAAAAACAAACGCACAAAATTTAGCTCCTACGCAATAGAAATACTAATATTCGGGTTACATTTCAATGATGGTGAAATTAACCTTAATTTCCCAATGTAACCGCAATTTGACTTGGATATTTTGTCAGCATGTAGAGAAATGATGTATTCTGGACATGCAGTGTACTTGCATCTCTGGGCAGCCATAAGGAATTTGCCATCATTGGCTAGTGCTGCAGCAGAACACAAGAGAAGAAAGTCAGAAGCTTCATAAGAGAACCACATATTTAAAATTCAATCTGAGTTTAGAGAAGAACTTAGCTTGCTTAAGCAGATGGACATATACATATATATATATGATTGTGAAACCAAGACATTCAATTCACACAGGATTATCCAATGAGGTAGTTGCTTACCTTTAGCAGAAGAGAAGTAGAGCCGGTATATTTGTCTAGAGCGGTCACGTTTGACAAAGCACTGGAGCAGGGAATCCCTAGGCCCTGGCTGCAAGCAGTAATCAGTAGCACCATGGTTAATTTGACAATCATGTAAGTGATGAAGTGAAAATTTTTTGAAGCTCCTCTTTTTTTTTGTCACAAACACACAGAAAAGTGACTTGCACTTGTCGGGTGAGTATAACCATCTAAGATATGTGATGCTCTTCTTCCGTCTGCAATTGGTTTATAATGAGTGCTCATGAATTGAATATTCATTGATTATCATTTACTCCATGTTCTAAGAAGACTTTTGAAAAGTGGCTAAAGAATACTTATTGAATGAGAAATTTGATAAGAGATCTCATGTGGGATTCACACCAACAAACTTCAGAAGGGGAACCTCCGAGACAGGACTGTAACCCCACCTTAGTCCTCTTAATGACTAGATCTAATTCATACAGATCTTTCATGTAATTAAGAATTCGTGTCCGGATGATTGTGGCATATCTAGGACAGCAGCAGCAAGAACTGTATGACGAGAGAAGTGTTTAGAGGTCTGTAACAGCTTTAATACAATCTGCCTAAGTTCATGTAGCCAACATCCTCAAAATCAAGAGTTCAAGGAAATTGAACCAAAACCGAAACGGTAGGACGTTAGCTCGAGTTCAACTAGACTATAATTGGAAACTTTTGGATGCTCTAAATGCAATATCAACTCTAAGGTTGCTTGATTAAGCATTTAAATTTGAGAACCCATATATATATATTAGTCGAAGCTACATTGAATTTAACTCCAGTAAAATTAAAGAAGACTTGAACCCCAGTGGCACTTAAGTTTTACCTCGATTGAACGTATTCAATTTGAAAATTAATTTCATGAATTTTACAAAATCAATATTCCGAATACCTGAGATCGGGTGGAACAAGATGATTTTATTTAACTTGTAACTCAACTGGATTAAAAACAACTTGACAATGATTAAAAACTCAGCCCTACTCCTTGTCCTTGTCGATCAGCTTCTTACCAAAAGATGACAGGAGCCATCTAGGCTACGATGAATATTTCAGTGACTCCATACATTTCACCTTATTGCTTCACATATTATAGTAATTTGATTGCCTGGGTAATAACCGAGACACCAGATAAGGCAGGAACCTTATCCAAACCGAGAGGGGCTAGATCCCGCGGGCGTCCCCTAACTTTGAAATTTTTGAAATTAATATCCATTAAAATTTTAAAGAATTATCGAAAAATTATTTATCATGGTTTCGCCCCTCCAATATACTCACTCACCCGTGAAATTCTAGATCCGCCACCAGTCACAATTATGAATACGATGATAAATACCAAGATTTCGAAGCTACTAGACCAGTAAGCATATGTACCAAATTACAAGCACAACAAATATTAATTTTACCTGTTTGAGAGAAATAGGGAAAGTTAACTTCCCAGAAGCTTCAGGGCTGGGGACAATCTCCTTTATCAACGTCCTCCAGCTCCTGCAGACACCTGCTAAAGCCACTACACTCTTACGTGACGGCCAACTGCTCTCCGACTCTTCGACTTTCACCAGTATCGCCCTCATTATTTCGTGCGGGATTTTACTCCAAGAGCTCTCGCTCAAGCCCCCACCGGCGTCGTATCCGTCGCCCGTATCTGTGGTGTCGGTGGTGGTGGTGGTGGTGGTGACCTCCTCCTGAACCACCCTGTGGGGTCGACGACTCATGGATTTAACTATAGCTTTTACAAACATCTGGGTATATAGGATTCTCGGGTGTTATCAGTTTTATTTTGTGTTTTCAGATTTTGGTTCTTCGCAATTTAAATCTATCCGTGTTTAAATAACGGACCAAATGCTAGAAAAGTAGAGAGCGGATTGTGTAGGATTTTAGGAAGGAAAACAGGTTTCCGTTTTCAAGGTTCGACGGTTTTTAGGTTGAGTTTTCTTTATTTTGGATAAGTTCGATGGGTTTTCAAAGCGGTTCAACGCTTTTTCTTCTGTCATGCGAAATATCACTACTAGTGCATGCGCGTGGGGGTTGTTTCAACAGTGACATATTTCGTTGGTTAGTCCAAGTGTCATCTCTACGTGACAAATAGATTAAATCTACCTCATTTCGAATCGGTGTTTGTTCAAGTTCTGAGTTATTACAATAGCTGATTAGGTGAGTTTGAGTTTGAGTTCACTATCTATATATTATTAGTTTTTTATGGTATCTATATATTATTAGTTTTTTATGGAACTTAATTAACTGTTAAATTTGAATTTATCTATTTAATTTTTATTTAATATTATTTAAAAAAAAACTAACAACAAAATAAATTATTAAAATTATAAAAAATAAATAAATTTATCTATTTACTTATTTTTCTCTCCCATCATCCATTTCCTACTACTTTCTCACTCTCTCTCCTATTTTTTCTTCTCTACTTTCTATTATTAACTACATCCTATACCATATCTCTCTCTCTTATTACTCTCCCTATAACCCCACATCTATTTATCTTCCTTATTTATTAATATCTTATATTAATATTATAATATATTTTATTATACAGTTTAACTTTATTTATTTTATATATATATAACGTCGATATATTGTAGGCTAGTTTAGCTTTAATAGTTTACGATTAATTACATTAGTCTTATAAATTAGTGCGGTCGCAAGTTTAAATTTTAATATTATAATAATCAAAGATAGATAAATTTGTTAAATAAATAGAACCTAATTGAATTTGATTGAAATAAACTCAAATTTATTGATACTAACCTTAAGTTGAGTGCAAACTCAAAATCATAGGCGATGTATTAAATCAAATTAAGCTGTAAAATGTTTTAATTGAACAAAAATATGAGCTACAGCTCTTATCGTAGGAATGAAAAAGATCATTCGGTGTGACGTAAAGTATGGTGGAATGTATCCTAACTTTAATTTTTAATAACATCGTTGTCATCATCAATAATTGTCTTTGCTGGTATTAACCTCATAGATAAGATACCTTTTTACAATTGCAAGTGACAAAGTAAGTTGAATTTGCTAATCCAATCGTACATTTCATACATTAGAAAAAAGAGGGGACAGATAAAAACAGTTACCAAAAGAACAAAGAAGATCAATTAGTTTTGGCTAAAAGTTTAAAACTAAATATGAAGCAAAACGAAATTAAATTTATAAATAATTAGCCATTGTGGCATTTTCACTCAATCTGTCTTACCTAACCTAATCACCTGAGTGGTATATCACCATCACATAGATTGATTATAAACCTTTTGCAAAATTTATGTTATCTTTTATTTTAGCTTCCTAAGTGCTTTAGATTTATTAAGAGATCACTAAGCACTTTCAACTTTTCAAAATTTTATTTCTCTCTTAACATGTTTAGATTGTTGTAATTAAAATCTCAATATTTCTTATGAATTGATTTGCAAGCAATTATCAAATAACTTACAATTTAATAGTGTGCTTGTTCCATGAAATATGTATTAGATTAATATCGCGATTTAAACCTCAATTTTACCACTTTTTATAATTATACACTTGAAATTTCAATTTATCTAATTATATACTAAATTGAAAATTTAGTTGTCATACACTTCAATTAACTCCAATTTATATTGTTAGTCCATTCAAAATAATTAGTCAGTAGGATAACTATCCATAACCTTAAGGGGCTTACTTAACCTCTTATGAGGGGCTACCAACCAACCCTTGCAAAACTGTAAATCGTGATCCACTTAAAAAATATTTATTGCATAACTCACTACTAAACATCTATAACCATCTACAACTCTATGAGAAGTGCATAAACAATTTAAGGTTGTGGATAACCATTCTTTTAGCAGATAGTACCAGTGAAACTAACAATATGAACTAGAGTTAATTAAGATGTAAACCATGATAACAAAATATTTAATTTGATATATAATTAAATAAGTTGAAACTCGAAGTATAGAATTACAAAAAGTGTTAAAATTAAAATATAAACCATAACATTATCCCAAAATGCTTTTCAAACTTCTGAAGAATATGTTATCAAGTGTTATATGATTCAAACTTTATAATTATTAAACATTATTATATCATTCAGGTGGTGTATTATATAACAATCATTGAATCTCATTCCACTACTCATGATAAAGCTCGCACAAAAGAGGATATTATCTTCTAGTCTAGAGATTTCATTAATAGCTGCTATTAATATATTAACAGAATATTGGGGTGGAGGGTGGAAATTACTTTTCTGCTATATATATATATATATACATATATTTCTCACAAAATGTATAGAGTATTTTAAAACTCATTTACTTACATTATTGAAGCTATAATTAATTTAATAATTGATTAATTAAATTTTTTATATCAAATATATACAAAACAAATGCATGTTCCGCTAATGAAATTAATTTGCCAAGTCATTAGTTACGAAACCTAATCATGCAAGTGATTTTGGGATAACAAAGAGACACAGTCACACGGGGACCACTTCAATAATATCTCCACAGCTTCCATACAAAGAGGATATAATCGAGTGATATTTTTGCATTCCTTGTCCCAGGGTTCATTAAATATAATGGTCCCACTCCCACTGCGGCCAGAGTTTTCTTTAAGAAAAAAATCAAAATCTGATTCAATCGGTGGGCGTATTTAGGGTATTAAAAAAATAAGAAAAAGCCAAAAAAAAAAAAAAAAGAAAACGATGGGCTACGTTGGGGATGCAAAGCCACAAGGTAAAGGAAAATGGATTTTAATATCTCAATGCTTCTGGCTTTATTCGGAAAAGACTTCAACGCCATGGTTGGGAATACTACGATGGTGTAAATACAGCGTCAAACCAACCAAAGCATATAATTTTAATGCAAGTATAAACTCAATCGAAACGAAAACCAATTGAAAAATTTGTATAGTTCTTTCTTCATGTGATACGAACGAATACTCTCCATCCTCAATAAGTATACCGCCAGATAAAAATATTGCTTCGAGAGAAAACACAAATAACTCCTAAACCAACCACCGTATAATACATCAAACTTATAAAGTATAGTTTAACATTCTCTCTACTCTTTAGAGATTACAGAAACTTTCTAAATTCAATATAAATATAGATAGAATTGGTGAAGTGTGAATCAATACTCTTTGGTGCATCTTTTTAAAAGGAGCAAATAAATATATTTTATTATTGCCAATTTAAAATTTTTGTAGACGATTATAATACGCTTTATAGATTTATAGGCCAAACAAAACAAAATTGGATTTTAAGACCATTAGTTGTTATTTTATTAGGTACTTTGAAAGATTTAAGGGTTATAAGTTTTATGATCCCACAACTAAAGTAATCTTTAAGATAATAAATGCTTGGATCTTTAAGGATGTTATGTTTCCAAAGATGAGATAAGTTAAAGGACTTTGTCTTTAAGGAAGAATATGTTGATATTCCTTTAATAGCTATTGAAAGTGATCGAAATCAAGCTATAATACATTACACTTTATGAGAAGCAACCATAAATCAAGACAATGTCATTGAGTCTTCTCATCAAATTCAAGAAATTCTAGAACTACAATCTTTACAACCTCAAGAACCAATACCATTAAGAAGATCCACTAGAAAAAGGAAAATGCAATTCCAAATAATTATATTCTATTTCTCCAAGAACATCTGTCATAAGAATGATGGAAGATGATCCAATCAACTTTTGTTGATCCATAAAAAGTTCTAAGTCCCAAAAATGGATAGATGCTATGAATGAAGAGATGAAGTGCATGAAGGACATTAGCATATTCGATTATAAGAGACTTTCTCTCTAGTTTCATAGAAAGACTCTTTTAGGATTAATGGTACTTGTAGCACAAGTAAGCATCTTGACAACTGTATTACCAATTTCATCAATTCATTGTCTCGTAGTTTTAAGATGAATGTTCTTGATGGTTTTGTGTACCATAAGTTTAATGAGAGCAAGTTTATTTTCCTAATTTTATATGTAGATGGCATATTACTTGCCATTAATGATATGGGCTTATTACATGAAACTAAGAGTTTCTATCAAAGAATTTTGAAATAAAAGATCTTTATGAAGCATTTTTTGTATTAGGAATCTAAATATATTGGGATCATTCTTGATGTATCTTAGATTGCCACAAAAAAGTTATGCTAATAAAGTACTCAAAAGGTTTAGCATGCAAAAATATATACCAAGTGATACCCCTATTACTAAAGAAGATAAGTTTACTCTAAGTCAATACCTCAAGAATGACCTTTAAATTAAAGAAATAGAAAAAGTCCCTTATGCTTTCGCCATAGGAAGTTTAATGTATGCTCAAGTATGTATAACCAAATGTCACGTACATAGTTGGCACATTAGGAAGATATTTGAGCAATCCAAAGATAGATCATCAGTAAGCAGCTAAACGTGTCATGTGGTATTGAGAATAAAGGATTACATGCTCACATTAAGGAAATCAGATCGATTAAAATTCATTAGTTTCTTTGATTTTGATTTTATTGGATGTTAAGATAGTTAGGGGTCTATATTTGGTTATATCTATTTGCTTATTGAAGGAATAGTATCTTGGAAGAGTGCTAAGCAGACATTCATAATTTCTTCCGCTATAGCAGTAAGTTACATAACATGCTATAGGCATCCAAACATGGAATGAAATTGCAAAATTATGTCATTGGGCTGCGAATTATGGATAATATTGAAAGACTACTAAGGATATATCGTAACAATAAATCAACAATAGTGTATTCCAACAACAATAGAAACTCGACAAAGTCGAAACACATACGTCAAGTTCCTAGTTCTGAAGGAAATAGTTCATAATTGATGGGTGTTCATACAGCACATTAGGACAAAATTCATGGTTGCGAATCCACTTACTAAAGAACTACCACCAAAGGTCTTTCATGAGCATGTTGCTGATATTGTATCTAATTTATAAGGTATTATTGTTAAAATTCATATTTCTAAACTCTTAAAGTAAGATTAGTTGGAAATCGATATGTTAGATCACCTTACATGTAACTCCCATGCTTGATCCGTGTCATTCAATTATATTAATGTACATAATCATCGAAAGGTCGATTATGACATATGTAACTAAGCCTACTTTGGTTCGATATTGATATGATTGATGGACTAAACTATTGGTGATGTATCCAGTAATAACAACAGAATTTTTTTAATACTCATAAGGTTTATATATAATTATAAGGCTACATATATAACCTAAGTGGGAGATTATTGAGTTTATTTTAATAATAAACCGTATAGGCATATATGTGTTAATAAAATAATTGTGTAATAAAGCTATTATATTTTATAAAACCTAAATAAAATGATCTAAAACATTTTAGGGACTTTGGTGCATCAAATAAAGTGTAGGTTCATATGTATAAAGATTAAAGATATTGTTTCATATTTTATGATGGGCAAAACTGAAAATAATTATTAAAATTTAACAAGCAATTAATCTAGGGTATATATATATATATGGTCGTAGTCCCCAAGTCATACGTTATTCCATTCTCTCTAATTTCCCATCAACAAAAAGAACAAGAGACAATGCCTCTAAGGATTTGTGCAATTGACTTAAAAGACCCACCATCAATCAATTCTCTCGTGTTTCTTCAATTACAGATTCAAGTAAGGTTTTACAAACTTTTGTATTTTGATTATACCTTAATTTTGCACATGTATTGCTTTTGGCGTATTTGGTTTAAGGAATCAAAATTTCTTAATTCCAATTCCAAGAGAACAAACTAGCTACCCCCACCTAAGCTCTCCCCCTCTAAGACCTAAGACCAAAAGACCAGCTTGGACAAATCCTATCTAGTTGTATTCATGCCATACTAGTCACTCCACAACTTGGTTATCTATCCCAACTTGTCCCTAAGCTAAAATATTGAAGGTCAACTTAATGGACAGCTCGATCAAGCACTATAAGTCATTAAGGTCTTCACCACGAGCTAGTCTAGCCAGCTATTAACCTGTTTTATGCTAGATCCAACTTGTTCTACTCCATTCCTAATAAGTTCCAACTATGATCTCTCTCCAAAATGCACATTTTTGCCCATACAATTTATTATTTTACTATCTTAATCTTATGGGCCTTCCTTTATAGTTTAAGAGCCTTGTAAATATATACATTTATGTCATTAAGTTTTTCAAACTACCATAAATAGTAATCTTCTTGTAACTAGCAATGACCTTTTATCATATTAATATACTTAAGCATTCCTCATTTTCAAGCTTTGAGCTCATATTCAAGAATCCTTAGTATTCTCTAGAATCTTGAGTGAATTATTTCCCCTTTTTATTGTTGAGTGTTCTCATCAATCTTCATTGATTGTAGCAAACCCTCATGTGAAGAGTTAGTAAGTCATATCTAACTCCTTCATTTAAACCTAAGAATTGATCCGGTGTTTGTTTGTATTATCAAACCCCATTTTGAGCTCCATCCAACTTGTTTTTGTTGTTGGAATGTAATATACTACTTCATTCAAATTCATGTCCTTTTTATTTTCATTGTTATTCTCCAAACCCTAAAACACTTTTGTTGTTCTTTGTTCTTATTATGCATTTGAGTTTCGGGTTTGTGACCTTAAAGCATATCAATTATCTATTGAGTCAGATAGGTTAAGTACTCTATAATGACTCATCCACTTGCATTCGCATACGTGGTTTGTTCTAAATACATATGTGCACCAAAAATTCCATACATGTACACATTTATACAATTCAATACGTCTATACATTTTATGTATTTTTTTTAAATAAGCTTTGGTTCTATGTTACATATACATAGAGACTCATGCTAAGTGTAAAGCTATTTATGTGATGGGTAAAGATCACACCTAATGAGAACACTTGTATATGCGATGGGTAAAGTTTTATCATGATGGATGGAATTTAACTTTGTTGTATGAGTAAATTCAAAAAAATTAAAACTAAAACTTATTATACATAATGGGAACGATTGTATTTTATAAAACTTTTTCTCTAGGTATCTTTAGAGTAATTGAATATATTTAACTTTTTGAAGTCGTATATTTTATGTATCTGAGTCAATTTCTTTTAGTTTTTTTTTTTTGTTTAAACTTCTCTTTTCCATGATAACTAACAAAGTTAAATATATATATATATATATATACTATTTGACTAGATAAGTTGTCTTGAGATGTTATTTATTTGCACAATCACATTATAAATTATCCTTATTCTATCAATACTATGAATATCTTAGTTTTCGTATGAAATATTATTAAACATAATACAATTGATGCAATATTAATTCAATGAGTGAACATCATTATTGAAATAGTCATTTTCATCATTTACTTGGAAGGACAAGACTCAACTTTTTTTTTTCCTTTCTTTTTGAACCAACTATGATAGTAACTTGAGGGAAAAAGAGTTTGAACTATAATCTATCTCAATAGAAGATTAATGATGATATCATTAGATTATAATAATTTTGGCAATGGAACTCAACTATTTGATGTAATGAATCTACTATTGCTATGGATTTTGAGTCATATGCATTCTATCTTTACTCTTTAGATTATCCTTCCCTACGTATGCTTTGCTAGAGAAAGAATCCATTTTAAATAATATAAAGGAAAAATATTATAGTTGCTGAGATGTTGTTTTCTGAATTTACCAAGTGGTTAGAGATGCGTACATACTAATAAGATATAAAATGAATCTCTTCCTAACTTATCATGACTCTTTCTATGCTTCAAGATGTCATGGCTACGTTATTTGCAATCTCTAGTTAGGGTATGGTTAAAGCTATATAAAATGGGTCAATAAGGCTTAACTCATAATGAGTTAAAGTTAAATGGGCTAGTTCATTTTGACATGTGTAATAAACGAGTTAGAAATCTTCAACCCACTAAAAAATAAAGATCTTTTTTAAATAACTTAATATGGTATAACTGATAGTTATTTATTTGAAAATAAGCAATTAAAATAATGATTTTTTTATCGATTTTTAGATAAATTTAGAAGAAATCATGCTAGAGCTAATTGATTTGTTTGATAACAATTTAATGAGGTTAAGTGGATTGACCTATCACATTATAACTTATTAAAAAGCTAATGTTTTAGTAAGTTAAAAGAATTAACCAGGTTATAGTAGTTATAATTGATTTGTTATAATAGGTTAGTCCACTCTAGCTAGCACATTATATAAGCAAGTTATAGAAACTGTTTATTTAGCGGTTAGAGGCTTAAATGTACTAACCCATTGAATTTAACTCGTTTCCACATTTCAAGTTACAGTTTGCTATTGCCGTAGTATCACCAATCCAAATGACATGGTGATAAGAAATAAAATGAGGGGAAAAAAATTATGAAACTAGTTTTTAGTAAATAAAGATGAAATTTTATAAAACAACAACAAAATAAAAAATTTATATATATATAAAAAAAAAAGGGTTTCGAAGCGAGGCCTAAATTGTGGAGGACTATAAAAATAATTTTTTTTTTTAAATAAATGTTTTGAAAACTGATAACCGCCTGAAGGAACGTATGAAAGTTGATTGTCGAGACCTATGCCGAAAATGGAAATGAGATATTCTGGCAATACCGGAGTAATCATATTATATAAAAATAGTTAATTGAGGTGACACGTTGCTTGGATGCCATAAAATAAAACCAAACCAAAAAGAAAAAGATTCGTATATCTCCACAGCCAAATGAAGGAGATATAGCAAGTCAAATTTAATCAAGCTACTAATTTCTTAAGCAATATACCCATAATTTTCGCCTTATGGTTTTATCGGGTGGTTTTTACTTGAGAATTTCCTACTTGACTATTTATTTATTTTTTTTTAATTTCTAACTTTTAATAAACACACTTGTAATAAAAAAAACAATAGTCAAAAAGAAAAATTACTTCAGACAATTTGATCTGCGAATCGTACACGTCTCCCATTGACCAACATGTGGAAAATGGACCACAAAATTTGACACATCTTATGTTACGTCCATATACAACATCAGATTTTGATGACTCTTTTCTTGAATTATTTTTTTCTTTTTTATCTTTCCAAGCTTGGTCATCATAAATAAATTAATCTCACGTCCAGATTATTTCAATGGGACATATTGTTTTCTCTCATCATCCCATCTATTAAGCAAATATTCTTTTAAAAAGGAAAGGAAAGAGAAGGAATTAGAAAAAAAAAACTTTTTCATTCTTTGTTTAGTAAAATGAGAGAAAATCAAAAGAATAACTTTTTTTTTTAGGTAAAACTTTCTCTAAGCACCACATGAATATATTCTCTTGACATACGAAGAAAAAATGGGAGGAAAACGTGCAAAATTACTTGAATACCTTTTTGTTGAGAAAACATTAAATTTTTTAGTAACTTAACAAGTTTAGAAAAAGTATTTAATAAACTTTTCCTCTCCTCTGCGAACTAAATATTTTTTTTATATTTAATATTATTAATTAGCAATTTTTATGGGTTAGACACAAGCATACAGATATCATATCCATTAACCTATGCTCCGTGCAATTTAATATATGTAGTCTTTGGTTAAAAAAAATAAAAATGGAAAAAGGCATGTGGTTCACGATAAGAACTCAGAAGAGGGAAAGATGCCAAATTGCTACACGTCAGCCTCTCACTCGGACTTGCAAATAAAGACGAGTAGTGGATAATGAAACTTATCATGACGAAACTCTATTTGCTTGTCTAAATCTAAATTTCCCAAGTGTTGAAATAACATCGACACCTTTTTTGGGAATCTTTAAGTTTTAATTGGTAATCATAAATTGCATGAATTTGCGTAAATTTCAGGATAAAAATCTTAACATGTTTATCATCCAGTTCTTCAAGCTTGTTTTGAAGCTTCTCTGCGTTTGAATATACCAGATAATATTATCTATTGAACATTACCCTAAGATTTGAATCTTTGAGTTCACCATAAATAAAATATTTTATTGTGGGTAAGCACCGGTGCTTTATTTTATCACTCATTGTAGTTTTTTTTTTTTTTTCTCCTAACTCATGTCAACGATTGTTTTAATAATAAAATCGATTTATAGATAGTTATGAAAATCAAGTGTTTTTAATCCGAAATTATATGTAAAGGTTATTGTAATTAGTGGCATGAACAGTCCTAAATGGAATGAATTAGATGTGATTTTCTCCTCTTTCAAAGTTGTACGTACATCAACTCGATGAAAAAAAAAAAAAAAAAAACCGAAATTATAATACACTTTATGGTGTTGATAGGAAAAATACTTGGCCTTCGGCCATGCCCGGAAATCGGAATTCATAAAACCATCAGAGACCAATGATTTATGTGGGCCGACGCTCAAGAGCAAGAAGCAAGCCCTACACATGCCAGCAAAAGCAACATCCAAGGGAGAAATTGAAGCTCACGACCAGCCCATGTCCAGGTCCAGCAGAAGCCACGTCCAACAAATGATAAGGATGTCTTAGCACTTAAACGGTTGAACCCATTTAATAAACAAATTCAATAAAGATGTCGTGTCTAATTAGCGGACCTATTTGAAGCTGAAATTTCTAATATTACACTAAACATTATATACTTATTCTAATTTCTTCTCCGATGTCCACCATGTACCTTTCTCTCTCTCTCTCTCTCCTATGGCATCCGATGGTTACTGCAATCTTATTGATAATATTCAAAGAGGTGGACTCACCAACTACCTTGACTATTATTAGTCTTCATGATTATCAAAATTATAAATTTACTTATACGTTTTTACGAGTTAAATCATATATAAATTTTTTTTTAATAATCTCGTGATAGAAGCGTGATTTTAGATATATACTCATAGTAGAATCATGATTTTAGGAGTGCAATTTTATGAGTTTATGATTCTATCAATTCTTTTTGTACAATTTTACACGATTTTGTACGATTCTACTTGATTTAGATGTAATGAATTATTAAAACTAAGAAAAAGAAGTAGGATTCAACAATTTAGAGCAAGCGAATCAAAAATGTGAATGAAATAGCACTATATTTGCTTCTTTAACTTATGTTGATTACATTATTAGTTTCATTCTTTAAAATCTCTCACAAAAAATGAATAAATAATTAGGAAAGAAGATATATTTAATTTATTGAATAATGATTTGTTGAATATTCTTTTAAGAGTAAAAGATAACAAAAAAGCATAACATAATATTATACAAAAAGTTAGTGTAATTATAGATATTAAGAGTCAAGGCTATAGGAGTAGGAATGAAGATAATTAAGAGATTCATGATATTAGTACTATTAAAAATAAAGTATGAAACGATGCTTTAAGGACTTTAGAATATGAAGAGGTAGATACTATTAGCAATAACATCAATAACCATTGGCAATGATGACAATAATAACAATGATAATAATTATATTAGCTATTTCCTCTTACTAACATATGATTTGCATCAAAATTATTATAATCTAATGATATTGTTACTAATTTCTTATTAAGATAGATCAAAGTTCAAATCTCCCATCCCTATTATTGGCAAATATATACATATACATATATATATATGATTTGCAACTAGTTTTGTAATAATTTTATTGATGGTAAGATATTTGATGATTTTTTTTTTATAATTTAGTGTTTTATCATAATAATTTATGTCATTTATATTAATACTAATATTTATATTTTAGTTTTATACATTAGCATAATAATTTTTTCTTAATTGTTTATACTATAACTTATAATTGTAATCAAAATTTATGTTGAATTTCTCTATTTACAGTATATTTATAGTTTTTGAAAACTAATTTATGTAAGATATAAAAACTTACGTTTTTATGTTCCGATTCTACAAAACCCCTAGCGAGTTTACGTAAAATTGCGAGTTTAATAACCTTAGTCTCCACCCACATTGTACATTATAGTTAAATGTTTTTCCAACACTTTAATTAAATATTACATAACTTTCTCCCACTTTATACATTATAGTTATTAGATACTTTAAATGGAAGTTATTAGACAGTATTAATGAAGAAAAAAAAAAGAAATATGAGAACATTAACACAATGGTTATTTGACAGTTTCTCATGATTACAACCAACAAAGAAACACCGTCATTATTTACATCATTAAGCAACTACACATGGTTTGTTCCTTCATCCATTTTCTACATTATCAAGATCCTTACCTCGACAATAAAACACAAAACACGGATAATTTGGAGACACTCAAAATCGTATGCACTAAATGCAATTTTTCACATTACTCTTGTATCATATATGAAACAAACATGCATCCTTCCTAGGTAGTTTATCAACTCTCTCAACTAAAATATAATGCATGTTAAAGTGTCTCCAACTTAGAGAAGTTAGAAGAATAGGAATTAATTAGAAGAAAAGGATGGTATTACTTATTTGCTAGACAAAAGTAATAAACAAGTGTAGATCAAAATTTAATAAGGACAAGTGGAATCACTAGATTGAGAATGTACCCAAGTAAGCTTCGAAATAAGTACTTCATTATTTCGTCTACTACCATGCATTATTCTTCCTTTTTAGATTTGAGGAACCCTAAACCCTAACACAATAATGGATGCAGAATTTCATCTACTACCATCCATTGTTCTTGTAAAACTCGTATTTTTACAGTTTAATTCCAAGTAGTCAATTTAGAGCATCTGCAAAGGTAGCCAAATTCAATTAATAATTCACAAATAAATCATAGGAGTTAATTAGGGATATTTCGTGGATCCAGAATAAAAAAATATAATAAAATAATAATATTGTAACTAAAATATCTAATTTTATTATATTACATTATATATAACAAAACGTGTAGTTTACGTGTCGAAAATCATTTAAATCTTAGAGATATATTATATGAACTATGAAATTTTGGAATGACATAAAATGATATGTAAAAGTATTATACGTACTTTGGGTATAATTATTATATATAAATTATACTAATAATTACCTAAAATACTAAAAATTATGCAAAATTAGTTAAAAAATAATTAAGAAAATTCTAAAAAATATAACAAGTTAATAAAATTAATATACCTAAGTGGGATTAGGTGTAATGTGTATGTAGACAACTGTTGTTGAAAAATACCCAGTAAAAGACACTTAGAAAGTAGATTTAGGGAGAATATAAAAGGGGTTAGGAAAGAAAAAAATTTATTTCTTCTCTTTCAAATGTAGAAGATTCTCAATCTACTCTCCCAAAGTTCAAATAGACTCTTAGAATTCTTAGAAAAATTTTGCAAATGGAAAAAAAGTGGTTAAAAAAGAATTTTACAGAAATTATGCAAATTAAGCAAAATCGCAAAGTAAGGACCTCTAAGAAACTTGGGTGCAAAACTACCATTATAGGCAGTGGTGGAGATGGCGTTTTAGTGAATAAATAAACTTGTGGTAGTTGATTGTAACCAGAGTAGTGGTTCCCGGTGAGTGATTATTTTTTCTCGTTTTCATCAAAATTTGACTAAAAATAATAAACGATTTCCAAAAATTATAAAACTTGGTTTTCCTAAATAATTTTACACGTAAGGTTTAAATGTCAAACCAGAAATCAAGTGTACAAATAGTGTCCTTAAGAAAAATGTCTCATTGAATGATTTTTAATCGCATTTTCAAAAGCCTAAACGATATAGTTTTGACCTAAATTTTTGTATGTGAATTCTTTAAAAGTTATACTTTCATGCTACGTAATTGGTTTTTCAAGATTTTGAAGATGGATTTTTGATAAATTTTTGTTTTTGGCAAAACAGTGGTTGAAGAGTATTTTTCTTAAGGATTTCTTTAATGAACTTAGAGTAATTTTGGTATAAACTATAAAAAATAATGATTTATGATGATATTCAGAGTCAAAGGACTTTGTATTTTCAAGAAAAACCTACTAACAAATCAAATATGGGAATTAAAAGGGTCAAACTATATGTTTTTCATTACAAATATATGTCTGTTAATTCAAATTGTATGTTTTTGCTAGTTAAACAATTTATGTGAGTGTGAAAAAGGGTTTTGAGTAATGATATGTTTTAATTTAATAAGTGGATGGTGGATTTAGTGTTATAGTGAATCGATAGAGTTAAAAGTTATAACAAGTTATAAAGGCAAAACAATAGAGTTAAAAGTTAGGTCAGAAGATTGGCGATGTTGAAATATATAACCTGAAATTGGTCAAAAGGTAGGTTAGAGACTATGAGTGTGTATAAGAAGTGAATTGCTAGTATCTTTATCAGTATAAAGAGTAAATGATAGTATAATAAACATTAGATAAGTAGTTTTGGACCTAAAGTACATAAAGTAAAGCATATAGGGAGTTAAGGAGTTAAAGTGGTTATATGTTAATGAAATGGATGAAACTTTGAATTTACATGTTAAGATGGGTGTTGAACTAGAAATAATGTACTAGAATGAATGACTTAGTGTAAATATGTAAGTTTAGACCTAGTTAGAGAGTTTGTTAGAGGTTTGATCTGGGAAAAGAGGGATTCAATCTTAAGGTTAGAGACTTGCTTAGAAGGTTGGCTGATAGAAGAAATCTAACTATCACAACATTAGGGACGTATCCAAAGGGTTAGTTAGTGAGAGAAGCTTAGCTGAAATAACTTTAGAAACTTGTTCAGAGGATTAGGTAGTACAATAAGTTAGCTAAATTAAGTATAGAGACTTGGTTAGAGAGTTACCTATATAGGAAAACTTACTTCAGAAACTTTGTTAAAGGATTCCTAGATCAAAACTTAATATTATATAAACTTTTGGAATTTTTTTTAGACACTTAATAGTAAATTAATGTTTATTAAATAACCTAATAAACTTACTTAAGTCAAGTCACAATCACATTTAAATCATTAAAATAAACTCATCCATTTTATATATAATTAAAACTAAAGTAACTGTAATGAATATTTAAGGAATGGCAAGATTATCTAGTGTTACATGTCAAGTTAAGTGAGATAAATACTTTACTGTATTCTGAAGTATTATTTCAAAGTACTTAGATGCCTTGTTATGTATTGTTTGTAGTTGTAGATTAGTTAACTATGTGTATGTAACATATCACGGTCGGAGGCTTTCTTTAGCACACAAATAAACTATACAGCACTTACTATCCTGCCTCTGCAGTAGTAAGCAACCCTAACTCGCACGCAACGCTAGCCAATAAGGCCTAAATCTGTAAGCAATACAACCAAGGAAAAAAGCTAACAGATTATAAGGGACATAGGTACGAATAGAAAAAAGAATAGCACACTTTTATTAATTCCAACAATAATACAAGGCTACAATGTGTGTGCACAGGAGTATAGTGTATGTAACAAGTGCCACCAATCGTGATCAACTAACTTGGTGAGTAAGAGCTTCAATCTAGAAGAATACTCACACCCCCGTAAAAAACTTTACGAACATTATTGGGCCTGAAAAGAAGAGACATTAAAACTGGTGAAATGGTATCACTTTCTAAAAATGGAAATTTCTAATAATAGTAAGGCCCTATCTATACAAAAATAAAGTCCACCCCCTTTATGTTACAACATGTACAAAAGAATAGCCCCTTGTCAGTGTAAGTATCTTACAAAAAAAGGGACCCTAACATCCTCCCCCACTTAAATCTATTGACATCCTCGGCAATATGTACTAGAGCTTGGATTTGGTAGTGGAGGTCTTCTAGCTGGCAAGGCTGACTTTCTCTCGGATAAGGGCTTCAGATCTTCTTCAGTCTCCTAGCTAGTATCTTCTTCTCTTCAATCTTTCCACTTGACCAAATATTCTTTATGATCTTTTCCGGTGGAGGGATCTTTAACTTTTCGCTCTGCAAGGATGTCTTCCATAACTTGATTTAGGTTGAACTTGATCTTGACGTGTGACTACTTGGACACTTTGCGAGATGGGTCTTCCATGTCTAGATAATATGGCTTCAAGACGCTGACATGAAAAACTGAATAGACCTTCAACCACGCAGGAAGCTCAACCTTGTAAGCTACTCTTCCAATCTTTGATAAGATAAGAACTAGACCAATGGACTTTTGGATCAATCTTCTATCCTTGTTCCTTAATGATGTGACCTGTTCTGGAAGAAGCTTTATGAGGACCTGATCTCTAATGTTGAACTCTTTAGGTCGGCGGTTTTGATCTACCCATTTCTTCATTCTCTTGGAAGCCTTTTCAAGGTATGCTTTTGCTACTTCTGAACTCTGCTTCCAATTCTTGGTGAACTGATAAGCACTTGGGCATCTCCCGGTGTATGGTGTTGCCACTATATGGGGTAACAGTGGTTGCTGACCCGTAATGATCTCTATAGGGCTCTTGTTGGAGGAAGAGCTCCGTTGGATGTTGAAACAAAATTGGGCGATATCTAGCAAGTCAACCCAATTCTTCTGATAGGCATTGACAAAGTGCCGAAGGTATTCCTCCAGCAACCCATTGAATCTCTCGATCTATCCGTCACTCTACGGATGGTAGTTGGAGGTCATGCTCAGCTCAGAGCCCAAGAGTTGGAACAACTCTGTCCAAAACTTCCCTGTAAACTTAGCATCCCTATCATGCATAATATTTTGGGGCATACCCCAAAATTTCACCACATACTTGAAGAAAAGTTGGGCTATCTCTTTTGCGCTTAAACTCTTCATGGTAGGAATGAAGGTGGCATACTTAGAGAACTTGTCAACAACAACAAAAACGGATGAGTGTTCCCCCACTTTTGGTAGGGAAGTGATAAAGTCCATGGAGATGCTCTCCCATGGGCGAGAGGGTACAGGAAGTGGCTCTAAGAGGCCTACCACCTTTTGTCTCTCAACTTTGTTCTGCTGACAGGTTAAGCAAGTCTTCTTATAAGTCATCACATCCTCCTTCATATTCGGCCAATAATAACCCTGCTTTAACAAGTTCCATGTCCTCTGCCAGCCTGGATGTCCAGTCTATAAAGTATCATGGCACTTTCTCATTAGTACCCTTCTCAAGTTACCTGACTTCGGGACATACAATCAGCGCCCCTTTGTATAAATGAGGTCGCCTTCTACCCAAAATCTTCGCGTCTTCCCTTCTTCAACTAATTCCTTGAGATTTTTTGCCAACAAGTCTTAACCTATGTATTGCTTGATCTGCTCTTGAATTGAAGTCGAGATTTGACTCGCCGATTGGTGTACAATCTGTGTTGAGGATGCTAAATCAACTCACTTACTTAAAGCATCTGCCACCTAATTAGTCTGTCCACTACAATACTCAATCTCCATATCAAACTCTGCAAGAAACTCTTGCCATCTTGCTTATTTGGTTGAAAGCTTCAACTGAGTCAATATATGGCTGGCAGCAGAATTGTCTATCTTCACTATAAACTTAGATCCTAGTAAATAGTGTTTACAGGTCCTTAGACAATGAACAATTGCAAGTAACTCCTTCTCTTGGGCTGAGTACCTGCACTCTATTTGATTCAGCTTCCTATTCTCATATGCTACTAGATGACCCTCTTACATCAACACTCCACCTAATGCAATATCTAAGGCATCCGTGTGGACTTCGAAAGGCTTAGAAATGTCAGGAAGTGCGAGTATTGGCTCCTCCATCACTACATACTTCAACTCCTTAAAGACACTCTAACATATCTCATCCCATGACCATGCTTGATCCTTCTTCAATAGATCTGTGAGGGGTGTAACTCAACGGGAATATCCCTCAACGAATCTTCTGTAGTAATTTGCGAGTCTAAGGAAGGACCGCAACTCCATTACACTCTTAGGTACTAACCATTGTCTGATTGCTTCCGCCTTTGCCATATCTATTTGGATCCACCCTTCTTCAATAACATGATTTAGGAAGTTGATGCGCTTTTGGGCAAAGGCATATTTCTTACGCTTCACATACAAATGATTGTCCTGTAGCTTCTTGAAAACCTTTCATAAGTGCTTCACATGGTCTTGTAATGTCCTGCTATACACAACAATGTCATTTAGATAGACGACTACAAATTTGTCGAGATATTCACGAAATACACTATTCATTAAGGTACAAAATGTTGCAGGAGCATTAGTGAGACCGAAAGGCATCACCAAGAACTCATAAGCGCCATACCGAGTTATACACTTCATTTTGGGCTCATCCCCCTCAGCAGTGCTAACCTAATGATAGCTTGAGCGAAGATCCAATACTTAACCCCACTCGGTTGATCAAACAGATCAGCAATTAGAGGAATTGGGTAATGATTCTTCACCATCGGCTTGTTTAGAGCCCGATAGTCAATACATAATCTCAAGCTCCCATCTTGCTTCCTTTGAAATAGAATAAGAGCCCTATATGGTGCTTTTGAGGGTTGAATGAACCCTGCCTCTAACAACTCATCCAATTGCTTCTTCAATTCGGCAAGTTCGGGAGGCAACATTCTGTAAGAAGCTCTAGTGGGTGGTTTGGCACCAGGAATCAACTCGATCTTGTAGTCCACGAACCTTCTGGGAGGTAATTCCTTTGGGAGCTTGTTAGGCATCACATAATCGTACTCCTTTAAGACCCTCTCTATTTCCTTTGGTATCTCTGTCTTTCTTGCTTCCTCTTTCTCTGTAAGGAAGGCCAAGAAAGTTGGCTCTTGATGTTTGAGGCCTCTCTTGAATTAGAGCATTGATAACATCATAGGCCCAATATTCTTCCCTTCCTTGCCATTGTTGTTTACCCTACTCCTCTAAACTGTCACATAACAAGGCTTTTCACCCATGAATAATAAGCAATCTACTGCGGATATTGGAGCAACTTTGGCATGTCTCAAGAGATCTATTCCAAGGACTATGCTGAAGTCATCTAATGGAACAATTGTGAAGTTGAGATTTCCACTCCAATCTCCAACCCTCACTTTCACTCCTCTTGCAACTCTTCGGACAGGGCGGGCCTTAGAGTTAATAGCTTTAATCTGGCTAATGTCCTCAGCAAGCACTAACCCCAACCTTTCCGCCTTAGGCATATCAATGAAGTTGTGTGTAGTACTAAAGTCTACCATTGCCCTGGCACTCTTGCCATTAATGTTCAAATGGATATACATCAACTCATTATTGTTCTTAGGCTTACGTCGCACTGAGGAACTCTTTCCAACAGCTGACAACATGTGCAATGCACCCATTCGGGGTTGATCCTCTCCATCACTCTTCGACTCATCATCTTGGCAAACATTCTCTACTTTTTGTACTATAGCATTAAGTGCTACCCTATGTGGACACTCAGCTACTTTGTATGGGCCATTACACAAGAAACACGAGAATGAGGGCTTCTTACCTCCATTGGTTGCCCCACTCTTTCTGGACTAGTGAGAGTTATAGGATTTCCTTTGACTCCCTCTAGTATTACTATTGCTGCTACTTGAACTTGGGGCTCCCCTATTCTTAGGTTTGCCCAACTTAACCAACTTTCCACCCTCGTATCCTGTCGACACATTCTTCCCTTTATTATCATAAGTATAGTTAATCAAGCGCTCAATTGCTGCCTGTGCTGTTGTCAAGTTAGTAACTCATTGTCTCTGCAACTCATTCTTAGCATAAGGCTTCAATCCTTCTAGGAAATAGAATAGCTTATCATCTTCGGCCATGCTCTTGATGTCTAACATCAATGTCGAGAACTCACGGACATACTTTCTAATGTCATCACCCTGTTGAAGTTCCCTCAACTTCTTTCGGGCATTGTACTCAACATTCTCAGTTGAGTGTAGTCAGGCAAGCGCTCAGTTGCTGCCTGTGTTGTTGTCAAGTTAGTAACCCGTTGTCTCTGCAACTCATTCTTAGCATAAGGCTTCAATCCTTCTAGGAAATAGAATAGCTTATCATCTTCGCCCATGATCTTGATGTCTAACATCAATGTCGAGAACTCACGGACATACTTTCTAATATCATCACCCTGTTGAAGTTCCCTCAACTTCTTTCGGGCATTGTACTCAACATTCTCAGGGAAAAATTGAGTCCGCAACTCAGCCTTCAACTTGACCTATGTATCTACATGAACGTTGCCATTTTGGATATCCTCATATTTGGTGGCCACCACAGTTTGGCATCACTAGTTAAATACATTATAGCCATGGTGACCTTTGATCTCTCATCATTTGTCCCCACAGCAATGAAGTACTGCTCTATATCAAATAGAAAGTTCTCTAACAACTTAGTGTCCCTTACGCCAGTGAATGCCTTGGGCTCAAGCATCTTTAGATGTCTTACATGAATAAGAACATGAACGGGGGCAGGAATAGGAGCATTTCCCACAACTCGAGTCAAAATAGCTACTTGTGCCCGCTACTTTTCAACAGTCTCGATTGAGGTACAAGTAATAACTTGTCTTCTCACGTCTTCTACTTGAGTCTTCAAGTGTTATCTTGCCTCATCGGTCGTTTCGTGCATTTCCTCTTTGAGGGTTTGTACTATAACACTAAAATTCTCAACCATCTCGGTTATCTTAACATTCATCTCCTGATGATTGGTCTCAACTTCAGCTACTCTTACTGACAATGCAACCAAATCATCTATTCGCTTAGATACTCTCCTGAAGATTTCCTCAAGGCTATCTAGCCTCTTGCTCACTTCCTCTTGTCGTGTCATGGTTATTCTCGCTGGAATAACCTAGGGCTTTGATATTAACTATCACAGTTCGAGACTTTCTTTAGCACACAAATAGACTGTGCAGCGCTTACTATCCTGTTTCTGCAATAGTAAGCAACCCTAACTCGTACACAATGTTAGCCAATAAGGCATAAACCTGTAAACAACACAACTAAGGAAGAATAGATTATAAGGGACATAGGTACGAATAGAAAAAAGAATAGCATACTTTTATTAATTCTGACAGTAATATAAGGCTACAATATGTGTACATGGGGGTATAGTGTATGTAACAAGTGCCACCGGTTGTGATCAACTAACGTAGTGAGTAAGAGCTTCAATCCAGAAGAGTACTTACACCCCCATAAAGAACTTTACGAACATTATTGGGCCTGACAAGAGGAGACATTAAAACTAGTGAAATGGCACCACTTTTTAAAAGTGGAAATTTCTAATAATAGTAAGGCCTTATCTACACAAAAATAAAGTCCCCCCTTATGTTATAATATTTATAAAAGAATGGCCCCTTGTTGGTGTAAGTATCTTACAAAAAAAGAGACCCTAACACAACGCATGTGCTTAAATATTGATATACTTAAATCCGTACAAGAGTCGATTTCGAACTATAAAACGGCTCGACCTAAAAGGGATGGGCTTGAACCTACCATCAAGCCATTGGACCCTAAGGGCCCTGGCGATTCAGTCTTGGAGAACCATCGACCTAACCGGCCAATCGCCGGTTGAATCAGTAGTTCAACCCACCCAAACTTGCATTATTTAAAAACAAAAAGAAAAGAAAAAACCTAACATAATCAATTCATCATCTGTAAGTCACTTTGTCTAATTATTCTCTTCCTTTTATCCTTTTCCTTCTCCTTTTAAAAACCCAATCATTTCCTTCCTCAACATGATTACATCTACTCCTCTACACAGCATTCATATGTACTACTTTACTTAACTCATCGATACATCAATACATAAAACACATTACATAGTCCAATGTCTAAAGATATTTTCACATGGAGTCATAGACAATGTACAACTTTATCGGATACTTGTACATTTACAATTCAGAACAATAGGAGAAGTTTGAAGATGGAAAAATAAAGCACGTAAACTTATCAAAGTGTGAAAGAAGTAGATGCCATTTTGCATGGTTTAGCGCATTTTGCACTAAAAAAAAATTTCAACATGAAGGTGCAAGCTAAATTTAGAATCAAACATTGAGTTTTGTAAAGCAACAAAATTTCAAAAGTTTCAAATTTTAAACAATACACGTATATAGGTTACATCTAAACTGGCATATAAATGAGTGAATGCTCCTTCACCAAAACAGTTAAATGCTTTGTCTGCCTTCACAATTCACATTACATTACATGTTATCCACACTTTGCTCTCATTGTGGAAGCCACATTTTGCTTGTTTAAGTATTCTTAATTGCTATATTATATTTCGCTTTAGTAGCTATGATTCCATTTTTTGAAAAATAATTTCCATTTCCTTCCACTCAAAATTTTTTTTTCCTAAATTGTAAATCTTTCTTCTCTTTAGTGGCATATATACAAAGCATCTCCATGGATCGACTATTCTACCATACATTTTCTAAAAAGAATCATGATTCATCATCAAGCAGGAAAGAGGCGAAGGCCATAAGAATGGGTATGTCGTATGCACTACAGTGATTGAGGATGTTCCAGTGTACCCCAAGTACAACTATAGCGAGGAGAAGGTACGCAAAATGATGACAAACGTTAACCACCGACCTACACTACTACCTGTATTTGAACCTCTACGCATAAGTTGTCCTGTGGCCATATTTGAAGATGAGGAGGACGCCATTGAAATATTCCTAAAACCGATGAGCGACAAATGGATCAGCCGTCTAGCAATTCTATGCCTTTGACTTCGGATAAGCCCTCTAGACTTGATAGATCTAGTATTTTCATTAGACATTTCCATAAAGGTATAGATGAATGAGGGAACTTACGAGCATATTACAACACAGGTTATGCTTGGAAGACTAAAGAAGGGTATGGTAATATGAACAGGTACCTAAAATTGAAGCATCACGAGGAGCTCGAGATAAACAAGATGTAACAACAAATTGCACAGGGTGGTGGTTTGTCTGGATAAGTGTTAATGAGGTACGATTAGAAGAAACACAAGTATAATCTTACATAGTACCTTGCAAACATGCACTTGTGCGCATCACCATAGTAAAGCCAATATGAGCATGAGACATTTAATCACAACACGTGTAAGGCAAACTGCACCAAGTGAAATGAGCCACTTAGGAGCCTTACCACAAAAGTAAGCGAAAGTTCGTAGGTAAGTTCGCATTACTCAACAATGTTAGTGTCCATATGTGCCAACATATAAATAGATCTTTTCCATAACGATTTATACATGGACATAACTATTCATTGGTGGATTATGGATAATTAGCAACTAAGTAAAAGACTATTGGCATTGAGAGTATTTAACAATTGCCACACAACGTAGAACATTTATAAAATTATTACTGTAATTCTAAACAAGTATGGGTTAGCTAAGAAAAATTTTTCTATTAGATTTGATAATGCAAGTATAAACACCAACTTCATAGCAAATCTGCAAAACCTTTATCAACCGACACTTTAAGGGGGGGGTTTTTTTCATAAACATTATCTATGTTATATTTTTAACTTATGTATCAATGATAGTATTGCAACTTAGTATGACAAGATAGCTCCAATAAAAAACATGGGGAAACTAATAGTAAAGAGGTTATCCCTATATAAAAAGTAGAGAAACTATTGCACGAAACATGAAAAGAAACCCCCAAAATTTAAGATGGATATGTAAAATCGTGGGAACTTGATGTATAAGTTGTTGCATAGTACCATTCCTTATAACGATCTGCTATGTGAATTTGTGATGTACGATATACAGGAGGTTGAAATTCACGCCAGCAAATGAGATATATGTATCTAATTGCTAAAAGTTCTCAAAGTTTTTCATAATGTGACTAAAACTTTTTCTCAAGTGTATAGGCCTAGGGTTCATCTATTCGTGATGTCAACAATTAGCATTCTTGGCTTACTACTTTAAGCGCGCAATGGTCCATACCTACACGACTGTGCACTTGATATGGTGTTGAAGTGGTTATCGTATTATGACCAAATTTTTTATATTTATCTTGTAGCAACTATTTTAGATTCCTGCTATAAAACTAAACTACTACAAATATATTTTAAAACTTATTACGATTATATTGATTCTCTAACAGATTCACAAAATATGTATAGCTTAAAAGCACAGCAAAAGGTTTCGAAAGCAACAGTTGACTTGGAGGAGCTTTTCACACGTTACCAATGTTAATATGGTGACTAGTCATCAATCTCTTTGTCACTACCCCCTATGGAACACCATTATTTATTTGTAAGCAAGTAATTGCCAGCATAAAAATCGAAGCGGCAATGATCTAGGGAACCAATGTCTAAGTTACAACATTACATGAATACGAACTTTGAGTTCTCTAAAAATATCGTCATTAGGGATTTCAACATCTTAGAGTCGTGGTAGAAGCATGTGAGGGACTACCTAATTCTATCTTGCATTGCCAGTCAAGTGCTTGCCTCTCCCATGTCGATGGTAGTCATTTAATAAGCATTCAACATGGTAGGCCTCATCCTTGACAATGGGCGAACCTCTCTTTCCATTGTCAGCATTAAGGTAAGCGCTTGTATCAAAGATTAGTAAAAGGCAGCCTATAGATAACAAAAACCATGCGATACGTCGAGCGAAGAGGATGAGTCCTTCAACAACCGGAACATGTTGGATGGAAGCCTCAACTCAATCGCGAGTTCCACTCTTGAGCATGCATTATTAGTGCAAAGTGGCACCTAGTAAGTATTAACCATTCTTCTTTTTTCTTTTGGTCATTCAAAAATGTTTTATCACCTAATAAATTTGTTTTCACAATTACCCAAAGAAAAACTAAATGGGATGGTTTTTTGAAAATTAGTGATTCACTCTTAGGCTTTTCAAAATACCACTGATGAAAATCATCTTTCTTTGAAAAAAATATAAATGGATAATTACGTACACTAAGCCTTTTTTAGCTAATTTATAATTAACCAACACACTAAAGGTTTTCTAAAAAACTATACTAAATTATGGTAGTTTAATTTCAATTAGCGGATATGTAGATACTTTCAAGGCAACCTTAAAATCAATAAAAAAAAAAAATTTCCCCCATTACCCCTAATTTTTCCAGGAGTAAATCGTTGATAGGATTTTCTATTCCATTATGGATAACATTGTAATTTGTATTTCCATTTGGCAACTGTACTTCGATCTGAAAAATAATATTTTATAACGTACCATTACAAATTATATTTAATAGTTAAGTTGTAATTTATTTCTTTCTATATTGATAACATATTTCCAGATTCAAATGAGAAATCATCCTCTTTTGCATTTTCTCTTGCTTTACTTATCATTATTCAATATTTTAATATTAAAATAATACACGCTTATGCAGTTAAAATCAATTATTTCAAAATGGGATAAAATTTGAAGCAAAAATAACGGTGAATCATTTACGCATCCCTATATGTAATGTACAGATAAAGTGTTACAATAATTTGGGAAAAAAATAGAAATACGAGAGAAGAAAAAAAATTAATTACATTAATTTATGGAAACTTAGGAAAAAACTAAAAGAAATTTAAAAAAACTAAGGAAATGGGATGCCGGTTAGGTCGAACTAGCCTGCGCCTGTTACACTAAGGATCGAGTTTGGTTCATCTTGGCACTAACTCGACGCACAGGTCTAGTTCTACTGTTGTGTGAGCTGAGCTTTATGTATTGTTTGTTTTGCGATATTGCTTAGATTGGACTATTTGAAATGGTTGACCATTTCGAAAACAATCTAACTTAAACTCGGCTTAATCTTTAACTTGACATTCATCGTAACCTACTGGGGGAACAACTATGATTCTCGGGCTAAACATAGACCGTTCAATGAGAATAGCTCAAAAGGTTGTTTTCTTACCCTTAATTGAACTAAGTTATAAGAAAGGAGGTAGCACTAAGGTTGAGGATCATAGTTCGAAAGTAGTTTCGGGCAGAGTGTGTTATCCATTGCATAAGCCTCTATTTAGTTTTGACTTGTGTGTAAGACATTAAACTTCTTAACCCGGATTAGAGTAGACATAATTTCTCTAATTTCACGATGAACCGAATAACATCATGCGATAACGCTTACTTGTATATGTATTGCATTTAATTGACTTAATTGAAAACCCTGGTTATTCTATGCCAATGCATACTTTTGTCTTCATCTCACTTATCAAGTAAGTTATTACTTATTCCTTTATAGTTTATTTTATAAGTTCAATGTGGATTTACAAGTACAACACCGAAAACCAAAATATTAGCAAATAGGGTTGGGGAGAGAGGATCAAGAAGAATTGGCTAGATTATTGTTTTTGTTGTTAACTTTTCTAATTTTTAAGGAAACTACCAAGAACTCCTTAGGTGACTTAATAGCTTTCGATTTCTAGACTACATACTGAGTAACATGAACTTATGGATTTTACAATTACTTTTGTTGGAAAATTAAACTATAAGTTCATTTTAATAGTTATTTTAAAAAAATTATTCCATAGTTTTATATTAGATAGATATTAAATTGGATGTTTCAAAATAATTGAGTTGAGTACGTCGGATCTAAACTAGTCTACGGTAATAGTTGTAAGGATAGCTTATAACATAGTATGATTCATACGAGGGATTGTTGTGATTCCATCTATTAGGAGTGTGATAATTCTTCCTTTACAGTTTTTATAATGATGGACATGGAGGGAGAAAGTGATTGTGAAAGGTCTTTATGTTCAAGACGAATAAGTTCAAGAAGGTCACTATTTCTCCTTTTGCCATAAATTAATTCACTGCCGAATTGAGTAACAAATTAAATTGCCTTGCACCATTTAATGCAAAGAATTAATCCATCAAAGGATTTAACTAAATCAAGGTGAAGTAGTTTAATTGAAGAATTAATTTTACTTAAGAGATGTAATAAGCTCCAATGACTCCAAAATGGGTCAAAATAAGAGTTTTGCTAATTGAAGTTCTCTTGATTTTTTATATACATTACAATATGTTAATGATATTTCTTTTTCATATTTAGTGAAAGTTACTTTGCTCTTTATTTATTCACTACTGTATCACTGGCTTTTGTATTATACATTTATTTGAAATTGACTAATATTTTGATTTTGAAGCTATAATATAGTTGTTTATTGTATGATAGTGACAAAAAGCAATTCAACAGTCTAGCATTGGATGGCTTCATATGCTTGTATGCTTATATCACATGAGAAATGGAAGGAATTAAGGATAGTGAATTGGTAATGTAGCGAGTAGGATAGTTTTTCAGTTTCTTCTTCATTTATGGCTACACGGATTTATTGATGGATAGTGAAAGAATTATTGATTCCAATGAAAGAAAATTTATTTTTGAATTGCATAAAAGGATTGTGCTTATATTTAAAGAAAATTTAGTTGTTGCTATTTATTTTAAGATAAAAGATTATATTCAATATTCAATCTTACACATTCATATGTTTAAATATTATAAAATAAGAAATAAGTGTAACAAGATTTAACATTCTAAAAGATGATAACTTTCCATGAGACATTATAAATATCCAATAAACTATATTTTTTTGGATAAATATAAACTATATTAATATAACCTTTTAATTCTTTTTATTATTGAAAAGATTATTTAGATACTAATAGAAATTAGCATTGTTATATTTTATGAGGTTGTTGTACCAATACTATTTTATTATTATTATATTTAGTATTTACTCTATCTTTAACTTCTTCTTTTTTTTACGATTAGATTCTTCTTTTAAGTCTATAAATATGTATATTTACCATATTTTTGTTATTGATTCATCCATTGTTTTTATTAGATTTTAGCATTTTGTTTTAGGTTCCATCATGAAAGAATTGGTCAAATTTCATGTTTCTCTTCACATTTAGAAACTTAGAGTTATTTCCATGTAGAACATAAGTAACTTTTATATAGTTTCATAGTTTCTTTTATATAGTTTCATAGTTTCTTTTATGTCACGCCTTGAAGCGGCAGAGTCGTAATAGCCTCACCATGTAAATTATTCTAAGATAGAAATTGGCCTTATAACCGCTATTTTAGACCTAATCTATACAAGACGTCCACGACTAACCTATTTTGAAGTAAACAGTTTGTAATTTAAATAAATCATTTACCTAAGAAAGTGAGAAAATATATATATATATATACTATAATTCAGTTATTACAATTAACATTTATAACGTTTCACCATAATATATTTCCTAGTTATTACATTATTTAGAAATGAAAAATTTTAAAATAAAAGCTTATACCTTAAAAATTTATATTTGTTCTTCAGATGTTTTTCCTCATTTCCTAGGATCCAGCAGTTGCTAGCTTTAGAGTAGTTGTAAGCCACTTCTTAGCCAACTCACGCACGATGTCTATAGGGATGTGAGCAACCACAGCTCAATAAGTTAGGGTGGAGGATTTAAAACTATACCATAAATACAACAAGGTTATTAACCAACTTATTAGGTGTAATGCATGTTCAAGCAAATACTATCACATGACGTTGTCCAGCACTTCGTGAGATTAGAGAAATTGCACCCATTCTAATCCAGGTTGAGGAGTTGCCATTAATGCAATAGCTCATGACCAAACTCAAGCTTGTGCAATGGAGACACTACTCCTTCTACGACTACTTTCGAACCATTGACTTTACCTTCACCGCGATACTTAGTTTAACTAAAGATGAAGAAGGGACCATTATGCAATCTTGCGTTATCCTTTTCAACGGGGTCAGTATTTGGTTAGAGAATCCTAGGTTTCCCCTAATGGGTTGTTGTACAAGTTCGATTATGATTATAGGTTATATATTTGATTAGATCCAGTTTAGGATGATTAATCATTTTATACAAATTATATAATATAAGCCATAACAACAAATAAAATCATAGTATCACTCATAATTAAACACATGCACACAACTAACTATCTAACAAGCACAACTAAGTATAATCTCAACCTTTCAAAATACAGTAACGTATTAATCCCAACTTACCTCGACTCTTCACTCACTTACTCAAGGTTCGACTTGCTTAAGCCATCACCGATCATCTCTATAACACAAATGTGGTTTTGGTTTTTCATATAACTATTATAGGATGGTTTTATCCTATAATGCTTATTGTTATCTTTTGTTTAGGGTTTAATATGTTTAGTTATCTAGATTCTCAAATTTTTTAAAATTATTCTGGGTTTGGGGCTAGGTCCGAATTCAGTTTCCGCATCGATTTTTTTTAAATTAGGTTCTAGTTCGATTTCTTAATACTGTTTTATACTCGAACCCTATAAACTCATTTTAACTCATAATGTGAAATTAATCACATTACTTCCAGATATCCTAAAGACCATAATTACCTCTAGTCAGTATTTTATTCTACTCGGTATACTTAAATCCTTATTAGTGTATCGAATTTACTCCTGATGTGAGAAATTTTTACATTTTTCATATAATTACATAAATTCAAGATTTCTATCAGATTTATTATATATCCCTATTATTTATATAATATCAATTTTTATTCTAATATCTTTTATTTATTATATTTCCAATAATTACATATTATGTATTATTACCTATTATGTTTATAATATACATTTAATATTTCTATCACTCTAATTATCATCTCCCAACATCAATTATCATTTCAAAATATCTAAATTCATCTCAAATCAGATTTTATACCTAATTACCCTAATTTACAAAATTAACTTAAAATTTACTAATTTTTCCTATTACTTATTTACTACATAATTAGCCTAATAATTACATCTAATACCATAAATACTACAAGTATCATACTTCATTAGATTTCAACATCCTAAAATATGTAATTATTCACTAAATCGGTAATTAATCATTTAATTACTTAATCAACCCTAAATTACCCATTTTATACCTCATTTTAAGGCTTAAAAATTATCTAAAAATTTCAAAAATTAACTTTTGAAAACGGGCTTTATAGCACTATTTTATATTATCTAAGTAATATATACAAAAATTTTGGGCTCAAAACTATACTCCTAAGGTCATTTATTTTTAAACCGAAATATGCTCGGTTTTGCATGATTTCTTAAAGACCATATATCACGTGATATATTTTTATCAAAATAACATTTTTCATAAAAAAATAAATACTAAAATATTTCAGAATAACAAAATTCATAATTTTCTAAGAATATTTACTATTTTTACAAAATTACACAAAATCGAGCTGGAAATTGAACTCACCGATTTGGGTGGCTCCGGCCATCATCGGTGGCCATGGGTGTGTCGGCCCACCTAGGTGCTGCCACCAACGAGTGGTAGTGGTGGCTGTCTACTCTCAACTGCTCATCGAGTCTAGGTTCTCCTTAGAAGCTCTAATTGCACAAATTTTTTTGTAATTTTTTTAAAAACCCTAATTTACTCTCAATTTCGCTTCTCTCTATTTTTCTCACTCTCCAAACTGACCAAATAAGCTTATGAAATTTTCTTGCTATTTATAGAATATTAGGGAAATTATTATGCATTAAATTGATTTGACAACTACCTTATCTTCTTCCAATTTACTTTTTGTGTTATTCTAATTTAATTGGCTAATTTTTTTCTTATTTTCCCCAGTTTCCACGACCAAAATTTAGATCATTCCTTATTTTTTTCTTATTTTTATTTATTTTTCTTAATTAATTATAAATTTTCTTTAATTATTTAGTATTATTTTAGCATATTTCACGTATTTTTACCTACATGTAAATTCATATATAGTACAAATAAATATTCTTAAATATTATTTAGGTTATTTTATGATTTTTAGTATGTATATAATTTATTTTTAGTAATTCGTTAATTATTGGAATGCATTTTATGCATTTTTAATAAATAATGAGTTATATATTTAAAATTTTGAAATTTTATATTCTTTTATTTTATTACTTATTTTCTTAAATTTGAACTTATGGGATCATTTTTACTAATATTTCTAGCTTTACTTTATAATTTAGGCTTGATCAGATTTTTCAACTGATCGAAATATCGAGTGGCTGGTTGTGAGGCTTACATTTGAGATGTCTAATCTATGTTAATAAATTAGGAACACTGGTTTTTAGTATCAAATTTACTAAATTAACCTGATTTTTATGGCCACAAAAAAATTTACTAAAATTCTTTCCTTTTTCCCATATCTATGTAATTATTTTTTCTTTCAGCTTTTCTAGGTCCCTATCATGTGAATATGTCATCATCATTACTTATATAACTAATCTAACAACTTTACGATTGTTTTTATGCTAATATAATTTATATATATGTCACATCTTTTATAAATCTAATTTTCAATCACATTACATCAAATTAAATAAACATTTATGTTGCTAAGTTTGTTGTAAGTTGTAGCCTGATGGCATCACAATTGGTCTTTTATTGAGATGGAATAGGGTTCTAATTCTCTTTCCCTTAAGTTCTTAATATAGTTAGCAAAAAAAAAAAAAGTTTTTTACTTTTTTATGTATTTTTTTATGCGAGTATTATGAATGCGTACTCTTGATTAATATACTAGCAGTAAAGTTAGTCATTTATGATATAACAAGTAACTTTCTTACATTACTGTAACTATCAACTGTTCAAAGAAAGTAAACATTCTTAGAGTTAACATTTATTTAACCATGAATTTGAAACTATAAGAAATAAATGATTTGCAATTATAAGTTATAGTACCATCAATTTGAAAAGATATAAATGGAAAAATATCATAGTTGTTAATTTCATGGATCAATTTCGTTGTCAACATAAAAATAATATAATTATTTTTTATGATCATTGTACTCTTTTGCTTTTTATAAATTACGAGGTATGTAATTTACATTAACATAAATGCCTCCAGAAACAAATAATATACAACAAATATGGAACTAACAATAGAAAATTCAAAAGGATAAAAGAAATTGAAAAAGATGTAACCAAGATTTGTAATTATTCATTACATCATCCATTTATTTCTAGTAGAGCCTTTTGCCTTATTTGGTATCATGCATCTTTAAAATTAAGTTTTGCATAAACTTACATAATAAAGTTAAGGGAAAATACAAAAAATTTCTTTAAACTTTGACATAGGTGTGGATAGACTTCCTAAACCTTCAAAGTGAGGTTTTTAATTTCTTAAATTTTGATAAATTGACAAAACAATCCCTATAACCTTTAAACTTTGATTTTAGTGTATAAACACCTCTTAGTATTTACACGCCAAAATTAAAGTTTAAAGGGTGTTTACGTACAAAAATTGAAGTTTAAAGGGATTATGGGGATTATTTATTGATTTATAAAAGTTTAAGGAGTAAAAAATCTCACTTTGAAAATTCATGAGATCAATTTATATTTAAATTAAAGTTTAAAGAGATTTTTTGCAATTTTTCCATATAATTTTTATTTTGATTTTATTTATAAATAAACCACCCTTGATTAGACATTCAATTTTAATTTCTTAGCTGTACCTACTAAGAACCACTTTTTATGTTCCCATCACCTTTAATAAGGTTTCTTTTAATTAAATATTTCAAATTCCATTTCCTAACCATAGGAACAACTTAGATGATATTTCTATATATTTGTGTTATCAATATTCATCTAACTTTGTATTAAGTTTCAATGTTCTATGTGTTACTAAAATTATATATATATATATATATTTCTTCCATTAAGATTTATTCCTTTTGTTAGTATACAAATTGTCTTTGTAATTAAGTTAAGATGTTGTTAGTATCTTCTTCAGGGAATTGAATCTGCATTTTGAGAAATTATCCATAATAACTTTTTTTTATAAACCTATAATTAATTGAATAGAAACATATTGCTCTGGGAAAACTTTTAAGTATTTTCTATTTACTCTACATCTTTTGTTACAATGAGTTTGTATATACATGTCCAAACTCATGGACCGTATTAAGGCACATTATAAAGTTGTAGTAGATATATAATATACAATTGTAGTTCATTTCTTCATACTTACATGAGAATTATTTCTAACTAATAATATCTTGATTAAAAAAAAAAACCACGAAAGTTGTGCTGTTAGTTTTTTGTCTTTAATTTTCCACCAAAGTTAACAATATGTTTTTTTTTTTCTTTTGAAATAGAAAACATATGTTCGAGCTGCTTGATTCTTTTGCTCATTTTTAGTTTTGATTTTTTAATGTTCCAATCTATAATTTAATAATAATTCATTATTGATACATATAATTGGGTTTTAATTTGTTTATAGTGTATAATTTCCTTTGTTGGTCGCAATTTGATAATTTCTCTATATAATCAAGCTATAACTTTCATCTAATTCTACCTTATAAAAGTTTTGCTATTTATCATTCTTTTAAAATTATTATATACATTTTATTTATGCTTTTCACACTTTATCTCTCTCTGTTTTTTTCCTTATTATAAATACGCTTTCCATCTAGCAATTTATTTGTCATGGTAGTAAATATGATTTAACAATTTATCATAAATTCTTCTATATAACTTGATTCATCTTTTTACATATGCCAAGCAGGTGCACTTCTACTAGTATTGTTATAATTTACTTTAACTCTAGTTCTAGCAAAAATAACACTCTTAACTTTTGATTTCTTTTTACAATTTGATTTCTAACATTCTAAAACAAAAACATAGTCTTCTTGTCTCTTTCTCTCCTTATACATATGTATATGTACACACACGTGTAAGCAATTTCAATTTTGATTATGCATAGATATCTATCTACAAGACATATATTCAACTCTCCAACTTTATTAGTAAAACCACTTGATGTAGTTAATTGAAATTGGATTTAGTGTATAAGTTTGTTTTTGTTTAAGCAAGTCATGACATATCATGTATTAATTGAACTACTCTTAGTGAATTTATTGTTTACTATACCTTTTTTTTTCATGGTAATAAGAAAAAAACAGTTTAATATAATGTCGTTGATTTAATCTTTTCTTTCCTAGATGTGGACGATATACCATCTTCTTAATCTTTTACTTGAATGGTTATATCCATGACAAGAAGTACCTATTGCAAGATAAACAAAAGTTCTTGGCTTAAGCTAAATCATACCAATGGAAAATCAATAATTTTTTTTTAATTTAGGGAAGTATCCTTAGTGCCTTGATTTGTACCTTCAGTGTAAGAGGTATCTTGTCGCTTTCTCATACATCACTCAAAATTTAAGTCAACATTTAAATTTTTGAGTTATTACATTCTTATTGGACTTAATCATAAATTTAATCTAAAGAAGATGCTTTATAAGCATTTTTATAGTTTTCACAACTAATATATAACTTACTTTTATAGTAGGCATGCTTTCTATTTGTAGTGTTTAGCGTCTCTCTCTCTCTCTCTCTCTTTGGTCTAAAAAATGAAATTCTATGGAGACACTTAAGAGAAAAGGAAATTAATTAGGTTAAACAATGTTTAGTTTTTTTTTTCCCTCTCTTTTAGTTACCACAAATATGCTTTTTTAAATAGAGGCTTGATAATTATAATTTATTCATTTTGGGAATTTTTCTATTTGATAAATGATTATAATGTAGACACGTAATACATTTACTAAATGGATCATGTTACGGGTTAGATTTAATACTTGGGGGGCAGTGGAACTTCAAGGAAAAAAGATTCAATGGTAGTAACATATGACGTTAATAGATGAATGACGTGCGATACTAATAAAATTTTAACATATGTTAGTAAAAGAACGATTTTGAAAAAATATCACTTAGATTTTGAAAAAATATCACGTATTAAAATTTTATTAATACTTATATACCACCCATTTATCTATGTGGCGTGTTAGTATTGTTAAAGCTTTTCTTAACTTTAAGATCCTCCTATTACATTGTTTATTTCCATGAATTTAAATTCCTTTGTCATTGCAATTCATAAAAATTAAGAATTGGGATGCATGACTTTAACCTAAGAATTGCCATTTTAGGGACAAAAGACACTCAATACTCTTCTTCTTACTCTTCCTCCCGAACATTGAGACCATTACCACTATCAGTGATTGCCCCTACCATCAACCATTTCATCAACACTAGTAACTCAAACAAACCACTAGATACAACTTATAATGTTTCAGGCTAAAAATAGTAGATAATCAAGCCAACAAACATTGATGGGTTCATTTCAATTATTTAACCTAAAAGTTTTAAGTTTGTGTTAATAAGGTATTCACAACCATGGCCTTATGAACTAATCCCATAGCCTCTCATAATCCATGTGGAATACTTAACCATAAGGTCTCACAATCTCTTCTTTTTAAACACATGATGTCTTTGTTACGAAACCTTACAATTAGCCTAGATCTTCTACCCTTTTCGGTGTATAATTCGGGCCACGCACTATCTATAGGTCATCCTAGAAGTATGTAAGGAGTTGTACCTTAGTGACATTCCTCACCTTCCTTGGACCTCTTTTCTAAATTGGAGCTAGACTTAAATCATCTACCTACTAGAAAAGGGTTTTGCTCTGATACCATTTGTAATGCTTTAGGCTAAAAGCAATGAATAGTCATGCCAACAAATATTAATGGGCTCATTTCAACCACTTTACTTAAAAGTTTGAAGTTTGTATTAATAAGGTATTCATAATCATAGCTTTATAAACTAGTACCACAATCTCTCATAATCCATGTGAGATACTTAACCATGAGGTCTTACATAACTACTACAAAAAAACCACTATGCACCACCTTTAGGAACCTAACGAACCACTATAACCACTATACCTAACACCATTGACTTCCCTTCTTCTTTTTTTCCTTCATTCATCACTTCAGTGTATGTGACTAGAGTTTGAAAAGAAGACAAAGACATAGCATTTCATCTAAATTTGAAAGGAAGGAGTAGACGGATTTGTATGCACGATCGTAAGTATAATGTATGATTTGTATAGTTAGATCTGTATACCTTGTTAAAATCATAATCATATATGTTTGATCACGACATGTTGTACAAGAAATTTTAGATCTTTCTATGTTGACATAGCCATTACTAGCTCTAATACGAAAAGGGTATGATCTAAACATGCTATTGTAGGGCTTGGTGATTATGGACATATTTAACAAAGTATGAAATTTTGTATTCTAATTTTAGGTGGTCCATTGAATTTAACAAATGAAAAAATAGTTTGTTGACATAAAAAAAATGGAAAAAGAACAAAAAAAGGAAAGGGATCAAAACTAGATTTTGAGTCATAAGAGAAAATAAAATGGGTTGAAATAAAATGGTTGTGAAGTGGCTACTTCGTGTGAAGTTAGTGTAGTGGATTTTGAGTATGTAAGGAAGAGGATGAGGGTAAAATAGTAATTTTTAATTGAATTATATATATATTCTTATATGTCTTTTTTTTCTAAGGTAGCTTTTAGTTACAAAGATTAAACTTGACAAAGAGAAATGAATAGAATGAGTATAAGGAGGATAATATAGCATAAATTTATTGTATTATATTTGGTTTATACAGTACTAAATATAAAATTTATATTAAAAAATTTATTATTATATTATAAAATAAATAATTTTTTGCAATATTTAATAAGTGAATTTTATTTTTATACTATGGTGTAAATGTGATAAAATTTAGACATTTTGTCTAATTCATCAACTTCATTTTTTGTTCGATCATCAAGCAAAATTACAAAACTACAAAATAAATATGGAACAAAATTTTTTATCTAGTCTAATATTATAAAAATTATACAATTAAATACTGCCTAAGTAAATAATGTAATAGCCACTAATGCTGTCATAATATAATCACTCTTCCTAAGTTGTATGATAGTTGTAAAAAAATATATACTCGCCATTATGGGTTTATTTAATTCCTAAGGAATGTGAATTCTGCATGTACGTTTATTTCGTATAGTGAGGTAAAAGAGACATTAAGTCATACTACAAGTGGAGTCTTTTGCGATATAAATACATTTAGATAAAGATACAAAATACATATTAATACTAATTGTTGGTGCTAATTTTACTTGTTAGAATACCTGTTTTATTTACTTTTGAGACAAATAAACAACTATTTCATTAAATGGTCAATGCATATAATATGTTTATCTCCACTTCTCAGATTCCAATTTTTAATACCTCAAAAAATAATAGACAATTATTCCGACGTCTCTATACTCTCTACTTCGAATTTCAAAATTTAGAGACAGTGATTCGCTACATTGAGGATCATGTGTACCATCACCCATTTCCCGAACATATAAATAACACCACCACTGATTAGTGAGCCAAAAGCCACAGTTAAAACGAACCAACGAAGTTTCACAATTTTCGCTCTCTTCTCTCTCTCTCACCAAAATCGGAGAGAGAGCGCAGAAAAGAAACACAGAGAGAGAGAGAGAGAGAGAGAGAGAGAGAGAGAGAGAGAGAGAGAAGCTCATGATTTGCTGATTTGGACAGTCATTGACAACCCTACGGTGAAATGGAGATGAGTGAGTACGTCATCAAGAACTGAAATGGCGACGCTTTCTCTCTCTTAGGGTTTCTTTTCCATCCGTATCAAGATTCTGGTATTTGTTTCTTCGCATTTCGTAAGGGCATTGCTTTGTGATTGGTTATTGTTGGAAGATCGATTTTAGACTTCGCGATTCGGATTGAGCAGTTTTTATGTTTTCAGGTGGAATATGATTTTCTTATATTTTCTTTCTTTTTGCTGAATCTTTAATTAGTGTGTTTCTTCTTTGGATAAGGTTGATTCATTTTGTTGAAATATGGTTCTTTGAATTTGGTTGCATAATTTGGATGTAAATTTATAGGGTTAATTGTAGGACCATCAACATTTTACACTTGTCCGTTCCAACAGCTGTTTAGCAAAATGGAATTGTCAGTTTATATGCGTGTTTTAAATTCGAAATCAGAACATCTTTAAATGCTATTTGCTATCTATGTCATGTTGTGTATATGGACATTAGCCGGGGATTGTGTTGATTTTGAAATATATTTTTTATTGCGATTATGAACTGATGTAGGAGGTGCTCATGTGAATTGCTCTAAGCCTCTAACTAATCATTAACATATGCATAAATAAACTCTTGGTAAATTAGGGTTCTCCTATGTGTATGTTGATTTGCTTACCTAAATATTAATCAATATTGACTTTTAATATTTTAAGAGTTTCAGATTTTTCCAGTCTTCACCTCATATTAAGTCATGGAATTGTAAATATTGTAACAACATTTACATCATTAGTCTATATCAACTAATATTTTCATGACGTGCCAAGTGTATATGACTGTCATGTTATTGGATTATTAGCAAATGTTGGATTGGTAGTAAATGTTGGATTATTGGATGAATGCTCTCACTAGTTTTATGACTTTGTGAGTTAATATGAGTTAGTGGCTGTGTTAAACAAACGGGATTTGGAATGTTGTTGAAAAAAAATTGTGAATTGAAAGGCAGGGCAACATTGATTAAATTGATTCATGAAAGAGTTATGTCATTGTGAAATTTTGGGGGACTTAGTTGGGCATTCAACATAATACTGGGATGAATGCCTGGGTTTTAATTGCAGTTTTACCAGGAGGATAGGTGAATTGAACTTCCTAGATGTTTGCACTTTTTCTCTGTTTAGTCCAATACTTTTATAAACCAATTTAGTCCTTAAGGTTTTCTTGCCAACATGGCTCCTTGTGGACATTGATAAGCTAGGTTAAACAAAAAAGGACTGAAAAACCATATTTCAGAGGGGTTTATGATTAACTTGGTATTTTTAAAAGGTTTAAACTTTATTAAATAAATGCATAGAAGGCTTATAACATTTTATTCCTTAAGAGGAGAAGGACAAACTTTTGCAAGAGAGTTTGATTATAAAGGACATGGTGTTTCCTTGAATTGATATCAGTTTCTGAGAGATTGCTTGTATGCTTACTCTGGTGGATTAGATTCTGCAGTTTTGGGCAATAAAATAAGTTTTGTAAATGTTGGGTGCTTTATTAGTGAATTTTTTTTTTTTTTCGGTAATTAGCACTTGTAGATACTATAAGATATGTGATTATCTTGTCTTTAGATGTCGCTTTGCGTAAGTAATGAAGATGCTTTCAAGTAGTCTTTTTGTGTCTATATTTTATTTATATTCATTCCGTGTTTAATTTGTATTTGTTAGAAATATTACATTTGTAAAACTATGCAATCCGTTCTAATCAGTTTTGCTTTTAAACCTGATGTTTGGATCAATTGTATATGTTGTATTTTATCATAATTATAGTAACGGTGGTGATTGGAGAATGATAATAAGAGTTGGAAAATGAAAATTCACATTTTTTTTATGTGAAAAGGTCTAAGAAATATAATTTATTATTGGAAAAGGTATACTTCATTTGGTTTTTTTGTAAAACTACAAAAGGGACAAAATAAGTCTAACTATATGTGAATTTATTTGACATTTGATTTTATGAGAGGATTATACATTACTTTCATTTATCTTATTTTGACAACACATGTTTTGAAAATCAAAAAGATGAATGTATGATGAATCAAAGGCCCCAAGGAATGTTTATAGCAACTTTTTTGTAGGAGATGATGTTTTCTACATTGTATCACTTTATTGGTTGCTTTATTCAGTAAATATATTTAAAGTGTTAAATGATCCAATGTGCAGATATACTGCTTATTGATCTTGATGGTTTGCTCACTTGGAAGTGGGAGGATGGCAGTTTTAGCTCGGATACTTGGAGGAGAAAATCTCTCCCAACCATCAGAAGGCATGTTTGACTTTCTAATTTTTCGTCAATTGATCAATATTTTGTCCATCTCTTTGAGATTTCTCCTTTAGAAAGGCATCCCATTATATATTTGTCTTATGGAATCATTATTGAGCTTTAAAGGTTTGGCATAACATTTCATTGGTTAAGACAAAAGGTGGAAATCTTCATCTTTCCGACATATTAGGCATTGGATCCCCTTTTTCTTATTTGACTGTTAATTTTGATGAGTGTAGATTTTCTTATGGATTTCAAGGTCATCCTTCCATCATCTTATTTCCTGTTTTCACTCGACATTTGTGTTTATGATGAAATGAGAGGGACCAGGGACGGTCTTTTTTATTTTTCTTTATAGATAGTTGTCCTTCAGCTACTGGTATCTGTGGGAAAAATTATCTAGTATGCCTCATTGGAAACGGACTTTTTCCAGCTACACTACTCACGTTCATTGCTTTGTGATGTTCCATTCTCATTTCCGTATTTGTATGCACATGGTCGCTGCATTGGGCAGAGGAGTTTAGCCGTAAGAAAGTGCTTGTGCAATATATGTACAGAGAAATTTGTGATGCGGATGAAGCAAATTTGCTTGATGAAGAAGGTAACACCTTTTATTTTTATAGGCTGAAGATGCTTAAGTAGTTTGGTTATTTGTTCCAATCACTAAATGTTTTTTTGTTTTTTGCTGGATGCAGATATGCATGTTTTCGGTTTGAAGCCTATGGATGACCCTTTGCACTTGGTAAGGATTGATTTTCGTGATGTCACTGTACTGCTTTGTTTTATTAATGGAACTTTGGATTGGATTCTAATCCTAATTGGATATTAGTGGCTTTCCTCTGTAACTCCTTTGACAAGTAGCTTTCCTCCAACCACTATCTTCGTCATAATTACTAGCATTTTTACAATCCTTTTTTGATCTCTATTATCTTTAATTTAGCAAGTATAAAAAATTATTCAAGTATCCAATTTCAAACAGAAAATAAACAGGCCAAAAGAGCCCACTGAGTGGGACCCAAATGTATTACCATATGTCCTGATCGTAAAAGTGACTACTTTGCATCATATTTTTATGGGTTTTTACCCTTTGTCACTATTACCTACATAGCTGTCTTCTTATAAAAGAAATCATTATTGGTTTTTTGTATAATTGTAATGTTTCAGCACCTTTTTTGTTCTTGGCCTCAAATGGAAAGCCAAAAAAATAGGAGCTGATATACCATTGTCTAATGCAATCAACGCAAGCAAGTCATAGGTTTGTAGACAAGTTATTGCCGCTACCATTTATTTTGGTTTTTGGAGATGTGGTATGAAATGCAAATTAGCACTTAGTAAAGATATTTGGAAATGACTTAAAACATGTATTCTGTCTACTTTATTTTATGCTGAAACTTAAGGATAATTGCACCTGCACAAGGAAGTGGGGCAATTCAGTGAGGTTTTCTCTTAACTGGCTTTTAGAGAATGGAGGATTCTTCCCAATGAGCCCTTAAATTTGGTCAACTCATATATAAAAATATTTGGTAACTCACTGAGTCTGGCCTGAACCTATAAGAGGAAGTTGCAGTTTAATCTGCAACCAGAGCCGATGAGCTGGAAGGTTGTGGCACTTGTAGTAGGAGAAAGTATGGTGGTGTTGCATGTGATGTTGGTTGCACACATGATATTCCTCTCAAATATGTTTATAGGCATTGTATTAAGGGTAGCTCGTAGGATTGGCCGTGTGCTTATGGGTTTTTACTGATTTCTACGTTTCTCGGTTATGTGTGGAATTTTATGTGTAAAAAAAGTATGCATATGTTATGGGTGTTAAATATATGTTGTAGTGTGGTCTGTAGCGTGGTGCAGTTGCATGGTGATATTAGTGTGTTATGAGAGTGGGCTGCTGCCAAAGTGTATAGGCAGTTAACATGTGTCTGTTTTTGTGGGATATAGTTGTATGTGTAATATGTAGAGAAAAATAAGGCTGGTGCAGTTACCATAACTGCCTCCTTTGTATCTCCTATTATTATTCACATGAATGGAAACAAGGGGAAAGACCAGAATTTTCCTTGAGCAAACAAAAATTTATTTATCTTGAGATTGTTGGTTCTCTTTAATGAGCAATAAATCCTAATTCACCATAGGTAGAAAAGGCAGAAAATCTTCTAGAGACAATACTAATTTGTCTCCGGAATGTCCAGTCGTCAGTAGTTTAAATGACAGGTGGAGGCATTGGATGCTAAAACAGTGTGTTGATTGAACTAAAGAAGAGATGACGTCCGAGTTAAGGGATTATGTTTTGATTTGATGGGCCCTTTGTTCCAAGGGCACCACTGCATCTAGTTGGAGTCAGTTGATGATAAGGAGTCAAAAAGAGAAGAGGAGAGGAGGAGCTCCTAAATTCTTAGTTCAGTGTGAGCTTAGCCTGTCCAGGGAAGGAGTAATTTTATGAATATCTTTTGTACTGGGAATTGAATAGGGAAGAAATATTTATCTTGTCATTTTTAGATTTACGCATCTTTGGGAAACATTGTTAAATTTATACTTAATATTTTTTTTTTGTAAAAGTTAAGAATGAGAAGCTTGTGGAAATAAGCTACATGTCTGAAGAGATTGGAAGGTTTAAGCTTTACATTTTGTTTGGTTGAAAGGATTGTGATGGGATTCAATTTGGAGGGATGGAAAGTTGGGTTTCAAGTGAACTTTCCCACATTTAGATATTCACAATTAATTGCATGGCATTCATTTTAAAGAGAAAAGTCCATAGGGTCACATAATTTCAACTACTCCACATTGGAGTCATTCTTGGGAGAAATTTTATGAAATTACATCCTTAACCTTATCACTAAATTTTAGATACACAACTTATGGTCTCATTGAACAAAGCTGGAAATTCTGTATGGGAATTGAACTTTTTGCATTACAAATTCACTTTTATAATTCAAAAAAGATTCCATCCATATTTTATACTTCAATCCTTATTATCCAAACAAAGATAGAAGGAAATGGTTTCTTTTCTTCATTTTTCTGTCCTTACCATTTTGATTCCTACCATTTTCTTTCCTCGCATTAAAGTTTTCCAAGCAAAGTGTATTGGAGGGTTCTCTAAAAGGAATTTTGAAACCCAATCATTATATGTAAGAACCACTAAGGAGCGCTAACAAAAACCTAAACACAATTTAGGTACTAAGCTTTTTCTTAACATTCTGTATTCTGCAGCTTAGAAGCGCAGACATTATTTATTTATGTTAAATGTAAACCTGAAGCATAAACCTCTCGGGATCACAACTTTATTTCTTTGTGATCATTATAAGAGGAAAGTCTGGTTCTCTGTAGGCATGTCTAATCCGTGAAATGAAAAATGTAATTGTTCTAGCTCTGAAATCAGCTCGTTGACTTTCTTCAATGAATGCTCAGATGGTGCACCTTTTTTTGTTTCAATAAATAAATAAACTATTTCTCTACACTCTACATTCACGTAATTTTTTATTGTGGCAAATAATCTGGGAGTTATATTGCAGTGCCTCTGAGGAGCCACTTTTCATTTGATCGCTAATTGCTATTTTGAAGGTATGCTGCAATGCTTGTAAGAAGCCAATCAAGGCCAGTCAATATGTTGCTCATGCAGGTGAGGTCCTCTAAATATTTCAATTTCTTTTCTGCCCATTAAATTATCTGATGGCCGAATTACATGTCATTTAGTTCCGGGGTTTCATTCCTTCATTGGGGGTGTTGATCTAGACGCATTTTAACTGTAATTGCAAGAAGATGTGTATCTGTTAATATCAAGCAATCAACAGAGGAATAAATTGCTGTTGAATTTCGTTTGCTTTGTCAGATATCAGTAATGCCTTTCATACTTGGCTTAACTGGTTCAGACTGTAGTGGTTGTAATTATTTATTTTATTTTAATTGTTTTTTTATTTTTATTAACATAGTGCAATAATTGCTTGGGGCATCATCTGCTGCATGGTTTCTAATTCAATAGCTAGTTTGGCTACCTCTCCTTATCGATTTACTGAAATAGATCTCTCTCTCTTCTGATCTCAGAAATGTGTAGGTTGTTTCCTGTACAGGAGGCTGTCTTGGAGCCTGTTGGCAATACTTTGAACAAGAAACCGCCTAAGAAGGGGAGGAAAAAGTTAACTGCTGCTTGTGCTAGTATCTCTCTCTCTCTCTCTCTCTCTCTCTGTGTCTTTGTGTATGTGTGTGTGTGTGTGCCCCTGTGCACCCACTTGTTTTGTGTTTGTGAACTATATTACCTGGATGCACCCTTAACTCCCACCATACGCGACATGATGTTGGTGAGGGCATGGAATCTTTGTTGGACCCTTTAAACTGCAAGGGAATGCTCTGGTGCTAACAATGTCAGAGAGGATGAACTCCATTGTTAGAGTGGATTGACAAAGATGAAGATGCCGGCAAGGTGGGATGTCGTTGATGTGGAAGGGTGCTGAGGAGTGGTAACAAAGGGAGAGGCAGAGCTGCTTCTACTTTTGTGAGCTAGGGTTAGGATTGAGTAGCAGATTTAGGTTTTCTAGGGCTATTATTGCTTTGGGCATAGGCTGTTGGCTTTGGTTGCTGTATAAAAATAAGTCGAATATGAAGTAAGATTGGCTGGTGGGCTTTTTCTTAGCCAATTTGTTCTCGTTGTGGGCTTTTCGCTTAGAGTTTATACCAAAATTAATAAAATCTCCATCTGAAAAGTCAGCAATGTTATTTAAATTAAATGGATTCCCATACCTGAGTATAATTTTTTTGAACCTTTTTTGTCGGGTCCCTGGGTCCTCAACTTTTATAAGTGACGGTTCTGATGCCTAGATCCATAACCATACAGATATCCTCGCACCTGAGTCCAGGTAACAGAGTTTGTGATGCACATATGTCTTCTTGTTTGTGTAATTTTGCTTGGTGTGCTGTGTTTCTCTAGTTAATACTCTGTGCTGAAATTTCTGTGTTTTAAATGAAGTTGAACTAATGAGAATTACATTATCTGGGATTTCTTTGATGCTTTTCCATCTTCAATCACGGGTATAGGGTCTAAAAGAATAATCTTGGCTATATAATAAGTTGATTGGGGATTTTTTTTTTTTGTGGTGCGGGTGGTGGGGGGGTGGGAAGGGAGGGATGGGGGAATATGCTGAGTGTAGCTCAGTTGTGTATTTTTGTGATAAAATTGGTGTTGTTTTCTGAGCTTAGAGCAAGGCGCTACTGGTGGTGGAAGAGGAAATTCTGGATTTGTAGATGATGTTGCGTTGAGAACCCAGACAGATGGAAATATGGAAATATCTACTCTAGAAATAAAAGGTAATGCCTTTTAATCTCGATATGGTTGATTCATTATGTATTTGTTACACAATGCTTCTTTTCCCTTTGTCTCAAAGGTATTGAGACTTTTTGGCGTTTGTTGTTTGCTTGCATAAGTTAGCTTTTTGGAAATGCTCTCCATTCTCTCTAGGAAAGTTCATGCAGACCACCTTTCCTTAGAGCCAAATCTGAACACTTCCCTTGCTCTGTAACCTTACCATCCATGCCTTTCTTCCTTAATGATTTCAGTCATCTTCTTGCATTCACAGCAACCTTACATCTCCTCCGTTTCTCCATCATATTTTTCTTCTCTGACACACAGCACGCCTCCATACATATTCACCCCTTACCCTGGCCAAAATATACACACTGATTTACACATGGGTGATACACCCACCGACCTACTCTAGCTTTCAAGACTGATTCTTACTATAGATTTTGGTACACTGCCACCTTCAAACACCATTCTCACCAACACCTGCACTTTCTGAACCTGTAACCAGTCTGACCTCAAAAAGCATAAATGGAAAGCTGGCTGCTTTGCTGATCCAATGAAGGTAAAGGCAACCTCTCATGGCATTAGCTGTGATCCACAACTTCAGAAACCAGTGGTGCTTGACCTTAGCGGTAGAAACTTCAAACCAAACTAAAACCAATCCAAAAAGATTAGTTCAAAATGAGATTAAAACGAACCATAAGAACATAATACATAATATATTATCTATGTGTGCGTGTATATATATATATATTCATATTTATATAATATATGTATACATACAGACATGCATGAGCCTCCTTAATTGTCTATTTTTACTCTGTATCTTTTTGTTTGACATTTGATTGCCGTGAAATTGTATGATATATTTTTTTGATCCTTTCCAAATCCAAACTCTTAACATGTGAATAGTTTGTCTTTTATATATATGTGAGATGGGTGTTCTTAGATCGGTTGTTTTGTTCACTTCATTGTTGTTTGTTTCTTATTGTTGTTATAATTATTACACAACATATCATCATGTATTATATATATGTAACTCATTTATGAATTTGGTTATATATCTCTTGAAGCTAAGATTTTCTTGCAGGCCATTAACAAATAGTGGGTACTTTAGTTTCCCTAAGTAACAGGGGACACATGCAACTACCTATAGACTCTCTACCATGATCCTTGCATAAGTTTCATATATGTTCTATTTGAGCAGCTAAGTTCCAATTCACAATATGAACATTTTAGAATTATCCTTGTTCCTTTGATAGGAAAATATGCTCGCAGGTCACATTTGCTTTTACTCATTCTTCATCATTCCCGTTCCATATAAATGTTTCATTTTGTGAAATCTTCTCCTTTGAAATGCTCATAGGGATCACAAAAGTGGAAGACTGATATACCTGCATAGAGAACAACACAAATTTATTTAGTTGTACCCACCCTGCATTGGACAAGAGTTTTCACTTGTACAACAAGCAATCCCCTTAGCAATGTGTTCAGTCAGTTTCTTGTGATGGGTCATTGGTAACTAGAAATTAGGGGAAGATAGGAGAGTGCCAATATTGAATCCGAGAACTTGAATCATCTCTTCTTGAAGAAACTTGACACTCCATTGAAGAAAACATGGGTTTAGAAGGATTCGCTTGTGAATTCTGATAGTTTGTAAAACTCATCTAACACTTCCCTTATCATCTTCAATAAGATTACATTAGCCCCTATAGAGGAGCATCAGATCATGAGTGAAGCATAAATGCGAGATTGTTCCATTCTTAAAATGCCAATGGAATTAAAACAAAAAGCTCTTACTCTTTTATTGCAATAATCATTATAAGACTTCCCATCACTAGAATGAAGATGAAGGGATAAATGGGGTCTTCTTGCCTTGGACCTTTAGAGCAAAGAATCCCAACTAGTTCCCTATTGATTTTGATAGATAATTTGGGAGTGGAAATGCATTGTGTATTGGAAAAATTCATCACTAAGATTGTATTCTCAACAAAGCTCCTATCAACCATGTTATTGCTTTCATCAAGTCAACCTTTAACACGCATCTCTTAGCTTTGTCTTTATATTGATAACTTCTCATCAATTGTTGAGTAATGAGAATGTTATCTGCAATTCTTTTGCTGTTGATAATAGCAGCTTGCTCCTTTCTATCTAGTGAGGGTAAGTCTTCTTTCAATCTATTTACAACAACTAGGAGATAAATTTATGCGAAATATTGCAGCAATAGATTGGTCTTTGCTCATTAAGAGAAGAAGGATTTGGGAATTTGGTCACTAGAGAGATAACTTGTAGTTTGACTCTTTAAGGATCCAAGATAAGTCAAAAATGTTTTCAAGTGCAGCTAATACCACCTCCCCAACATCTCACATGGTCTTGAAAAGTTCCACATTAAAGCTGTCTGAAATTGAAGCCCTATTTGTAGCCAATTGGAAGAACGCCTCTCTAATCTCATCTAAGAAAACCTTACGGTCCAAGGGGTTCTCTTGAGCACTATCAATCTTGCCTCTAATTAAAGAGGAAACCAGCTTGTTGTCAACAGCTGGTGTCACCTTTGAGTTGAGCAAAGTTCTCATATAAACCATTGTCATGCTTTTGACCTCTTTAACATTGGAAGTTCGTTTCAAAAGCCTCTACAATCCATTATGTTTTGCCTTTTGCTTGAACAAATTGAAGAAATAGGATGTGTTCTATCACCTAACTCTAGCCATTTGATGAAAGGCTTTTGTTTTAGGAAACTTTCTTCCACTGCACTCAATAATGAGAAGTTTTGCTTCTCTTCCACATCCGCTAAATCATAATAATAGCATGTTTTGGACCTGGTTACCATGTAATGTTTCTCCAGTGCACTTCACTTTGTCTTATAAATTTGATGAAATTCTTTCAACTGCTTTTTTTAGAACCTCAATTTTGAACAAAGCTTTAATGAGACCCTTCAAATTGGAAGGCGATACCTTTTCAATTAAAAAACAGGACGTAGGATTACTTGTCCAGAAGTGGAAGAATGAAAAAAAACGTTTTATGATCCGAAGCTTCAAAATTCATAGAGTTTGAACAAGGAGAATGATTAGACAAATTTGTAGGAAGAATAGTCATCGTGGTAGTAGAGACACTACTTAGCCACTCTAGTCTTTATTGCCTAACAATCTGTCCAACTTCTAATTTCATTTCTAGCTTGTTTATTTGACCTTGCAAAAGTAGGGCCTTAAAAAGGTAAGCCATCAACCTCACAATCAAACAAACATTCCTCACAATCACGCATTCCTCTAGATAAAATGCCTGCATCCCCCTATATCATATCAACATTGCATACAAAAATGGTGTCCCCAAAAGGAAAAAGGACCATTAGACACATTTTTAAGGTTCCAATAGCTACTCCACAATTTTTCACAATCTCCTCTAGAGATTTGTTCCTAGATAAATGCCACAAATATATTTTTTTGTCCTTATCAGAACTCACATGCATAGAAAAAACTATTTGTTCCATAGAACTCACGATATTAACTTACCTGTAAAACAGATATTTGAGTAAGTAGTTAGGGTTCATGTGAGTGAAAGGAAAGTGAAAGAGGTGTGCTTTTTAGCTCACAACAAATGTGATGTAAGAAAAAATGAGTTTGATATCTTCTCTCTCCCCCTTGCCATACCATATGAGAGGTGTAACCCTTTCCTTCTTTATTCCTGTGGTGGTCTTAGTGCATTAATTTTATTTAATAAATTACCCTGTACTCATATTTTATTTATTTACAATATCACCCCCACACACTTCATATCGCTCAATTTTTGACCGCTATAGGTTCCCTAGAATAAACATGCCATTGAGGAGGAGAACAATCAATGCCACAATCTTGTATCCCAGCCAACCCCAATTCGGCCACTTTGCTTCTCAAACATGTCCCAAGAATGATGGATGCAATTCCACACTCTAGTGACAATTGAGGGTCTAGCTTTTGGTTCAACAAGACCAAAATGACAAATCCCAAAGTCAATACAAAAATTTTGCTCTTTGCTAACCTTTATCCGGTCATGTAGACCTCTTACCTTCTAGCAGCAAATCACGATACAAGGAATTGGGTTGGTGTTGGTTGTTATGACTTATATAGTTAGCAATCAGCATTTTGACTAGCCTCTGCTTGAGAAATCTCATTTGGACAATCCGAGTTACTTTTAATTCATGACTTTCTTTGTAGATTAGATTCATATGTTATGGTAATCTGCAGTCAATTCCTTCATAAAGATTCTATTCATGGTTGTTGAGATGCTTCTCTGTGTTTGGTGTTTCGTTCCCTGTTTAGAAATTTGAAAGGAGTTATAGTGATGCCCACAATGCTCATATGATCCAGAAAGAAAAGAGTTACCTTTCTGATAGTCTCTTGTGCTCCTTTTTCTTGCTTATGAGCTTTAACATATGATTTTGCTGCACTGGGCAAGGTGGTGATTTTTTTCCTCTTACTGTAAACCTTATGTTGTATCTATTGCTTGCTTGATTAAAAATATATTTTCTCTGTGCATTTCATCTTGTTTAGATGCAGCACAAACAATTGATGATGCGGCCATTCATGAGAGCAAAGATTATCCGGCCCCTCCTCCAATGAAGCGTACTAAAATGTATGCTTTCAACCTGACAGCAAATCATATATTCAGCTTTGAGTCTCTCATTCTTTTGCTCTTGGATCCTTTTCTATGTTTAAGTTAGATGTGCTCTTGGGGTTCTGTGATTGAAGCCTATTCAAATTTGCTCAAAATCTTTTCTTTTGGTTTCAACTTTCAAGATGAAGTACGAATTTGTGGTGTATTTAATAAACTAGTGGTTTTAAGATAAGATTCAATCAGAAGAATCTTTAGCCACTTCTAGTTCTTCTGTTGGAGGATGTTAAACATTGATAGAATGTGATGGTTCAACAGTTAAATTTGATTGGCAATAAATAACATTTCAATCATGATGTTGTCTATACTGGTTTAATGTAACTGTTATTTATTTCTGGTAGGTTGCCAGGTGAGAATGTGCCCAACATTGAAGAGCGAGAACCAAAATCCACTATAACGAGAAGTATGTATTCCAAATAGACCTAACCCATCACATGAGTAATAATTTGGAAGCACTACATCAGTAGTAGCATGATTGAATATGACAAATTATTTTCTGGTACCTTCTTGAACATTGACATTTTAACATGTTGAACCATTGAGAATACTTCTTTTGTTAGGTTGTAGATGAATTGTTCTTATGTGTATTAAATTAGCCTTACTGTTCAATCTACTACCGAGAGTGTTCAAGAATAAACAATCAATCTCCAAAGATAGCCATTTTTGGTTATTCCTCATTAACTATTTAAGAAACTCTTGTATAATAGTAATTCAATTCACACTATGTTTTACTGGGTCCATAAAGCATTTTTTCACAGGATCACAACTGAGCAAAAGGGTTTATTGAAAGACAAAAGGATGTCTATGCAATAAAATGGCCTTAATGTTCAAAAGTGCTTCCAAAAAATAAAACAAGTACATGAAAACAGCCTAAAAAAAGTTACAATAGGCATAAAAATATAGCCCTAATTAAAGTTTCAGTAGCATGAGCTGGATTTTGATCATGACGAGCATTTCTATCCTTCCACAAAAATTGGCAGGTTACTGTGATGGCTTTCCATTGTTTCTCACTAAATAGCACAGACGATAGCAAGGCTAAAATGGAAGAATGAACCGATGGCCTTCCCGTGGATCAACTTAGGCTTCGTTTGGTTCATTTTTTTCCAACTTTGTGGTGTCTTTTTGATATTTACTCAAATTTTGCATTTGGTAAAAATAAGATAAAAAAAAATGGAAATATAATTATATATATATCTCTCATAATTAAATATAAAAAAACCCCTACAAAGTTAAATTTATATATATTTATGTTATTCATATTTACAAAAATATCAGTTGAAATAATAATTTTCATTGAATAAAATATATATTTTTAAATCTTTTATTAAAAATACGTGAATTTTTGTTTTTTAATTATGCTACACTAATCACTGCTTTTATTATAATTATGAAATAGAAATAGATAAAATACAAATAAGATTCAAACAAGAAAAAGACAATTCAAATAGAACCTTACAGTGCTCTCAACACTTCTCTAAACTTCAAAGGAATATTGACAGTTCAATAAGAGATGTATATGTGATTCCTACTCTCTACCAGATAAGTAACAGCAATTAGTATGAATTAAACTCCACACAACCAGCTTGTCCATGATGTAAGGTCTCTCTTGGACAATCAACCAAAGTATGAAGGCATGCCTGGGAATTGTTGTTTTATTCCAAATTGTCTTGAACCAGCCCTCATTGGGGAAAATTCTTTTGCAAATGTGCAGACTGATTTTATAGATAGATTTTTTGATGGCTCCAACCTCTAAACTAACTTGTTAAGATTATATTGATTCAGCCGCAAACCCCCTAAATCAGCTTGAATTCGCTCCTAGAATTCTCCTAACAGCCATTCCTAATTTGTTCCATCAATAAAGGAGCAGTGTTCTCAACCCAAAAATGGAGCAAGAGTGTTGTTTCTTTAGACCAACCAACCAACTTCCAAGGAAGCTCTCTCACCTAACCAATCCATAAGAGGACCCTTAGGATGCCTAGGATCATACCAAAAGGAAACTGCACTACCATTCCCAGCTTGCCATTTTAAGTGCTGGGGCCTTGTTAGCAAAATTTTTCTCCATTTTGAAGAAGTATTATTTGGAATTTTTATATTCCAAAAATTTTGCCCTTCAAGTATTTTGGACTTTTATCCAGCTAGGCCAACGAGTGTCTTTATAAGCCATACCAAGTTTTCCTCGTATCCAAATCAATACCAAGTTTTCCTTCCTTCGACTTGTGGACATCATCCCAATATGCTTTTGCTTTTCTCCTTTGTCATCACTTCCATTCCATAAAAATCTCTTGAATTTGGATTTGAGTAAGTTGATTATACTCATTGGAAGTGTAAATATAGAAGACCAAGAGACTTGTAAATAGAAATGGATGCTCTTAATCAATTACACTGTCTGCATAGAGAGGGATTTGCAAGTCCAGAGAGCAATACTTACTGCCTCTTTGTTTACTAAGTCCATACATGTCTTTAGAAATCTTAGAAGACATAAGTGGAACACCTATATACCCATGAGCTATGCTCATCCTAATTAACATGTGTAATCTGCACATACATACTCTCCTTTAGAAAACAAAATATATCTACTAACTAACTTCCCTTGTTTATAAACTTTTCAAGAACTCAACATTAACCCCACATGTACAGCACTCTACAGCAGAGACATAACACCAGACATACATCAGCAACATTGTCAAATAGCATTAGTCTCTTGGTGTCATAACCACAAATGGCAGGTACATATCAGCTCCACCATGTATTATCTTAAGCCTTCATAATATCAACCTTTATCACACATCTCGCTCCTTTTCCATCCTTATGATAGCCCTACAGAAGCTCTTGGGCCATTTAAATATTATTGACATTTCTTTTACCCTTTTTAAATGTGGTTTGCTTCTCACCAACCGAAGAGGGGATCATAAGCTTCAACCGATCCGGTAGTTTTTGGAGATATATTCAGTCGATAATTTGCAATGGAAGAAAGGTTGCTCACGTTTTGAACGAGAGAGAGAGAGAGAGGTGGATTGACTTCCTTGAGCCAACCTCTCATAGTTGGAAAAAAAAAAGAAAAAAATCTTTGATCTCCATGGTTATTGTATATCTATGTTATTAATTTTTTCAGTTACATAACTTTAGTCCACCATGAAAGCATTACTCCATGATGAAAAGAGGAGTGACTAAAAGAAAAAATGAAAATATGGTAGGTTTAACAAAGTTTTGATTTAATTAACCTTTATATCAATGAAGAAATAATAGCATAAGTATGCTAAGTAAAAAAGCGTGAAAACTATAGATATGAAACTGGGGAAAGAGAAATCAGCATGGAAAGTGAGTAAGTCTGAAATCTCAGGATATGTAATAAAGAGAATAACACAGCTGTGCAAAGTGTAAAGCGCAACAACTTGGGTATGTTTTATGTAATTGACCCTTGAATAAGGCAAAGGCCTATGTCCAAATAGAAAGTGGTAATTATACACATTTAAGTTCTTTTGTTTTCTCTCCAAACTAGATTAAAAGATGGCTAGAGATTGCAGAACGATTGTTCTTAGGAGTCTTCTAGGCATTGTATCCCCACCATTCCTGTCTGCAAGTGTTTTAGCTTGATACAGGTGTCTCCTAAATTCATATTCCAAAGAGCTTAGAGTACCACAGCCAGAAGTCAATCATATCATCTGCTTGTTTAAAGAGAGCATATGTAAATAGTATGCAGTGTTCTTCTCTTCATGTTGTCAACTTGAAGGAAACTAATTAATAAATTATTTTATGTTTGATATAAGTTTCTTGCAACTGTACACAATAATTGACACTAAATATCTTCATGAATAGGCAGAATGGATTTAATGTGTCATCTCGGAACTCCTTTTTTTTTTTTTTTGTCAAATAAACAATTGCATTGTGTTAGCGATAGGGGGAGTCTTATGTAATGATATCATCTTAGAAGTGGTCATACAATAAAGCAAATTGATATTTTTCCCTTAGAGGTTTTACTGTGTTGTTTAGGCATATCTTTCAGTCTAATGAAGTTAATTACACTATGCAACAGGATGTCTAGAAATCTTCTGTGATCTCAAATTAAAACGTTAAAGTTGGTATTTCCATCTAAAATTTCAGATGATTAAATCATCGAATGGAACTATTGGTGATTATTGGTATTGTAATTGACCTTTGCCATATTATTTCAGCAAACATATCAAAATATAAAAGAGATCCTCTCTGTCCAGCTTGATGCGTTGCCATTGTAATTGATATTTGCCAAATATTACCTTAGAATAAATACATAATTTAAAAGAGATCTTCAATAAATGAGTTGATGCATATGTTAGAAATGATCACCCTAACCATATAATAAAAAGGTCAAAGGATGTACCATGTGCGGAAATGATTTTCTCGAATACCTAAATCTTTTTTTTACTCAATCTCTTGTTGCCTTAGTGAATCAATTATGAACCATGGTTTTCTTTGAACATATGTAGATGAATCATACTTATCATTTGGATTATGGACCCTTTTTTTTTTTATAATCTTTTTCTATCTATATCTGATTTATATCTGTTTTGTGTCTATTTTGTATTTGTTATGTGTATTTGTTCCTTTATTTTTTTGATATTTTTATATGCAAATACTCTGGTTTTTAAATTGGTATCAGAACAATATTAAAAATTCACAAATCATGATGGAATATACTCATAGGACATGTATTTTCGGCATAATTAACCCTCATAGATAGTGGAGATAGAATATGTTTCGAGACTCCCTTTCCCTTTCTCTCTCTCTCTCTCTCTCTCTCTGTGCGCAGGCATGCGTGTGTGTCTCCCCCTCTCCCCCTCCCTCACTCCCTCCCCCACTTCACTCCCTACCTACTAATGTAAGATCTTCTGTTTTCAAAATGACTTACTGTGGGTGATATTTAGTGAGCTGCAAATCTTTATATATTCTTCATAGTTTTTGTAATTAAACAAGCTTCATATAATCTGCTTGTTATTATTGAAATGATAGTATTTACATGGATAAGGGTGGTGATCTTGGTCATGCAATTGTCTCAAAATATTACAAACTGTTCAATAATAGAAAGGAAGTATGAAGTTTATGATGTTGCTTTTTTTGGCTCAATGACAGTATTGATTGCTGGCTCAAATAGTTCAGCACAGCTGATACTAATAAATCAATAATACACATTCTATTCTCAATAGGATAGAAGGGTATATTACCTATTCCATGGTAACTTTGTTTTATTATGGTTAGCTACTTTATAGAAACTGAGACCATCTTTCCATGAAGATATATATGATCTATAGGTTTTACTGTTGAAATGGACATTGCAATAATTCCACATGGAGTGGAGTGTTTCTTAATATAAAAAGTAGCTTGTTCAACTATTCAATAAATTAATTTTAATGTATTACCCATATCTTCTCGAAAAACAAATGGCCTGTTTCCATGCAAAATTGTGCTTGATTTCATACGAGTGAAGATCTCTTCATTAGTGGCAGAGAAATCTGCACGGATCAGCTTTCTTGAGGAATACATCAAGATATAATTGGATTTGGTCTGTAGTTGGTAACTTGTCCATAAGCTTGCTGGTGCATTAACAATAAATTTGAATGTGTGCCAATGGATAATGTCACAAAAAGATTCATATGATTTTCATATGACTTCAGTTGTCTATTTATTGGCATTTAGTGATATTCTATGTTCATATGTTTAATACGCTGGCTCAAGCTCCCAATGGATTAAAACACATATAAAAATCAGTTGAAAGGTGTATATTTCCCAACTTGGCCATTACAGGTATTTTGTGATGTAGCTTTTCTTACTCCTAAGAAAGTAAGTGCTTTAAGAAATCTTGCATCATTATTAATTTAATTGAAAAGTAGTAGTAGTTGGTTCTAGTCTCATATCATGTCTCGTCGTTTCTTCCCTTTCATGGTGATGGACTGATTTCCTAATTTTTCTTCCTTATTTTCCTCCAAAAAAATGTTGATATCTGATACCTTATTTGCATATGTTCTAAAAGTTGGAACTCATGGTGGTTAAAAGTTTGAAGTTTATAGTCATTGTTTCTTCATTAAAGCTTTTTATAACTCCTTAGCCTGCTTCTGCTCTTAGTTACTATGCCTTTTTATTCTGTCACACCTGGGGTGCATTGGCTTGGATGAGTTGTGTTTATTGGTATTGAGATAGAGAAAGCTTTTTCACTGGGAAGTTATTCTGTCAAGTTATTGTACCTTATTGGAGATGTCTATAAAATACTACTCTGCTGAAGAAAAGAGCTCATCATCTTGTCACTTGGATTATTGTGTGAATTCTATTGCATGATCTTTTGTCGGCTGTGTCATATATATGTTAACTGTCTTAAAAGTGTATTGGTTTTGCGGTCTTGTTGGATTTTTAACTACTCTACATGTGCTCAGGCAGGGAATTATCAGATGGGTGTGCTAGTGGGGATAGAAAGGCTTTACGAGTCAATGCAGATAATCAATTGTTAAGAGGTATGGATATTTTAGCAGCAACTCTTCTGGTCTAATATTCTGGTAAAAATACCGTAACGTTATTGAGGGATCAACTTTTGCTGTGAAGTAGTTAAAGAGCCTCTTTACTGTTTTTTCTCTTTAAAAGCTCCAGAGCGATTTGTTCTAGTCTAATGGAAAAAATTTCTTCTTAAAAATTGACAATTTGAATACAATACATTATTAGATGTTCCTGCTCCTCTGGCTAGTAAGATTTATTACTCACAAAGGAACAATCGCTTGCGGTTGGCACTTGGTGATCTCTTTCATCTGACGGCAGCTAATGGACCTTACAGGGTAAGCCCAAAGTAGTTGTTTGCAATGATTCAGGTGCTCATTACTTTGTCCATCCTATGAAATTTTATAGATAGTTTGTGCTTGTATGCATGCATGCATGGATACATGAGTATATCATTAATGAGAGAGAGTCAGAGGGGGGTGTTCACATCTGATCTGTTATTTGAATAGTGTCATTGTTCTTGTAATGGCCCAGCATGCATCCAAGGATCATGTTGTCCCAATTAATGCTTGCAAGTTAATGCAAGTAAATTTTCTGCTTTGCTGAGTACAATAATCTCACTTTCGATTGCCTCTTCTTTTGATGCCTTCTCTTCATATATAATAGAATGATTTGATGGTCCCCTGTAATTTCAATGGATAAGTGATAAAATGATATCATATTCTTTGAACAGGGAGAAGATGAGTCCCTGAACGTTGTGCAACAACTTGGTGATAAAGCAGGAAAAAGTCATCAATTATGCCCTGATAATCCCACTGGGCCTGCACAGCCTATAGGTGTATCAGATCTTATAACTACTGAAGCTTCAGTGATGCCTCAAAACGCTCCTGTTGGACCAATTAAAAATGGATATATCTCCAAGCATTATTCTTTTACTGGAGACTCAGGTATTTGTCTACTGCAATTTACTTCATCTTTTTCATGGGGGACATTGTTTCTTGAGTTGTGATATGTTGGTATTAAGTGTAAAATAAATCTTAGCTCATGAGTGAGGAATAGTTTTAAGTTTAAAACTCAAAATTCAATACTTATGTACAAGTTTAAGTCTTTAGATTAAGTTGCCTGGATCTAAATTCAACATTCCCCCTCAAGTTGGAGCATATATATCTTACAAACCAAGCTTGTCTTAAATATGACTTATTGTGGACCTCGGAGGCACTTAGCGAAGACATTTTCTCCTATATTCAGAATAACCTGGGTCCAGCTTACATTTGGAGTCTGCTTACATTAGGTAGCATTTGGTTTATATGGAGTTACTGCCAGGCTATTGATCAGGAAGAGTCTGCTTACATTAGGTAGCATTTGGTGTTCAAGAGGGGCATATGTGAAGTTACCTTTTCTTGGCAAGTATATATAAAACTATTGTTGATCACGAGATATATGAAATATTTGGGGGAATGGTGCATCTTCCTGAACCTACCTTTGAGTGTGGAAACAAGAATGAAACACGTCCTTGTTTCTGTATGTAGATAACTACACACATCACTGAATCTGAAAGTAAGCTTCTGATGAAGTTGTCTTGACTATGGAAGACTTTCTTTGCCTATTAAAAAAAGGAGTACTTTTTATTGTGTTTGCTGCAACTTGACAGTTACCTGGTGTTGCACGCTCTTGCATCTTTAAATGTGTGAAGCAATTCATTTAACAGCAAGATTTGCAGGACTACTTCATAAAGTATTTTGTTTTGCTATGGATTCGATATAATACACTTTTCTACTCTTACAATGTATCGATGAGCCTTTATTTCTGTAGGAAAAGCACAAATCATGCAACAATCAAATGGAAGTCTTCCAGTCTCATAGTATTTGCCAGATGTTTTTGCACAAAAGTGTAAGTAGCATTATACATGAGGTTAGGATCTCTTTTTGGAAGCATGGTAATTACATGCTTGCATTACTCATTGCGGCCCTTTTTACTATTTTTTTGACTCATTGTTCATATTCAGTAAATATAGTGCAATCTGTTTTGCTTTATTGTTAAGTTGTAAATACATGCTTAATGAACAGCAATTCTATTTTGTAAATTTATGCTACATTTATTTTCCTGTTCTCTTTGTTGATTAGGATATTATATACCGTATAGCCTCTATTCTATGTCGTACTTTTTGAACTTTGATAGCTGGAAAGATGTTGTGGACTGGGCAGAGTATGTACTATGTATTACATTATTCTTCTTGTTTGTACCACAAAAACTAGGCAATATTCATGGAAGCAGCTTTCTGGTCAGGAGTAAAGAAAAATGTACTTTTAACGCATATTGTCGCATTGCAGTGTTATGCTGGAATTTGCTTCTATTATCTTCGTTTCACGAATCCTGGTTTGTTGGTTTCTGGGATGATCATTACACTAGCTATGCTATTGTAATAGCAAAAGTGAACTATCCTACACTATAACCCGTGTTTTCAATACTTTTACTTACATAACCGATAACCCATGTTCTCGTGTCTATATAACCTGTCTTAAGGCAGTTTACATAACCGATTCTTTTTTGTGTCTTAACTTTTTACTATGACATTGTAATTATAAACAGGTGCATTTACTTGCATGTTATATAATTACTAGCAGACATACACCTATGTTTCGTGCGCTAAAACTAAGTATAATTAGTTGTCTATTTTTTTTTTTATAGACTCATATTACACAATCAAATAAAATAACAAAATGAAAGTAATTTAAATCTTGCACTTTGCTTATTCAAAACTTTTTTTTTTTAATTAAAGAATATTTTATTCTTCTTTGAAGACTTATGAAATCTTAATGTCATAAACACGTGGTAAAATTTAAAGGAATATACGATAAAACATTTGACACAACTATTGATATCATTGCGGAAACCTTTTGGTAGAAATAGTATCATTGATCATGAATGTAAAAGACTGTCAGTTGATTGAATAACTATCAAGTTCAATATAAATACGATACAATCAATATCAAAGAGGTGAAATTAACATTCTCTTCATTAAAATGATTTTTAATTATGGAGAAAAAAAATTAATTCATAAGAAATGACATGAATTATCCTTTACAAACTTATTCTCAAAATGATACAATATATTTTTCACTCCATTATTATCTAATGAATTATCTGTTAAAGTGCTTTTCTTTTTTTTTTTCTTATTTTTTTGGGCTGAAAGAAATTGTATTGCATTAAATTAAGAGTGTAGAGGATACAAGTCCCAAATAAGTGGTAAAAAAGAAAATGCCAACTAGGATAGGAGTATAGAGCTGTAAATTGTATCCCATCCCTAACCTATCTTTGGTCACTCACCCAATTAATACACCTATTAGCATTACACTTAACAAACGAAGAAAAGAGCAAGATTCAAAATGAGATCTTAACATGAAAATGTTCTCTAGCAAAATCCTGTTTTGCAATAGAGAAATCTTTTATTTCAAATGGAGACTATGATTCTCTTACTATTAGACTTGATCTCAGTATTTGCCTAATTTCTTCTCTTAGTTGCTTCCAAACACTCCTTATAGCCAAAACTTCAACTACATCAATATCATTATTCTTTATTTGAGACTAAGTTGCTTATAATAACAAACCATTGTTGTCCCTTATTCTAAACAGTAATTAGGGGAGTGGATTGAGAATGTGGAAACGTGGGAGGGACGGTTGTTTGGCTAAAAGATGTGGGACCGGTTTTGAGGGAAAGATAAATAGTTATCCAACTACAATGCTTGTGATATAGAAAATGGTTTTAAAGCGAATTCACGAATTCATCCATTTGATGAAATATTTATAGTTTTAAAAAATAAGTAATTTTGGAGAATGGTGGTTACCTAAGGCCTTTTGTAGTTTGTAGCTTAAATAATATAGATACAATTATAATACATGTGATTTCTAATATTTATACGTAGTACTCGGAAGTTAAATTATATTTTTGGTGTTACAAATAGTTAAATCTAATGATTAATTACTTCCATATAATCCTTGGCCAGACAAAATGCTTCAACTCATATTTACGCTTATTCTGAATATACATCTACTCGGAATCACCGATGAAGACATTTTCTTAAAGACACTTTTTAACACAATCTAAACCATGCAACCTATAACTTATGCCTCTACAAATCCTAAGCAGAATTGACTAACTGGGGAAATAAATGAATGCATCGATTCACTAGAAGTGATTTGCCACATATGCAATTTTCATGTCTCAACTTGTTCACTATGTCCTCATCCATGTATTTTTCTAAGCAATCCATAGTCCACTGGCTTAACACTACGTAATCTATCAGTTTACTGGAAAATATCCTTGACATATTTTCATCGTAAAAGTTTAAAGCATAGTAGTTTCCCTTCACTTGGTAAAATGAAAATCTAAACAAAACTTCTCCCAGATAAATTTCTACCCTGCGTGCTCCAGACCCTTCCTTGGAATAAGCCAAATGACATTCTGGTGGAAAGTTGCGAAACACAGCGAACACTTGATATTTCTCAAGAAAATTGTTCGTGGCATCAATTATTGCCATTTGAGATAATAGTTTAATTTTTTTTTTTGGTCCAAAGATAATCCTTTAATTAAGAAGTATAGATTGAGTCCAACATCCGTCTCTTATCTATTTTTGTGTCTAATGTATCCGTTAAAGGAGGACTTGCGTACCGATAAATATACTTCCCTAACTTACTTTCCAATGGTAGCAATCTTTTAATTAGATCCCATCCAACACCGCTATTTGATTATTCAAATCATGTAACATGCTAAGCTTTGATCCATCTTTAGTGTCCAGATAAATGACTATATTTCCCCGATTAGGTATCGTATCATACGACATTCTCTCAAAGCTCATTTATTCATTTCTAAAACTAGTATAAATATTATTGTCCTATATTTATATAATTTCACAATACATATCACTAGCGTAACATCCTCAATGATTGTCCACTTTCTCTTACACCCGTTATTTGGTCTAGTATCCATTAGTGAGGTCGTGAGGATTGTGATTTCCATAGAACTAGTAAAAAGTTTAATATCCATAATATAGTAACAAAACGTTCAACCTAAAAGTTAAAATCCTAATTTTTAGGAGACGGAATAATTTATGTCGTGCTATTTTTGAGCTAATTTATTGTTTTAATAAATTAAGTTCTTGTGAAATTAAGTTGGAGCATGTTTTTAGTATTACTTTACGGAAATCTATTGGTTTTTATAATACCTGTTCGGACTTGTTTACTAACGGATCCAAATAAATAGTGTTTTCATGTTGTTTTGCTATAGTGTAAAACTTCATTCAAATGCATTTAACGAATGATTCGAATGAAACCTTACCAAGAGCATCTGGCTTGGTAGGGAACCAACTCGTTAGAATGAATTGAGGAAGAGATTTGGACGAGTTCCTGACCACGACAGGTGGACACTACTTTTAGAAATAAGACTTTAAAATGGTAGATTTTGAAAAGGAGTGTGTGCTAATTGACCAACGTGCTGGGTCATGTGCAATACTGAGTTGGTGAATTATCACTAAATGGATTTTCACGAGTAGAAGGATTAAAGTTAACTACTAAACGTGACTTGTTACTATAATCTAGACACTTCAAATTCGGTGGAGTTTGAGAAATATCTGATAAAACCTAGTGAATACACTAAGGGTAACAAAACAACACAATTCATAAGGATGTAGGATTACGACTTGTATTTTGCTTTATTGATAACAATGTTACATAGGTATTAGATAGAGTTTTTAAGTGGATTTTGATGGAACTCATTTTTACATAAGATAATGAATTCCTATATAGTCAAAGTAACTTTTTCAATTTATTTTCCTATATAATCATTTAAACATTTGATTACTATCACTAATCAAATGCTCTAGTTATAAATGGGAGTTTATCACTAGATGAGCCTTATAAATCACATTGACAACCACATTAAGTGGGAGTGAGATCAAGTGGTTTCCAATAAGCCATGGATAACACAATTAACAAAAACACTCAATAACATTCTCAACACATTAAAATCATGGGTAATGCATTTCAATGGCTAAACAAGAATATTCTTTATCAAAAATCTACTTAAACATTAAACCCACACCCATACAACATCAAAATCATCAACTACTTTGTCAACAACATCACAAACCCAAAAGAAATTACTTGGCTACTCATATTAAACATACTAACAATAAATGACATCAAAGAAACAACATAAAACATGCTTAGACTAAAGCTTAGAAAGTAGTAATGATGAGCAGCAAAGCAAATGATGAAGAAATCCTTGAATCCTTGCTTAAATCCTGTTACGCCTTGAACATAGGAGTCATAATAGCTCAATTGTGTAAATTATCCTAAGATAAAAACTGACTTCATAACTGCTATTGTAGATACAGTTCATACAAGGTGTACACAACTCAACCAACTTGAAATTTCCGTTTAGATACCTATTAATAACCAAACCCATGATAGAGCTTTACAAAATACCTGATCTATACAATCTGTTGTCTCGTGTTACAACAGTATTTATACAAACGTTTCACCTCTAAAGTTAAAGTTTACAATCAGAGTTTATTAAAAACCACAGGTTTTATAGTATATATATAATAAGTTAGGAAACTAGTAGGTGTCTTAAGGATTTCCTAGTTAGTTTCCTCAAAAACTCAAAAAAATAAAAAGCTCAGGTTCAATTGATTTCTCGTTCCTTACTTTTCCAAACAGCAGCACACTAACTTGGGAATAGTGGTATTGGAACATCTTAACCTTACTTAGTACCTGCAAAAGAGTTTATAGTGATGTGAGCACAACTAGTTCAGTAAGTGGGACAGAGTCAGAAAAGTACCATACAATCACAAGTAAGGTTATTAATTATGATAAAATGCAATGCAATCAATCAAATGAAACATCACACAATATTATCTAATCTACTGTAAGGTTAAAGAAATTACATTTGTTTCAACTCGGATTGAGGAGTTTCATCGCGACTCAAGTCAGACCAAACCCTAGGCTTGTGTAATGGAGAACACTGATGGGAATCAAGCTATGGGGCTTTTAACCTGCAATTGAGCTCGAGGATTAGAGGGGTTGGCACGATAAATCCTTATATTCTAACCAACCTCTATTGAGGCTAAGTACCTTCTTACCGAGTCACCTTTAATGCCGTACCGTATGACCGCCCATTATTGTATGGTATGCTGAGTTGACGATTACTCTCTATTGCCGAGTTGACGAATTGCTGAGAAGTCGAGAGAGAGAGACCGGATTGACTAGGCCATCCTTGCTCGGACAAATCCATTTGTCTGTATCTCCTAATGATCCCGCCAATGCTGCTTCACTACGTGTATAGTATTATATGTATAATTTGTAACACAAATGATTATTTTCCTTGTATATTTATTTTTCCCTTTGTAGCATCTACATTGCCCCTTTAGGAAATGTCCTTTTGTCTTTTCCCCTTTGGACAAGTTGCCTTAGTTTGCGAGTATAAATATCCTTGTATTTATAGTTGTAAGATCATCAGATTACCTTTAATACACTTGATTATTTTCTTCCTTGCATAAACACTACTTGTTTACTCTCAGCATCACTCTTATCCTTTCCCATAAGTAAGGTTATGTTGCAAGTAATCTCATTAGACTAATTCATGCGTCATATCGAATTATGTCGTGAGTTCTCGAAAGTTCCTTTGGCGCGTTGTATCCTCTAAGGCTGTTCGTGGGTTTTTGCTTATTATTTGATTCGTCATTTTACTCATTTCATATCTTTCCTCATTAACCTTTTTCGAGCTTTCTGTAATCTTGGACCTATCTAGCGACCGGCCTTGTCTGTTCTTAGTTACGGTTTGCATCAGAACACCTTCCTCCCATAATCACCTTTAAACTATGGCCCCTACCCTTGTCGCGATCTCCTCGCCTGTTACTTAGACTAAAGATGGGGAAAGGACCATTTCAATTATCCTCATCGAATGAAGTCGGTATTTAGCTTGACACTCTTAATTGTTTCCCTTAATGGGTGTACGCATGTTTGGTTTTATTTTAGTTGAATAAATGTTAGTTTTAATTAGAAGTGGCTAAATAAGTTTATACGATACAAAAACAATGTGAACATGCAAAATAGCACACCGAGAAGTTCAACTCTTGTCTCAACTGAGTATCATGCACACATACAGCATGTGCATAGTTAACTAACTACAAATATAGCCAGAAGTACTCTTTGGTCTCCAGATACTTTAATATAGTATCCCAATAGGCGGTGAAGTCACAACCCCAACTTATTTGTTTATATGCTCACTACTGTTGACTCGAGTCTTCAAGCGTTTTTGTACTTGAAGATCCTATTTACACAAAAGGCTCAATTTCAATCTTTGTAATAATTACAAAACATTAGGGTTTGATCTAAAACAATTATATATATTATGTCTAATATATATATATATTATTTATATAGTCATATAATTATTATATATTGAGTAAAGCTATTAATTGTTGATATTATACGTCATCTATATTATTACGTATTATATATCGTTTCAATCGTATCGAAATGTACTTTCAGTTTATTAAATCACATTTTAATTTCGATAGGATTACCGAAATACATACATTTTAGAATATGATAGAGTTTTAGGTTATATTGTCTAAGATTGTTCGATTTTAATAAAATTAATATCGTTGGGTTCGTATAGATCTAACGAGACGTTTTATGAGTCCTGTTCCTAGAGATAACCTTTAACAAATAGTTTAAGTTTTTAATACAGTTATACGTATCTATATAAATATTATCGTATTGTACGTAATTTATGTTATTAAATTGTATTTTACTTAATTTGTCCACATAACGTTTTAATATGAGTATTATCTAACCATAATATACCTATAGTGTATTTCGATCAGAAAATATCAGTAAATATATTAAAAATACATTTTTAATCCAATCTGATTAGCGATTTCCTACATAGTTTTTATTTAACTATTTAACCCATTTTAACTTATTATTACCAAAAATACATCTCAGCTTGTAAATTAAGCTATTTTATCAAGTAAATTCGTAATAAATAGTTTAGGTCATCAAATAATTCTCCGAAAATTTTTATAGACTTCTAAAAATATAGAGAATTCAGTTATTACTTGGTTTCAAGTTTTCGACCTATTGCCTATATATTTGTATTTACAATTTTATCCTTAAATTACTCAATTATGATGTTTTTTACACCAAATTAATTTCAATCTGACCCAACATTGTTATTATTCACTAGAGATTAGTATATGTCCATTTCATCAATTAATTTCATAATTTCTTATTTAATTCACAATTTCAGCCTATTTTCGAGCTATTTTTAGGCAAAAAAATGCAATAAATATTAAAAATTTCCGAATCAAAATTCAGGCTGCATAGCAATTATCTATACATCATACATATTCTACAAAAAAAATTTTAGCTAGAAACAACATCATTTTGTATATTTATTCTATAATTCTAAATTTAGATGAATAATAGATTTCTTAAGAAAGTATATTAAATATTACGAATTTTTAAAAAATAAAAATATCACATGAGAATATGTTCAAAATAACCTAAGTACAATTTTTTTCATAATTTTCTGGGTAGTTTAGATATTTTTTACACTTTATTGAAAAACTGGACAAAGAATCAACCTAGCTATTCTTGAGATCTCCAATGGTCGGTGGCAATTGGAGGTGTGTTAGATGGCTTAATCGTTGCCTGGACTGGTGGTGGTTGGTTGGGCTTGTCGTCAGGTGGTCGTTTGGGTCTGGTATAGATAGGGTACGGTGGTTGCTCTGTTTTTTTCTATTTTCTTTCTATTTTTCCCATGATCTTTTTCTTTATTTTCTTTAAGTGCTTTTGGTTCCAAATTGCTAAAATAACACTAAGTTGCTGGGGTTCGCTATTTTTAGGGCTTTGTCCATTGCCTAAGATTTTTTTTTCTTGCTTTTTCCTTCATTAAACCTAAGTAGGAGGTAGCAATTACATAGGATATGAACTTTTGATTCAGCACAACTCCTTTCTTAATGTTGCCATAGTGATTTTCTAGAATTTGCAGTCAAAATTTGAGTGAATTGGATAAGATTTGCTATTATTTTTGGCATTTTAGGTATATTTTATTAAGATTGAATTATTTATTAATATACAAGTATATGTCCTATATATATATCATGCGTAATATATAACTATACTCATATAATTAAGTTTCTACATGTCTTTTATTTTTAGGATATGTTCTCTTAATTATTTGCATGAATTCAACACATTATATATATAATTACGTAAATTAAGGTTAATTTACGGGTATAATTATTATTTGTACTGGGTATACTCATAAAAATACAAGTATATTCATATAGTAAATTATACTATATTATCTCATTTTATAGCTTAAATCAACTTATCTTTAAGTTCTTGATTTTTAGGGGTTCCAAGCATTATCGTACTATATTAAATAATCCTACTTTTAAGGATAAAATTGGGATTTTGAGTCATTATTTAAAAAATTTAATTTCACTGTATTTGATACGAGGCAAGCGCACCTATCAATTTTAATATAACAGATATGAGTTCGAGTCGATCCCTCAGAGATTTTGAGTACTAATATTAACTTTAGCTTTATTATCTAACCGGAAAATTATGTCGAGTTGAATGAATTAAAAATACTAAAATTAATAAACTAAACTACTTATGAGACTTAACTAAGCAATTTAGAAAGCAATAAACTACTAACGACTTCAAGTATGCAATGATGCATTTAGGAATTATTTCCCCTAGTGTTTAACATGTAACCTTTTTAAAATATATTCAATTTAGTTTCTATGATTCTTGACCGGAGGGATTCACAATTAAAGCTAATATCTTTCTCAAGCATATTAACCCTAATTCTAAATTATTTACCGGAATCTCTTCACTTAGCAATATAACTTAGAATCGCATTAATGTATAATGAATTCCTACACAAACAATCAACTTTTCGGAAGAATCATGTATCTTATCTCTAAGTATACATGTAATTCTCTTCAATTATGTTAAGATCTAATTATACATGCAATTTCTTAATAAACATGCATAATATCATATATTGATACTCTAGAATTATCAATCCATATCTAAACGACATAATTGAATCAAGAAAAGATAGAAACTTTCTTGAAATTATAATTCAATCCAAGGGTTACATGAAACCCTAGGTTCCATAATCCTAAATACTTGAATTCTAAGCTATCATAATGAATCTAAAAACGAGATTCATCAAAAACATGAAATAAAGCATGAAAACCTCTCTTGATTTGATGAACAATCTCTAATCTTGAAATCAATGTCGTTATCGCTTCTTGATGTTGTTTCTCCTTAAGTCTCTTCTTGTCTCTTGTCTCTCTTTGTTTCTGTAATGTCTCTCTTCCTTTTGAACCCTAAGATCCCCTTTTATATGTGTATTTCACGGATTTTATTTTCGTCACCAGACACGGCTTGGGACATGGCCGTGTCCCCAGGCCGTGTAACTTTCTGTACTAAGGCAAAATTTCTACACAACTTCAAAACTTCATAACTTCTTCGTTTGAACTCGGAATTGAGTGAAACTTGATTCCTTTTCTTCGTTTTCGAGCCTAGAACGTGTTTAAACCCTGAAATCAACATTTTACTCAATTAAGTATCATTTTCTTTAAAGAAAACCAAAAATGTAAGGGAAATGCTATAAAGTCACTATATAAAATATGTTTAAAATCAGAGTTATCAGTATTACTTCGTCTAACTTTTCTATCTTGGTTGTAAAGTTTAGACTAAATCGAATAACTTTCTCTAAAGACTTTAAATCTAGGCTTGGTTATCTTAAACACAATTTTAGGTGCTTAAGAATCTTATGTTAAGAAGTTACTATAAATCTAATAAACTAACACTAAAACCACAAAATAACAATGATTGCATTGCTTTATCTTTAAAACCCTACTCTAATGGCTATTGCCCAAAATGAATAAAGAAAATGCAAGTTTTATAGTGCAAGGGGCTATTATTGATTGACGATCAATAGACACATGTTGGTTCCTTTGTACCTATGAATAAGTCAAATGGTTAGCTCGATGGGAGCATAACCTATTTTGACCCCTTCTTTTTGCCTCTTGGCTTTATGTGGAGGCCAATTGATAAAGAGATTGGGTGGCATGTCTGCTAACCAATCGGTAAGGTCAGTTTCTTCAACCTTTCAATCCTTAGCCTTCAGATCAAACCAAGAGGCTACCTGTTGCATGGTAGCCCCAATTCAACTGGATTGGAGATTTCAAATTAGTATAAGTCAATTAAGGATTCGATCTTATTCATCAAATTGGGTAATTTTTGTGCAATTGGTTTATTTTGTGCACAAATCTCATTTCCTTCAAGTTTAACAAATTTTAGTCTAATTTGTGCACAAGTGTGGTTTCTAAATTGGGAAAAGTTGTGAACTTTTTTACGTTATCACTCATTAAAAAAACTAGCCTTTATAGTTTTGAAATTGCAATAGATGCAGTCATTGAGGGGAGCAATAGAAACATTTGTTTGTTTACTTGTAAGTACAATAAATTGGAGGCAACTAATGAAGCTATTCTTGTAATCCAACAACTTGTTATTACATTCATTAATTCTCTTCTCTCACCTTTCATAATTTGTATCTTCCTTGAGTAAGGTTATACATAGTGCACTTGAGAGCTCTCATTTGCAAAATCATTAAGCATTATACTTGTTTATTGAGATGCTCATTTGTGTCTCTAACTTTTAAGAGCCTTAACTTGAGATTAATAAAAGTAATGTGAAACATAAAAAGTTAGGAGTATTTATGAAAAGTGAAGAGTATTTATAGAAGGTCTTGATTCTTTATAAATGGTCTAAAGTTTTCATAAAAAGTCAAGAATATTTGCAATGAAAAAGGTTGGAGCCTTTTATAAAAAATTTTTAGCATTCCTTAGAGTCACAAGAAGTCTAAACTTTTCCTAAACTAATCCAGATTTCTAAGTTATTGTTTTATAACTATAATGATATGTTTTGCTTATCTGACTATATTTTATTGGTTTAAGTGATTCTTAATATGTAATTACACCTTAATAATAAATACATCATAAGTGCCTTATTATTACAAAAAAGTAAGTTTCTTTTGGAAAGCTCTTAAAAGGTTTGAACTCTTTGGCTAAAAAAAGGATTCTTTAGCAAATTTGCTTAAATTACACCTTGAAAATACTTTAATTACTCTAATTACACTATTATATATAATTACAACTAATTAAGTGTTGATTTCAATGAAATTGCAAACTTTAACAAAATTAATTATAAGTTCAATATCACCAAAACCACTTGCAGTAACATTAAGCCAGTAGCTACTTAAGAGATTCTAGCTAGACTTTAGTATTAGTTATGACTTATAATTGATTAGGAAAGTTGATGAGTAGCCAAGGATAATAATCAAGATTAAGAGTCAACTTGCTTAAATTACTAAATACTTATTTGTGAATCCATATCATGAGCTAAAGTTAAAGAAACTCAATCTTTAGTTGAAGTGTTTGTTCTAAGTATGGGAATACTTTGTCTTCTACTTGTACGTATTAAGTTAGATAATTAATGAACCTTATAAATATTCAATATTCAGAAGTTTATTGCTTATGCTTGTTTACAATTGAGAAATTGGATGTCTTGATGTTTCCAATGTGGCACCCATTGCTTGATGTATGATAGTATCTCGAGTGATGTTGCACATCAAGATGATATAATAGTTGTAGGCATTACTTATATATTAGGTTTTTTATTAGAGAGAATGTTGTGTAATAGGCAATAGTTGACAAGAAACTACAATTAGGCCATTTCAACGTTATGGGAGCTTTATGGATGACTATATGTGGACTTGCACATTTGATGGTTGCATGGTATTTACTTAAGGATAATGTGACTTACTATTTATGAGACTCTAAGATGTTAAGGAGTACCTTCATCATATATGTATATTATTATGTTGTTTATTATGAGGTTATGAGATCCCTTAGATCTTAGGATGATAAAATTGTGTTGTGTGGTGACTAGTTGTTGTGCATTTCCTTTTAAGAATGCGTTCGTGATTGTATGGTATCAAATTCATATATACTTATGGTATCATGTACTATGCTTTGGTTCATTCCTTTTGAATCTATACATGCAGGTGATGATATTGATTACTGTAATTGACTTGGGATATGACTATATGTTGATTGTGGGATTAACATAGTTGTGCAAATTATTATGAAGATACGTAAATAGAAGTTGATATATGTTGTTGATGTTCTTGGACCTTCGGTTGATATCAGTATTGATATAATGATGTTAGAGGTTAGCAACTTTAGTTTTCCTTTGTTGGTTTAGTGTATTAGAGATATGGTGTGGATACTAGTGGACAAAGATGATGATGATTTTAAGTGAGTTAGGTGGTTATGAATATTAATGATGGCATTTAGCAGAATTTAAGCATTTGTATATCCATGTAATGGATTTTATGTTTCAAGTTTGAGGGCATTACATGTAAAGTATAATTTTTAAATGTATTGTTCATTTGGAGAAAGGTGAGCAAAAACCTTTTTGACATTGTATACAAACTTTGATGCATTGATACTCCTATATGGTATATTATAAAGTGTTGAAAATTTTTCTAGCACAATACTCAGCCAAACACACAATTGAACACATCATAGGTATCTCAATAAAGAAATTAAATAAAAAAGAAAAGAAAAATCCCATACACATGTTGGACATATTGTAGAGGTAAGTTGTAGGGTGTCATGTATCACGGTTTGTGTTTTAGAAGGTTAGAGAGGGTGTTCAACTTGAGTTCAATGTGAAGTGAGCGGCGCTACTGGTGATTTGTTAGTGGGATATGGTATTCTCTAAAGGCTGGTTTACTTCCCATGAGTAAATTGGTCAGGAGTTGATGTCGCTCTCTTAATGATGACTATGGTAGGCTAAAACTAAAGTTGAGCCTCCCAAACATATAGGGGCATGTTACAATGTTGGAGGGCACTCCTAAATGTAAATGGGCTAGGAATAGTCTTGAGTTAGTAGGAAAGGAAAGGTTAGTTTGCCATCTAGAATATGAGCAAAAATGAAGAAATAAAGGATGATCGAGCATCATATGGGTACTTTAAGAGGGGTGAACTTCCCATTCTGCGACAAGTGGTATCAAAATTAAAAATTTTCAGACCAATGAGCTACCTATATAGTACCCAATGTGCTGAATGAAAAATAGTAGTTCTTGTTGACAATTAGGCTTGTAAGGATGAAGCTCGAGAGGAGGAGTGGCCATTAGGTACAGGTCATTGTTCCCAGATGGGATAGTTGTATCGTAAGTTGCATTATAATGAGAATTGGCCCAAATCTTGATAAAATGAAATGTGCTTTAGAGGATAGACCTTATTGTTGGGTCACTTAACAAGAGGCGATCTTGGAAGATAGGAGGAGATGGTGAAGGTGAGAGGATGCTTATTGAAGCCTTGAATCTTGGTAGAGATGATCTTGGTATGGAGTTAGGTAATTGATGAATTAGGTTAGTGATCTTATGGAGGATGGTAGTGGCAAAGAATTGGTCTTACGACGAGGGCATCATGGCTTTAGGTGGGAGACTCATTGATAGGGATTAAGGACTGATCACGCGTTCCCGATGTTACGCCTCGAAGTCATAGAGTTACAATAGTTCTGCCGTGTAAGCCATTTTATGATAGTAACTAGCCTTACAGTGCTTATTATAGATATAATCTACACAAAACGTCAATAACTCCTCGTTTTGAAGTAAACGGTTTAATTAATAATTTAGCTAGAGTTAAAGTAAGTATTAAAACTTTAAGTCAATATATATAATTACATGTACATTACTGTAGAATTCCCAGGTGATTCTACATCATAACATAACAATTAGCTGGTTTATATATCAAATACTAGTCTTACAGATACGAATGAGATTCTATATATAAATTAACTACTAGGCAAATTGATCCTTATGCCTAGGCTTTGACAGAGAACTAACCTTTGGATAGTTGTAGGGCAGCATACTAGTTAGAGTAATCAGAAATTAGGACTTACAAAAGGATCTATACTGGTATGAGTAACTACAGCTTAGTAACTTGAATTGGAGACTCATGGTTATATACGAACACAAATAAGATTATCAAGCAATTATTTTCATGCAATGCAATAAGCAAGTGTTATTATACAACGTAGTTCGATTCGTTATAAAATCAGAGTAATCTCACCTGCTCTAATCTAAGTTAAGGAGTTTTCATGTTATGCAACAATTCACAACCAAACTCAGGTTTATACAATGGAGATACTGCTCCTCCAAAGACTATCTTTCAAACCAATGCCCTTATCCTCACCGTGACCTTCTTTCCTGTCACTTAGTTCGGCTAAGGATGAAGAAAAGACCAAATTGCTATCTAGCACTATCTTTTTCGAAGGTATTGGTATTTGGTTAGAGAATCTTAATGATTCCTTAAAGGGTTGTAATGCATGATAATTTAGGGTATTAGGGTTTATTAGGTTTGAGTTCATTTTAGGGTGTTAAGACAATTTAACACCAATTCAATCATAACAATCATCAATCACAATAAAATTCTAACACAAAGTTAGATACACAAGTACAAGTATAAAATTACTTACAATCACAATCATGCACAATCTTAAGTTTTCGAGTACTCTAAAATAGTACTCCAAATATAGTGAAGTAATAAACCCAACTTATTTGAAATTCTCGGTCGCTCACTCGCAGGTTGGTTCATTTCCAAGTATCTTATAATACAAATATATCTTTTTAGTACTTATACTTTGATGATACATATTCTAAATTATAATTTAACTCACTTCTCCATATATACCTATTCTTTACTAAAGATTAGCTTGAGGTTTAGTTTTTGAATTAGATTCTAGTTTTGGTTCTGAATTGTTTATAACTATGAGGAATCCTAAATACGCTCGAATCCTAATGTGAAATTAATCACATTAAGCTCAAGTATTTTGAAATCATATTAGGCCTTAATTTAGCAATCTAACCTATTCAGTATGCTCTAATCTTAATTAGGGTGCCGGATTTACTCTGAATGTGAGAAAGTTTTACATTTTTAATCTAATTACCTAAATTTAATTTTTGTACCAGATTTATTTTGTACTGATATTATTATTATATTATCCAATTTAACCTATTATTTAATGTTTATTAAAATCCCAACTTTACATATTCCTAAATTTCCTACAATTACCACATAATTCCCATATTAATTGCAATTAACACTCCAAATACTACGATTAGGTTTCCACATCAGAGATTAACATCCTTTAACATTTAATTACCCTTTAAGTCAGTAATTAATCATTTAATCACTTAATTAAGCCAAAATTAATCATTTTTTTCATCATTTTAGAGCTAAAAATTTACTTAAAAATTTAGAAAATTAATTTGAAAAAAATGGCTTTATAGCACTGTTCTATATCACTTAAGTATTCTAAAAAAAAAAAAAAATTTGAGCTCCAAAGTACACTCCTAAGCCTATTTATTTTTAATTTTAAATATGTTCAGTTTTATCTAATTTCTTAAGAATCCTATATCTATAGATGTAATTAAACTTGATCATTATTTTTTCCTAAATCTACATACAATAAAACATCAGAATAATAAATTTTATAATTTTCTGGGCATAATTAATAATTTTAAAGAATTTTGCAAAATCAGAAGAGATGTAAGACTCACCTAGTTTGTGAGATTTTTAGCTTTCAACACCGATTCAGGTGTGTCGGTTAGTCCAGGCGGTGGGTTTAGAGTGGGGTGGTGGTGATGGTTCAATTCCAGGTGGTGGTGATGGTTCAATTCCAGGTGGTGGTGATGTATAGGTTCGGCCTACTTGTACTATCTGTATAGATTTGTGACAAAATTTCTAAAACCCTAATTCTCTTTCTCAATTTCAGTTCTCTTAATTTCTTTCAGCTCTCAACTAACCAAATGAGCTCTGTAAATTTTCTTGCTATTTATAAGGCCTTATAGGAATTATTATGCATTAATTAAGACAAGACAAGACAAGACTTATATCTTTTTCTATTTGCTTTTTTTGTTGCTTGTTTTTTATTGGTTAATATTTGTTTCTTACTCCCTGAACTGCCATGACCACTTTCTGAATTGTTCTCCACCTTTCTGATTTGTTTTTTCTAATTTTTCATTGATTTTTTAATAATTTTATTTAATCATTTAGTAATTTCCTAGCAAATTTCGAGTAATTTAAGTAATTTCTTATATTTCTATCTACACGTAAATATACGTGGAGTATAAGTAAACACTCCTAAATATTATTTAGGTCATTATATGATTTTTAGTATACATATAATCTATCTCTAGCGATTTATTAGTTATTGAAATGCATTTTACGCACATTCGATAGATAATAAGTAATGTACTTAGAATTTGAAAATTTTATATTCTCTTATTTTATTACTTATTTTCTTAAATTCAAACTTATAGGGTCACTTTTACTAATATTTCTAGCTTTAGTTTATAATTTAAGTTTGATCGGATTTTTTAACTGATTGCCTTAAACTTTGTATACTAAGTTTGATCCAATGGTGACTTAGCTTATTTTTAGGGCTTATATTCGAGCCTGAGGGCTTACACTCAAGCTTAAGGGCTTTCACAGATGGTTTGCCAAGTTGTTTGAGAAGAGTTAAGTGCCGATGAGCAGTGTTTTCCCTAGTCTGATTTGCCGAGTTACTTCGCTCTCTACACCATCTAAGAAGCTATCGAGGTGACCAGTCGACGTGCCGAACCGACCCCTTCGTAATACCCCAGTCCAAGCACTAAATCAGGAAAATAGCCATCTCTATAGTGTCGAGATTGAGCTGACAATTGTTAGGAGCCAACCATCCGACGTTGACTTGAATGTGAGTTGTCTTCGTGCTAACCTTTGTCTAGTCTCAGCAATCGGAGCTTTCGAACTACTGACGCTGATCGAACCTAATCAAGGACTACCCTTGCACGGTTCGCAAGGTTATTGGGACTATAGAATGAGTAGAATTATGCGCGCGCTGTCCTTTCTGATAGGATATTCTTTTTGTATGATTTCATGCTGCTCTTGTAAATTATTCTCCTTTTGTTTAGCAAGTAGGGATCCATTTTTGTAATTTCGAACTTACCCTAATTGAGTACTATAAATACTCGCATAATGTAATATACAAAATATATCATATAGAGAATATACTGAACTTTACTCCCTCTTAAGCTAAGTATCCTTACTCTTAAACTACTTTTATCTTGCCCATTTGAGCATAGATTAGTAGCGAGTGATCTTTGGCTATACTTGTGCGTCATATCAAGTATGACCTGAGCTAATGTGAGGTGTTAGTGCGTCATATCCATCGTCGATGTACAGGAACCCCTGCTCATCTTCGACTATCATTTACTCTTTGAGCCATCTCGCAACCCAGACCTACCCTTTTGGTTACACATGATATTGGGTCCGTGTGTTCATCCATGGAATCTGTATCATCTTGGTATTAAAACCTAGCTACGTTTAAAGCTGGATTCTACTACTGTGCTCTTTGAATGGTTTGTTATTGCTCTCGTGTGATAACGGTTCTCTTGTTAACCTTAAAGTTTAGTAGTTGACAAGTGTTTTGTGCTCTGTTTTCCCTTATTTTTTATACGTAAAAAGAGTGTGGTTGACTGTTTGTTTGTGGTATAATTGTCGTAGTGATTGGAGTATAGGTTATTGATCTTCAAGTAGTATTATTAGGTGTCAATTTTTGTGAAGTAACCATTAATGTTAGACTTAAGTGTTCAAGGAACTTTGGGAAATTAAGGAAGTGGTACTTGACATGGCCAAGGGCAGGAAGGAAGCTTCACACCTTAGTTAGTGGGTGACCGCTTGTATAAGCTTACCGACTTGATAGCTAGTTTGGTGACTATTATCTAAGAAGACAAGCAGTGAGCTCGAAATAGCCCCACTAGAGAACGTGAGCAGCAAGAACGAGACAATGGTCAGTTTTGCTGAGTTAATGTCCCAGGTCGACCACCCCGAGCTAAAGAAGTTGATAGGGATGCTAAATGAAGGCTAGCGCTTGAAGAGATTGAGGAAGAAGCGAAAGGAGACGACAAAGTAGAGGAGTACTACGAGCTCAAAGAAAGAAATAGATAAGCCCCTAGAGTCAAGGGATTAAAGAGGCGTATCCCGATTTTTTCTAGAAGTAGTGATGCTGAGGATTACCTAGAATGGGTATATGGGATTGAAAAGCAGTTTGAATGCCATGTTGTACTCAACAATGCAAAGGTTAGACTTGTTGTGTTGGAGTTCACTAGTTATGCCGTCTTATGGTAGAAGAACTTACAAGCTACTCGAAGAAGGGAAGGAGAACAAGAGATTATGAGTTGCGATGAAATGAAATCAAAAGACTGCAAAAGTTAAGATAAGGAGGGTTGAGTGTAGACACTTATGTTAAGGAGTTCCAAATGTTAACGATTCAATGTGAAGTTGTAGAGTCAGAGGACCGAGAGGATCGAACTGTATCTGGATTCATTAAGGGATTGAAGTATGAGATTAAGGATGTCTCGAAAACCCTGGATATTGAAACGCTTGATGACATAATCGAAGTCGCCTAAAGGATAGAAAAGTGCTAAATAGGAAGATTTCGACCACCAGTTAGCCGACTAGGTAGCAGTTGAACTATTCTGAGCAGACCTATGTGAATGGAACCAAATAAGGTTGCTGAGACTCAACTTGCTCAGATTACCTGAGTTAAGGAGCAGGAACCCCTGGGGAAGCTTGAGAAGGGCCAGAATTCAAGAAGGAAGATGAGTGAGATCAAGTGTTTCAAATGTTAAGGATTTGGACACATGGCCACTCAGTGTTTGAATAGGCAAACAATGGTGATCGAGGCGAGGTACCGACTGTTGAGGTCGACAGTACTGATGAAGAAGTAAAGGAGCTGAAAGAGGATGGACAAAACGAACTAACTATCCAAGGAGGAAGTTATTAATGGTGAGGAAGGCAACTTTTTGCCAATTACTCTAGTGTTGAGGAGGACAATGAGTGTTGGTCTCGTACTAAAAGACGAACAAAGGGAAAATCTCTTCTATATTGGATGTAAGGTGAAGGAATCACTATACGCAATGATTGCTGATAGTGGGAGCTATACTAATGCATCCTTTGCATTTATGGTCCAGCAATTGAAATTGTCGACTGAGCCCTACCCAAAATTGTATAAGCTTCATTGGCTCAGTGATAAGGGAGCCCTATAGGTAAACAAGCAAATGTTTGTGTTAATTTGCATTGGCAAATATTAAGATGAAGTGCTCTGTGATGTGCTGCCTATGAGTACGTCCCACATTCTACTTGGACGATCGTAGATGTTTGATTAAGCAATTATGTATAATGGAAAGAAGAATACATGTTTTGTGAAGCATGAAGGTAGGAGGATGAAATTGAGTCCTATGATTACCGAGCAAGTAAAGGTTATGCAATCCTAACTTAGCTGAGCCTTGAAGAAAGAGGCTTTGATGATAACCCGAGCCAAATTGAAAAGAGAAATGGAACTTGAAGGATCAACTTATCTGCTTGTTCGAAGAATTCTGGAGATGAGGTCGGAGGAGAGGGAGCAACTTACCGAGGTGAAAACATTGTTAGAGCAGTTTGCTGACCTGTTCTTAGATGAGCTACTGGAAGGTATGCCTCCCATTCGAGGCATTGAATATGCAATTGACCCATAGCTTGGAGCCGCACTACTAAACAAGCCTGCTTACAGGCTGAATCCTGAATAAGCCGTCGAGCTGTAGATGCAAGTAGATGAGTTGAAGAAGAAAGGGCTATGTATGCGAGTCCCTTAGCCCCTATGCCATACTAGCCTTGTTAGTACCGGAGAAGAATGGTTCTTAGAGGATGTGTGTAGATAGCTAAGCGATTAATCGAATCACTATCAAGTACAGGTATCCTATACCTAAGCTTAATGACATGCTGGACGAATTAAGCGGAGCAAGAGTGTTCTCTAAGATTGACCTTAAATCTGGATAACATCAAATTCGAATGCGCAGGGGTGATGAGTGGAAGACCGCATTCAAGATACGACATGGTTTATATGAATGGCTTGTAATGCCATTTGGACCATCTAATGCATTGAGCACATTTATGCAACTGATGAATCATGTGCTCTTGGAACTAATAGGAAAGTTTGTCATGGTTTATTTTGATGACATTCTGGTATACAGCCTTGACCTGGAGACTCACCAGGAGCATCTCCGAAGAGTCTTTGCAAAACTTCAAGTTGAATAGCTCTTTGCTAATTTGAAGAAGTGCAACTTTCGCTTATCCGAGGTGATCTTCTTAGGGTTTGTTGTGAGTAGAGGTGGCATCTGAGTCGATGATGAGAAGATAAGAATGATCATAGAATGGCCTGAGCCGACCTGTTCTGCCGATGTGAGAAGTTTCCACGACTTGGCATCATTCTATTGTAGATTCATAAAGAATTTTAGTATGATTGTGGCCCCATTCACCGAACTCTCAAAGAAGAATGTTGTATTCAGATGGGGAGAGAAGGAGCAGAGAAGTTTTGAGGAAGTGAAGGAGAGGCTAATTATAACCTCCATCTTAGCTCTACCAAGCTTTGATAAAGTGTTCGAAATAAAGTGTGATGCGTTCAAAATAGGTGCTATGCTGATGCAAGAAGGTTGACCTATTACTTTGATGCGTTTCCGAGGTTGGACACATGGAGAGGCACCACAACGAATAAAAACAAGAAAATAAAATTGGGGGGGGGGGGGGGGGGGGGGGGGGTGGGTGTTGAGCAAATCAGTAAGCTATCGAGTTAGATATGATGTATGAACAAGATCCAATACGGCTTAGGACTTGCTAAATGTGATGCACTGGTCTGAGTGATAGGGTTGCTCGCCACAATCCTTGCTAAAGGGATTGATAAGAGCGGGTAGAGGAGAGTTTTCCAAGGGAAAAGTCTCAAGGGTTTTTCATTAAAATGTTAAGTCTGTCTAAAACTCTATATAAGTATTCTATTTATACAAAGTGGTAAAGTTGTAAATAAAATGACTAAAGGATGCCTTAGTAGCATTCTAGTAATTACAAATAATACATAAAGAAAACTTAAGAAAAATACAAGAAATAGGAAACCTAAATAACATAAGTAAAATAGATAGCTAAGTGGGATCTTTGGGTGAGGGCTAATGTTTTGGTTCCAAGGAGCTATAGGAGACTTTGGGGTTTTGAGCTGTGCTGACCTGAGCTTCTAGACGATTTGCTTTGTTCGGAGCTGATCCGATACGACTGGGGTCGACCTAACATGATCAGTGCCAACCTCGCATGGGTAGACCGACCTGATATGGCAATAGCTGAGCTAGCATGATTGGGGCTAACCTCGCATGGCCAAGCCGATCTGGTGTGTATGTGGTCGACCTGTTTAATATGACCCGGTGCGGCCAAGCTGATATAGTATAGTTGGGTAGCCTCATCATGACCAAGCAGATCTAGGCCGAATAAGCTTAGTTGAGCAAATCGATCTCGATAGAGTAGATGGGCAGGACAGGACAGTCCTGTGTAGTTGATCAGAGTAGACTCAACAGAATAGAATAAAACCAACTATGGTTGGGCAGAATGGACTAAGTATAGTAAGGAAGACCTAACAAAGCAAGGCACAAATAGTATGCCAGGACAGAACTTGCAGAGTACGTCGAGTCTTCTAATATTGCCATAGCTCATAGATAAGTCTGTGGAAGGGCTTAGTCAGGGTAGATTAGCGCGTGCTTAGCATAACAGAGTAGACCCAACAGAGCGGGGTAGGCTGTCCAATGTTGACATAGCTTATAAATAGGTCACCCACTCGTACGAAGCTTGCGAGCAAGCTTCCTATATGATCCAAAACCTGGCGTGGTGCTAGGTCGGTACTTGAAATCCTATCATCCCCTTCGTTTTGGAAGAGTTTCGACCTAAAACTTGGCAGTTGGTGGCTCTAAATCCCTCCGGGGTAAAATGTTAATCAACAACATTGAAATTTAGATGTAGGAAAATACTCCGGCTCTTGCAAAAAGGTTATTACCAACCGGTGCTCCCTCTACTCATCATTGAAATTTAGATGTAGGAAAATACTTTGGCTCCTGCAAAAAGGTTATTACCAATTGACGCTCCCTCCACTCGTCATAGGCTCTATTAATCAAACCTTTTATCATGGATCTTTCCTTCCACTCATCATGGATTCGATCAACTACACCTTGGTAGTCCCAATGACTATCAATTATGGGAAGTAACACGATCTCAGGGCCATACAAAAGATTATAAGTTCGTGGATCTTGTGCCAGCAGGACATAAGATGGCTCGTCAGGCATAAGTATTCCCACCTCTTCAAGCGTAGTTGGCTTAGATCTCAAGATCTCCTCATTCGTTGTAATTAGTATTCCTTCCACTTCCTCACAAATCAATTCTTCTTCCTCTTTCCATCTGCATACTTCAAATCTTTCTAACATAAGAGTACCGAAAGTCAACATAATATATCCTTAATACACATATCCATCACCTCAGCCTTGATAAACTCCAATCGACAGTTGATAATAGCTCACAGGTGTGATGCTATAATTGCTCATATCAATGCGATGTAAACTTGTCAGATGACTAGGACAAAAGATTTTGATATGAGGAAGGCAAACGTAGTAATTCTTGGAGCTACCATCTATGGCATTCATAGTGGGTAATGGAACCACTTTTGGAACATAAGGGTTTAACTACAATTTAGCTTGGTCTTCTTCGGCTCTACTGTTCGTCTCTCCAGCAACCTCCATCTCTCCTTCTCTTACTTCCTTTCCTCGAGCTTTGTTCTCATGATCTTTCTCTGTTTGAGTATCCTTTTACTACTTCATTTCTTCTCTGAGCTCTTCAAGCTGAACAAGTATAACCTCTAATTGTTTTTTCACATTAGAGTGATTGACATCAATGGTGGATTCCACTCTTAAGGCTAGTCAGATAGCTTCGTTTAAGCTTCTTACTCCTGAGAGGTTAACATGTTGTGTAATCTCCGGTCTCAATCCTCTCATGAGTCGCGAGATAGTACATGAAAGAGACTCATACAATTCACATCGTCGCAGGAGTACTTTGTATTATTAGGCAAATTCTTGGACACTCATTTTCCCTTACCTTAAGGTAGATAGCTCTTCATATAACTCATCTTGATATGATGGGTGCACAAATTTTTCTCTCATTGTAGGTCTCATTGAGATCCATGTAGTACTTGCCCCTCTGAGGATCTTTTGCCTTACTTCATTCTTCCACCAAGTCTTAGCAAGACCTTGAAGTTGACCCTCTATGATATATTCCTTCTCACGTTCAAGGCATGGATACCTTTCAAAGACCTTATTGTCTAGGGATCCATAACCATCAAACATTGGTATTCTTGACCTTATATCTTCGTAGTCATAGTCATAACAATATCTTCCTCGATTGTCATAAGCCATGTTAAATGAAGGTATCACTTTAGCAAGCTAGCTCGACTCACAAGAAGTCTCGTCAGCAATGACTAGAACTATCCAACACAGTGATTCAAGAACATAGTAGCTCAAATGCTTGCACAGCTCGGATCTTCCACTTCACTTTGGCACTTCGACTCATCTTGGATATTATAATCAACTCGGCTATTAGGTTGTAGCAGTTCGTCACTTGAGCTTAAACATTATAGACTATCTTAACAAGTTGAATAGCCAAACAACTTAGCTCGGTAACCTTACGAGTATAACAGTTTGGCCTGGCAAGTTAATGAGAATAACAAGCCAAATGTGTACGCTTTTGGTTGGTCTCAATTTGAGTAGCACTTCACAAGAAATGACATGTCAACACTTCTTTAGTTTGGCACTCTCAGTCAACACAACAATTTAGATAGCTTCTTTAAAGTGCAACAATAAAGCTTCTGCAACTAACACTAACCAACACTGGAAATTATTGTCGAGAACTTTGATTTCAACATGAGTAGCCACAACACGTTCCGCTAATTGCTGTTGTGATAACATAAAAGAATCTCATTGAATGACCCTCCATCCAAATTTAAGGACCAAAACCGAAGAATTTGAGCACGTTTGCCAGAAAATTGAACACCCACTTCTCAATTTAGGGCACCTAATTTGAATCCCCTATAATTCCATTAGCTATCATTATGTGACTCAAAAACCCTATACAGTCTCTATTCTAACATTCGTGGACCGGTTGCATACTCTACCACACTAACCTACAATCTATATGACTTAATCTTACTAGCCCACTTCTAACTTAACATCGGTAACCAATGCGTTCAAACGTATAGGTGTATACATAAATGACCTTTCTTTGTTTTCACAATGAACAACAGAGTACAATAGAAACCAGACTTATCTACAAACAAATCTCTACCTTGTAGCTCGAGACTTTCAAAACTTACTCTAATCGAATTGATTCCAGTACAATTACTGTGGTAGCTATGGGAAAATACAGCAGCCACCAACAGTACACAAATAAAAACTTCACGGAACTTAATATGCTCTCTCGTTAGAATCGTGCTCTGATACTAGTGAAACTAATGCGTCTCCGGGGCCAAACACATAGAGAAGCATCGCAACGAACAAAAACAAGAAGATAAAATGGGGGTTTTAGCAAATCCGTGAGCTATTGAGCTGGATGTGATGTACAAATAAGATCCAATACAACCTAAGACTCGGTAGATGTGATGCATCGGTCCAGGTGATAGGATTGCTCGCCACAATCCTTGCTAAAGGGATTGATAAGAGTAGGTAGAGGGAAGTTTTCCAAGAGAAAAGTCTTAAGGGTTTTTTTTATTAAAATGTTAAGTTTGCCTAAAACCCTATACAAGTATTCTATTTATACAAAGTGGTAAAGTTGTAAATAAAATGAATAAAGGATACCCTAGTGGCATTTTGATAATTACAAATAATATATGAAGATAACTTAAGGAAAATGCAAGAAATAGGAAACCTAAATAACATAAGTAAAATAGATAGCCAAGTGAGATCTTCGGGTGAAGGCTAATGTTTTGGTTCCAAGGAGCTATAGGAGACTCTTGGGTTTTGAGTTGTCCTGACCTGAGCTTTTGGACAATCTGCTTTGTCCGGGGTTGATCCGATATGACCAAGGCCGACTTAACATGATCAGTGCTGACCTCACATGGATAGACCGACTTGATATGGTAGTAGTCGAGTTGGCATGACAAGAGCCGACCTTGCATGGTTGGGTTAATCTAGCATGTATGTGATCGACCTGTTTAATATGACCCGGTGTGGCTGAGTTGATATGGTATAGCTAGGTAACCTCTCGATGACCGAGTAGGTTTGGGCTGAATAGACTCAGTCAAGAAAATCGATCTCAATAGAGTGGATGGGTAGGATAGGATAGTCCTGTATAGCTGATCAGAGTAGACCCGACATAATAGAATAGAGCCGGCCACAGTAGGGCAGAATGGACCAAGTATGGTAAGGAAGACCTGATAAAGCAGGACACAAATAGTAAGTCAGGACAGAACTTGCAAAGTATATTGAGTCTTCCAATATTACCATAGCTCATAGATAAGTTTATAGGAGGGCTTGATTAGGGTAGAGCGATGCATACTCAGCATAATAGGGCAGACCCAACAGAGCAAGGCAGGTTATTTAATGCTGACATAGCTTATAAATAGGTCACCCATGTGATTAGAAACTTGTCATGGCATCAGGTTGATACCTAGAATCCTATCATGCTTACTTTAGCGAGAAACTTCGAGGAGCTACACTCAATTATTCTGTTTATGACAAGGAGTTCTACTCCTTAATCTGAGCCTTAATGGTATGGCAATACTATCTATTGCCTAAGGAATTTGTGATCTACACCGATCATAAATCCTTGAGATATCTAAAGAGCCCACCAAAGTTGTCCTAGAGACTAGCTAAATGGATCGAGTTCATGGAGAGTTTTTCTTATGTCGTAAAATACAAGGATGGAAAGTGCAATGTAGTGGTTGACGCCCTATCAAGACGACATACCCTCTTGATCAAGCTGCAAACAAGATTACTTGGTTTTTCAAAGATAAAGAATATTTGTACTAAAGATCCACATTTTGGTCCTATTTACGCTCGATGTGTGGAAAGACGGACACTGGATGTCATGACCTTAAGGGAGGCCTAGTAGGATTATCTAAAATCTCCATATCATGTGTATACCCATGATAGAAAAACCGCCTTGTAAGTCAGAAATTGCAAGACTCTAAATAATTAAACACTAAAGTTTTCAATTTTAATTAAATGGGTTGTTATAAAATATAAGTGATTATGGATATCTGATATTTCATAGTTCACCAGAACCATAGAGAATCGGTATCTCTTACTAAATGCTAAGATAAGGTAAAATAACTTAATAATTTATAAGAAATACTATATTATACATAATCTTATATAAAAATTTTCTACATTAATTGGTTTTATACCAATTACATACATTTCAATCAATTCTAATATTATCAAAACTATTTCTAGTTTGAACTCTACTCTCATGATTTTCCCCGATCCCTACTTAAAAGAACTTATAAAAGAAACTATAAGGGAATGAGCAAACCACGGTTTAGTGAGTTTGTTCCTCACTACTACCTTTTAAACAAATTATCAATCATTATTAGCACCTATACAATCTATTTACATATGAAATGAATGCAAACGCAATAAATGCAAGCAACACATTTGTAGGAGTCCGGAATTATAGAGGGTGTAGATTTATGTCATCTACACGTCGATTTTTCCTCTGTACTTACCCACATGGAGCACCTTATCTTAACCGCATGAAGTTGCTTGGGGGCAACGTGCCACCAGACGTTACTTGACTATTACCTTAGTCCGAAAAACAACAATTAATATAGGTGGACCCCAACTAGGGCAATCCATCAAATATATGAGAAGCCCCTCAGGCACACAAAGTGACTCTTCTCGCTATTAACATATATTTAAGCCCCTACGGGCACAAATGTGCAAGTTCTCTCACAATCAATTAGAGATACTGTACTGGCTTTGCCTTAACGATAAAAATATCATTCACGGCCACTACGAGCCCTCATAAAAATCAAATAAACTATATTTAAGATTGATAAAACGTTTTCCAGAAATACTTTTCTCAAAAATCAGCAAAGCTAGTACTCTCCATTTGTATACCAAATGGATTACAGACATGCAACGGATATTTAAGAAAGTGATTACACGGATGATGGCACGCAAAGCAATCAGTCATTCAACAAACAATCAACATCAACCAACAAGCAACATACAAATAATAAATAGCAAGTAGATAATAGATCATAAGAACTCCCTTACCTAGGTTAATCCTCACTTTCTAATCCTTTAGGATTTCCAATTCTTGATAATTGGGTACCTAAAAGATAATAAAGCTTATGAGTATTTTAAAAAAACTAAGTTTCCTAGGTAACTAAATATCTATCACTATTGGTCTAATTTTTTACTATAACCTAAGTATAGTATAAATATAGTTGAATTTAAATCTTTTACTTACTTTTCTCGGTTTATTTTAAATTTTCAATTGTGTATAACTTTTTTGTTTTAACTCCAATTTTTATAAACTTATAATCTATTTTTATTGTTTTTTAATGTACTTTCTTATAATAGGGTTTGTTTTAGACGCTGTAATCCATAGTTTCTATTATAAGGTAAAAATATTATGAAATTCATTATTTCAATTTAAATAATTATAAAATATTGTTTTAAGCTTTTCTTTACATATTTTCAACTTAATAAATATCTAATTTTTATATTTTGTAATTTTCTTAATTTTGAGTTTATTTAATTATAATTTACGTATTTTTCTATTTTTGAGGGTTAATAGCTATTTAATTTATTTTTACTATTTTTATAATTTTCCAATTACTTAATTATTTTATTATTATTTTTAATTACAAATTTAATTATATTTAATTAAATATTGATGTGGTAGTAAAGGAAAATGCGACGTGTCATTTTCGAAATTTGTATATTTTCAATCTTTTTTTCCCATTTTGTATTTTTATATAATGTATATAATTACATTTATTATTATATTTCATTAAATTTTGCAAATTAATTATTTTCTATTTCTTTAAGGATCATGGCACATATACTTATATATATTACCTTACTTTATTTATTAATAGTATTATAGTATATTATACATGTACTATTTAAGTATACTTGTACATCTATTTATACTATATTATTAATATACATATTTTTATATGTATATATATACTTATGTAATTAAATAATATAATCCTAAATATATTACATATGTTATACGTATATACATATATATACGATACCTATATATATATTTACATATTGTACTTGTATGTTATATTTTATACATACATACATATACAACCACATCTATATATATATCTATATATTGAAAATACATAATATAAATACTATTATATATGCATATATATATATGTACATATACATAAATCCTCTTATACTACATATTTGTAGAATCAAATACAACATGTATGTACACATGAATATACTTAAGTATTTACACATATATGAACACATAGCATAAGGAAATGCTAATTTTACATATAAATCCCTTATATGTACAATTATTTAATACTAGAAAAGAATTATAAAATTCAATTATATTTACAAAATCCCTAAATATATATATTTCTACAAAATACATATATATATAAAGTACATATAATTTAGCAAAATAAATACATTAAAAGGCTACTTAACTACTTCCTTTAGTATCTTGATGTGTTGTTGATCCAAATACTCTATTTCCTTCTTCTTAAAATTGTTGAGAAACAGAAGAAAAATGGAGTAACAAAAGAAATAGAAATGGAAAAGGGAAAGAGCTTTTCGGTGGAAGACAAAAGAGGTGTAAGTTTATGTTATATTTGATTTTGAAAAAAAAAAGAAAACAAAGCAAGGCAATTGCTCTAACTAGTCGTAGAAGTTGTAGGGGAAGGAGAGGAATAAAGAAAAAGAAAAGGAAAAAAATAAGTTAAGATAAAAATGATTTGACCCAAAAGCTTATCTATTCACTTGTCTTTATCTTTTAGTTTAACACATGGAGAAAAAAACACACACACATGGGTAGTCGAAGTGCATTTTGGAAGATTTCAACTTAGCAAGGAAAAGAAATAGGGGAGGAAAAAGAAAAGGAAAAGAAGAAAAAGGAAAAATAAAAAAAATAGAAAAAATTTTAGACTCTTTTAAACATAAAAATTATAAATTTAGTAATTACGAAATAATATTAAAATTTTATATAAAATTTATTAATTAAATTGTTACTTGTTATATTTATAATATCTCAAAGTTATCTCAACGTGTTCGTTAATAAGTTTTTTATGATTACGCGTATTAGTTGATAATTATATTTGATTAGGGTTTTATTACTAATGGCTTATATTTATTCATTTTATAAGTTTAAAGTTATAGTTTTAGAGTTTTTGTCGAGTTCGAGTTCGAGTTCTATTTTGAGTACTTATGCGTACATTAAGTTTAGGGTTTTCGTACGTGATTAAAGTTTCGATTGAAATTCTAAGATTTTTATTACTTATAATATATTTGATTTTATAATTTAATAAAATTTTTATCTTATTTAACCTTATCAACTTATGAGATTATCTATAGTAGTAGAGTTCAATTCTACTTTCAAATAGCTAAATTCACTAGGTTTACATTGGATGACTATCACAAGGAGGATGGACACTTATTTGGGAAGAGAAAGTTATGTATCCCGACCTGTTCCATGAGAGAATTATATGTGCGCAAGGCGCATAGAGGAGGATTGATCGGACATTTTGGCCAGTGTCAAACTCATGAAGTACTATTTACGAGATTTTTTTGGCCGATAATGATAAGAGAATTGCAGTCTGTATTGGAGAAGTGTGTAATCTATTGAAAGGCAAAGAGCCAAGTCGAGCAGTAAAGAGCTAAGCCTAGTAAGGACATTATCTACCGTTGTTCGTCCCAACCAAACTGTGGGTTGAACTAAGTATGAATTATATGTTAGGATTGCTAAAGATGTCTCGAAAGAAGGACTCCATCACGGTGGTTGTGGATTGATTTAGCAAGATGATACATTTCGTGTCCTATTCCAAAACTAACAACGATTCGGTTATCTCTTTTCTTTTCTTGCAGGAAGTAATCAAGCTTCATGGTGTACCAAGAACCATTGTTTTGGACTGAAACCCCAAGTTCATGAGCCACTTTTAGAGGACGTTATGGAGGAGAATGGGAATTAAGCTATTGTCCAGTATGTCCTATTATCCACAGGTTGATGGACAAATCGAGGTTGTCAATAGAATTGTAGGAACTTTGCTACGAGTTGCTATTGGATGAAACATGGCCGATTGGGATCTATGTCTACCAATCATCTAGTTTTCCTACAATAGGATTGCTTGTAGCATAATAAGCATGTGTCCATTCGAGGTCGCCTACAAGTATAACCTTGAGCTTCTGATGGACTAAGTGTAAACCCCTAAATTTTTTGATCTAGCATCTGAAGTAAACTTAAGTATGTTAGATAATCTAGGAGTTGACGAGGCTAATGAAAGTGAAAACCCTAAAATGACTAATCAATCGCGTATAAAATTTTTCTACCCTAAATGTATGTAAATACTAAAGATTTTATTCGAAAGTGATAAAAACTCTAAAACTATAACTTGAAGGATATAAAAGTACTAAATCATCATAATTTACCCTCAAACCCTAATTGATAATATAACCTTAGTATTATACTAAATTATTGGTAAAATATTAAAGATAACTTTCAATTATTCATAAATACATATAATACTAAAGTAATCCTTTAAAAACTAAGATATTGTATCATAGATCACATTCATCTTCTAAGTGTATAATTAGGTTAGTATTACATAGAGTTAAGAGTTTAGTTGATGCTTAGGTTGTATGTAGTAAACATTAATACTCTAAATGATATTTTTCATAATAATTATACTAAGTCGCTTACCAAATGGTGTATATAGGAAATGAATACCTAATGGAAGATCTCATTATTTATTTTTACTAATCAATTCACTAAACTTCTTATTTTCTTTCATTTCCTTAATCTTTCTCCTAATTTTCCCTAATTACTTCATTATGTATACTAAATGGCATGTAATTTTGGAAAGTTGACCAAGTCAACACATGTTGATCAAGGTCAAAGGGTTGACTAAGTCAATAAATGTTGACTAAAGTCAACATATGGAAAAGTCAACAAAATGTCCTTTTCACTCTAGAAATATCTTTTCCTTTTTAATGATTTCTTTTCTTTTCTTTTAGATTTTCCTTTCTTTTCCCTTCCTTTTTGCCATCCACTCCCTTATCCTTTAAGACCCACTTGCTTTCACTTTCAAAAAACACAAAACAACACAAAATCAAGTCCTTTTCTTCTTCTTCTCAAACCATGATTCCCCTTTCCCTTTCACCTTTCTTAATTTTCAAACTTTGCAACCATATTTCAAGGAGAAAACAAAGGTATGTTATTATGTATTGCTCCATATTATCTAATAGTTAGATGAATAGGTAGGTTAGTTTAAGAAGTTTATGTGTTGTATACATATATGTTGTTGAAGGCTTAAAGACTCAATTTTTATGTTTAGAAGTGTAGGATAGCCTTAGTAAATGGAAGAAGAGCATGTGTACATATATTTAAGTATGTGTTTATATGAGTATACTAGATAAATACATGTATAAAGACCTTTGTATGTAAGAATCCAATATGTACATAACCCAAAATAAGGCATATATCAACTATATATACATATACCATGCCAAATACACCCTTAACATAAAAAAAGACGAAATTTGAGAAGCCTTCTTAAGAGGAATTTTTGGTATACGAAAATATGTATAGAAATACGTATATCACCTTATGTGTATATAGGTATATGTATAAGTATAAATACAGTATATATATAAGTATATGTATGAGTATACAAGTATATATACAAGTATAGTAAATGTATAAGTATATACTTAACATATGTATAAGTGTACATAAGACACTTAAGCATGAGGTAAGAGCTTATGTAATCAAATAATGATGTAAGCAATGAAGCAATTAAAAGATGACATAAGTCACGATATAAGCAAATGATGATATAAGCGATGACATAAGTATAAGCTTATAAAATAATAACTTATAAGATTACATAAGAGTATAACATAAGTATGTACACGTACTTAGGATTCGAAAATCTTTTAAACCTTAATACATTTCCTAAATTGAATTAAACTTAATTAAGTACATGAGTTAGTAATACCAATATAAAATGCCCTAAGTGTAAGAATCTAATAGCTAATTAAATAATTAAGTCCTAAAATAGGATATAAATATAAGTAATAAGAATAATTAAGCTTTCATAGTTAAAATTTCAATAAATTTAGCCTATATCGTAAAACACGGATTTTAACGTCCAAAATGGATATCACTGTGTGAATGTACGTTCAAAAACGATAAAAAACAATTATAAATTCATAAATATCAAAAATAGAATGAAAAAGTTACATACAATTAGTGATAAAATCTAACCGGATAAAAATTGACAGTAATCTATGTAGAATTAGGTAAATAGATATCTACAATTACTAGTTAATTTGATTACTTACTAGTATTATTATATCGTAATGATCAGGTGATCTCAAGGTGGGCAAGGATCTCCCGATTGATTACTACGACTAGATCGAGTCGTTATGGCTGAGTGAGTATTTATCCTATGATTCCATACTTGTATGTGATTGCAGATAGTGGACTTAAATGATATTGTTAATTGATTGTTGTGTGGGGATGGGAAATGTTTGTGTATGTTATTATGTACTGAGTTGTGAATTTACCTTAAGTACAAATAATACTTTGTTTACTGCATGGTAGTATAGAAAATGATTATGTATACTATTAGATGGTCACATCAAAATTGGACTTAATTATACTCGGCTCATAAGAAGAAATTAGTATATACATCAACATGCATTGCATAGACATAATTCCGGTCGTTACATCACATGGAGGTAAAGAGAGGCCATTCGGGAGTTGTTATTATAAATTTATTGGTTTTGTACGGTGCACTTATACAAAATGACTTTACCCTGGCCCATGAGAATACTAGGCATTGGAGGCACCAACCGCCTTACTAAGGGTCGAGTCTAGAGGCTTCCGTTTAGGGGTGAGTGTGGACTGTGGGGGCCCACTCACGATTATACTAGAACTTGGTTTTTATGAATATAAAAGACTTGTTTGATTTAAGTATGGAATGTGGAGTTCCGTAATAAAGTAAGTTTGAGTATAATACCTGGATCTGATTGGTGCCATGTATACTCTAACCCTGACTTCAGAGGGCGTTAAATTTGAGTTATGTATATGGACTAGTTAACTATACGTATTGTTTGGCATTCTATTTGACCATTCATTCATATGCATGAATATAATGTATTTATAACTTGCCTGTGGTGTGGCTAAGAGTTTTGCTCACTAAGCTTAGGCTTACACCCCTTTAGACTTTTGTTACAAGATAGCTTATTCGTTGAGGTTGGCCAGGGGATGCCACAGGTTAGCTTGGGGACTTGGGTAAGAGCGAGCTATCCAGTGTATTGAGAGAACGGATTATGTAGACTTTTACTTATGTACTTTTGTTTTATCAGTAGTATAGACTTAGATATACTAAATTACTATGTATTGTAAACTTTGTAATTTAAATTTTATATATATATGTTGGTGTGATGATATCATATGGATCTGTATGTTTTTGGGAAACTAGTGGTTATAGAGCTTTGTATATTGTGTGAAGAGTTCATGATTAGAATGGTAACCAATCAGGGGTCCTTCATACAGTGTACAGCGTCTGCCACGACTAGACCGTCTTCAGTTCGTGACACTAAGTACCCTATCCAAAGCTTGATGATGACCGGCCAACCATTGAAAGAGTTGAGGCCATTAAAACCATGCATCAGAAGTTTATAGAGTAATTAAACTAAGGTAATATTATGCTTGATAAGCGAAGTTGAGGACGGAGGAAGAGAGAATTTCAACCAGGTGATTTAGTTTGGATACATCTTAGTAAGGAATGATTCCCAAACTTGAGGATAAGCAAGTTGTCTCCCAATCTTAATGCCTATGGGATCGAATTACCTGAAAGATAAGGAATCTTAAACTCCTTTAACATTGTTGATCTCCAACCTTGCACTCTTGAAGATGAGCAACTCGGAGCTGAATTAGATTTAATCCCAAATCTTAAACAACTCAGAGGGGATGATAGGGATTAAGGACCGATCACGTGCTCTCGAGCCCAAAGGCTTTCTTAAATGGTTCGTTGAGCTATTCAAGGAGAGTTAAGCGCTGAGGAGTAGTGTTTTCTCCAGTCCGATCTGCTAAGCTACTTCGCTCTCTACACCATCCAAGAAGCTGCTGAGGTGACCAGTTGATGTGCCGAGCCAACCTTTTTGCAGCACTTCAGTCCAAGTACCAAATTAGGAAAACAACCATCTCTACAGTACTGAGACAAAGTTGACAATTGTCAGGAGTTAACCATCCAAGGTCGACCAGAATGTGAGTTGTCCCCAAGCTAACCCTTATCTAGTCCTAGCAATTAGAGCTTTCAAACTGTCGACGCCTACCAGACCTAATCAGGGATCACCCTTGCATGGCTTGTAGTTATTGGGACCATAAAATGAGCAGAATTATGCGTATGCTGTCCTTTTTGACATTCGTACTGTCCTTTCTGACAGGATATTCTTTATGCATGATTTCATGCTGCTCCTATAAATTATTCTCCTTTTGTTTAGCAAGTAGGGATCAATTTCTATAATTTAGGGCTTAACTTAAATAGGTACTACAAATACTCGCATAATGTAATATATAGAATATATCATATAGAGAATATACTGAACTTTACTCTCTCTTAAGCTAAGTGTCCTTACTCTTGAGCTATTCTTATTTAGCCCATTTAAGCATGGACTAGTAACGAGTAACCTTCAATCATACTTATGTGTCATATTAAGTGTAACTCGAGTTCATGTGAAGTATTGGTGCGTCATATCTATCATCAGTATACGGGAACCCCTGCTCATCTTTGACTATTAGACCTAATCAAGGACCCACCCTTTTGGTTATATGTAATATTGGGTTTGTGTGTTCATCTATGGAATTTGTATCAGTTATAGTCCATGTTTTGGAGGGAAGAGGAGGTGTTCAACTTGGGTTTAATGTGAAGTGAGTGGTGTTAATTGGTGGTTTATTAATGAAGTGGGGTATTTTTTGAAGGTGAGTTCGGTGTCCTATAAACCAATTGGTTGAGAGCTAATGCTGCTTTCGTAATGCTGGTTATGACAAGCCGAAACCAGTTAAGAAAGTTAAGTCTCCTAAACATATGAAGGCCTGTTACGATGCTAAAGAGTGCTCTTAAAGATAGGGCTGATAATTTGAGACCTAGACACAATAGATCTAGGCATGACATGATATGATATGATACGATACAATTTAAACGGGTTAGTGTATGGAAAAAATTTACACGACACTCAAACAATTCATAACCGTTTAGATAAGGTTAAATTTATGTCCAGGTTCATGTTTAAGTTCCAGACCTGTATAAATCAACAGGTTCGGGTTTGATCGACAAACTTGTTTAACATGAAATTTTTATTTTCATTCTTTATTTTTTTTTCCCATTATCCTCCTCTTTGGCAAGTCACACCCATATTGCATCTTCTTCTTCAGTAAGTCTTCTTTTTTAAGAAATTCGTACCTTTTGTAATTTATAAGGAATTGCTGAATTGACTCTAGTTGAGTGTCTTATTTGCTGTTGTTGATTTTATTTAAAACCTCCCATAGAAAATTACATAGTTGTGTTGGAAATCTACTTTTTATTTTTCTTGCGAATTGTTTTATAACACTTAATAAAACAAGTAAATTAAACTAAATGGATTAAGACCAGATTTTGAAGCATGTATAGATTTAATGTGTGCCTAAACCAGAATCAGTATTTGGAGGATTTAGATTGTGAAACATAGTGTTGTGAACGTTTTTGGACTAGGTTCGTTAAGAGTAACATAGTTGTTATGAAACAATAATTAGCATATCGGTTAAAAACTAATCTCATCTTTCTAAATTATTTAGATCCCTAGAGAGTTGATAAGTAATTAATAATTAATTGTTGTTCACCAAAAAACGAGCAATAATTGATTTAATTAATCATTTGTGTACAATGTATTTGTAATGGTATATGTGATACCTTAAATGGGAAACCTTTTAATTAAATAAGGTATCATAAAAGAATTTTATCAATAAGGAACTAATATAAAGTTATCAGCTTAAAAGCTAACTTTAAACAAATTAGTATTGATGATGTGTAAAATCACGAGGGGTTGGTTGATAATTGCTTCAAGTAGTCCTTCAGTTGTGCTTACTAGAAGACCTACAAAAAAAGCCCCCTTTGGTCGTATCGATGGGAGTCTCCTGATACTTAAGTTAGTAGAGAGAGAGTGAAAGATAATGAGAGAGAGTGTTTGAGAATGTTTTTGGGAGTGCTCAAGATATTTAGGAATCAAAGCGAGTGAGAAGAAAGAAGGATTCGATACCTTTGGCTCCTTGTCCTATTTATAGGCTAAGGAAATCACCTATTAAGGATGCATGTTGTTGTAGGTTTGGTTGTACATGGTGTCTGTAGAGGACATGCACTATAGAGAGACAAAAAGGCTCTATCGCTATGTTGGCCTTGGATAAGCTAGCAGCTATGTTTGAAACTTGGGATGTTGACATATTTAGAGCTGCAGGGCATGTTAACTGTACCATGGATGCTAGAGGGCAATTAATGAAGAGAGAGAGAGAATTTGTGAGATAAGAGCATCATAGACACCGAGCTGCATGCTGAACATCTAGTATGTGCTTGGAAGGATAGGAATTGCCTTAACCTAAGGAGTCAGGTCAAGCTCTCTAAGGACCTTAAGGTGCTCAGAGGTATCAAGATGCTTGGAGAGGATTGAGTAGGTTGTGCTGGCTTATGGATAGATTGGGCAAGATGAGGTGCTCAGAGGATCTCGAGCAAGTCATGTTGGCTTGCAAATAGACTAGGCAGGGTAAGGTGCTTAACGGTCTTGATATTAGGGTTGAGCTTGCTGAAGCTGATCTCTTTGTCTTGGGAAGCTACTCTAGGATGCCTAAGCAAGCTGAGGTACTCAGACTAGGCCTTGGGAGTTTAGACTAGGTCTTGAGAGCTTAGGCTCAAAATAACCTATCAATATGTATACAATTAGGAGGAGTGATAAATGGGTTGACCTCGTATACGAGATACGTTAAGTTACAGATTTAAGTATTCATACACGATTAATTAACAAATTGTGTCATGGGTTGAGATTTTTCGAATATGAACCTACTTAGATATGAAAATAAAACATGACACGATAACACGAATTGTCAACCCACTTAAAAATGAATAGGTTTGAAATAGTCCTAGGTTATCGAGAAGGGAATGATCGGCTCTTTTTCCATAATATGAGCAAATATGAAGAAATAAAACATGGTCAAGCATCATGAGCACTTCAGGTAGGGTGAATCTTCCATCTCATGATATATACACCTATAAGGTGCAGCTCTAAATTTTTTTTTGTACATTTATTTTTTGTTTAATATTCTTATTCTCGCCAATCATCATTGTTGACCCTAATACGAAAGAAAAAGATCTAGATTCTCCAAGTCAAATTGGTGCGCCGTGGATATGCAGTTTATCCTATCCACTACTAATCTGCCAAAGTTTATCCATTGATCAATTAGCCTCTCTTCCTCATTTTTTCACCCGTGTTTAAATAATCGGAAAATGGGTACTTTAAACTTACTAGGCTCGTTTAGTTGGTTTCCATTTCTTAGCTTTTCTCTGTATATGCTTTCGATTTCTTTGGCTTTCAAATTACATTTATCTAATACGATGATCTCATTTTTCTTTCTTTTCTATTTAATATTCTTCATGATATGTGATACCTATGAAATTATGGATTTGCATAACACCTGCTGATTTTTATTAATTAGAATGTAGACATGCTTTCCTTATGAAATATGGATGTTATCTTAAAATATTTTCAATGACTATTTCCATTTTTAAATTCCTGTTTAATAGTATAAAATAATCTATGATGCATCGAAACACATACATATTTATAAATTAATTTTTTTGTTACCTCATACCGAAAATTTTATCATTTTTTTTTTAGTAATGCCACATTCGAAAATTTATCATATCGTAATTTTAAAATTAGGAGAAAATGCAAATAACCTCCTAAATTTTGACTTAGGTATATATTTATCTTTTGAATTTTTAAAGTATACTTTAAGACTATTTATCTTTGATAAAGTGGCGAATAACCTCCATAAGTTAAAAATAATCATCTTAAACTTTGATTTTAGTATTAAAACACCCTCGACTTGTTAAAATATGCTTTAAAACCTCTAAACTTTAATAATAGTGCAACTTTATCTAACTAAAAAAGAAAATATCCTTTATATTGTCAATTTATTAAAGTTTAAGGGGTCTTAAAGCATATTTTGAAAGTACAAGTGTACAATTCACACTTAAATCAAAATTTAGAGGGTTATTTATAATTTCTCCTTAAAAATATTATTTTGGTACCGTACATTGGTATTCCTACATCATAGCATACTAGAGAAGTGTAAAATTATTGGGAAAGAATCGAGAAATATGCTACTAAGTAGAAATTCATGCCTTTGGATTTGTTGTATTTACCATAGATGTAATGTTGTGTACAAGTGTATTCACATGTCTAATTTGCTAGTTAGGGGTGCAGAGACAGCCAAGAGGTTTGCTTAAAAGCAACCACCCTTGAAAGAGTGTGTAATAGCTTACCGATCGAGCGCTCTTGTTCTAAAGATGAAAGGGGCTAAGCAATCTACCAAAGTAGTGGGATGTAAAATTGCATCGGTAGAGGAGTGTTCCACCTTAGAGGAAAGCACTCATGAGAGCAGGGGAAACATTAGTGTTATTAGGAAAAGTAATCAGTAAGTGATTGTTTCAAAATTAAGTGTAAAGGAAGGTAAAATTAGCATGATTCAAGATAAATTGATTTAAGAGAAAATTTCAAATTCAAGGTGTGGAGAGAAAGAAAACAACTTCATAAAAGAATTGATCCGAGAAAAAACTTTTATTGTGATTTTTTGCTAAGTATACTTAACCAGCTGTCTAACAATTATTTAGCATCACAAAAATATTAATAAGATTCCGTACGTGTAAAAAACGAGTAGGTTTAATTTAGTGCATCTATTTTTATTGATACCTACTTTAGGATGTAATATATAATAAATGAGGTTTGCATATGAGATAACATGTGAGGCAGCTTTTTTATGTATCACAATATCAACAAAATCTGTTGTTAAAACCGGTCCACCTGTTTATTTTTCTTTCTTTACAAACGAATGGGACCAACTCATATATTTCTTTCCTTCTCACAATCCTCATGTTTTGGTCAATAGCATTAATCTTCAATAATGTAAGCATGAAGAAAGTTTTGCTTATCGGAAGTTGGGAATTATACATGGTTTAACACCAAAATGGGCATAGCTTGTTACTTGTTGACATCACCACACCCCATGTCTATGTCATGTTAGCAAAAGCTTAGGGAAATTTTATTTTTTCTCATTTTGCTGAAGGAAAACCTAAACGCCATAAAGTTCCGAATTATTTACTCAAAGGTGAATAAAGTCGTACAGACTGGACTTTAATGGGATATGCAGCATTTCTCTAAATAAAAGTGCTTTGAAAAGGGCGCAGAGGGACAACTTTCGTTTGAGATCTGATCATCTGAAATCTTGAAATTATGGGTCCATCCCATTTTTTTTTTTTTTTTTTAAACTGAGACTTATCATACTCCTAAATATTTTTATTTTGCATATAAATCCTATTTACAACGATAATCTACATGATGCGTACTAAAATTATTCTAATCCAAATTATAACATTGCACGACCAGATAATGTTGCTCAAATGATCCGCATATATCAATTGAGTGATTTCTGGGTTAAAAAAAAAAAAAATCTGGTGGATGCGGGTTTTAGGATAGAAATCAACATATTTTTATGGACCCATAACTATTGATCTCATAGCGCTTATTAACAAGAACCTTGTTAGATAATTGCACAAAATCAAACACTACTGCTCTAACTAAGGGTCTAGATGCAAAGTAAAACATAAATTTAAAGAGAAAATGTAAATAACCTCTTTAATTTTTGACTTGGGTACAGATATATCCCTTAAACTTTTAAATATCACAACATCCCATGAATTTCGATAAATTAAAAATAACCTTTAAAAGTTATAAATAACACATCTAAATTTTGATCTTATATGAATATACCCACTATATGCTTTGACATCTCTCCTAATCTTTAAACTTATGTGTTTTTTTGAAATTGAGAAGCAAGCGTCCTTTATATTATTAAACTATCAAAGCTTGGATGAGTAAAATTCAGAAAAATTATTTACAATCTTTCTTGAATTTAAAGACATCAAACAGTAAGCTTTTCGGTATCCGCTGAAAATAATTATATTTCTTTACAGTAATGGCATTTGCATTATGGTCGGTCCTTGTTCATAAATGCACTTATATAATTTAATTTGCAATTAATAAAGAGAGTCTGACCCGCCCACGGAGTAATAATCATTTCAGTAGCACCGGATGATTCCACTCCAAATAAAACAGCTTGTCAGTAGTGGCCTCATCTGCTTTTGAGCAAAGAGGTTATCACTCAATTTGGCAACATTCAAGGATTGCTTCCTCCTTTAATTATTATTCAAACCCCAACTTTTTTTTTCTTTTTTTTAAACACCCAAAAGTCATAATCACTTTTGGGTCCACTACTAGTCTCAAAAATGTCTTCCAACAGACGTGAAGATTTTAATTACCTTAAACATGATCCAACACTAAGGGACCAATGGACACATTCGAATCATGTTATGTCCTAAGTCCCATGTCAAATTCCACATTTTGTTGTCAGTTTTATGTCCATGATCTTTCTTTTGTTTTTATCTTTGAAACGGCATCTTCATCTAACACTCTCACATCAGTCCCCTGTAGCTCTCAAAGTGAATTTTGCAAAATCATTTAAATATCATATATACAAAACTCCGTTTACCTCTACCATGATTCCCAATACAAAAGTAAAAATAAGTACAATCACTTGTTTGATTCTAAACAACTCCTATAAGAATTACGATTTGAAAAAAGAATCGACAAATGTAGCAGCTGTGTGAATCATCGAATCATCTACAGGTATATAAATTACTTGTTCTATAAAAATTCACCTATAAAAGGTTCGATAATATGATTTTATAGGCATATTATAATACATTCAAATGTTATGTTCGGATTTTTATAATCCAGTCAAGATAGATAATGGTTTTTCTATTCCCATTGACAAATATAATATTCAAATAAGTTAGGATGTCAACCATACGCATGGTTTTACAATTTTTAAGTGAACATGACCAAAAGAGAGCCATCGGTGCTTATTCTTAGATTCTCTGGTAACTTAAAAAAAGCAAACAAAAGCGAAAGGGTGACAATGAGATCTATTGATGTCCCCAACAGGATCCACCAAATGCACGTACGGAGCAGATGTGGCACAGAATTTAATCATAAACGTGTGTCCACTAACATGTAACATTCGTAGAAAACAAAACCACCGGTCGGCATTAAGTAAATCAACAATCATGACACTGCTGGCCATGAAGAATGAGCAAAAGTTTGGTTGGTATTATATTATATAGCACCTCAAAATATATATATATATATAAAGATAAATACTAATAAACTTTAAATACATGATGGTGAGAGTGGAATTGAATTAAAAATGCTATTATTAATGTTGTTATGTATTTAAAAACTGTTAGTATTTACAAATCAGTACATATATTTATATATATATATATTTTGGATAATATAGAATTAGACTATAAAGAGGAATTACGCAATACAAAGAGGGCTAGGGCTAGGGCTAGGGCATCCGTACGACTGCGTCACAAACAATAATCACCGAATATTGAGCCTCCAATGGAGGTTATGATAATGACCTGTACAGGTGTTATTGCTTTTACCATGTTCATTGAGAGTGGGAAACAAGTTCGGTGCTGCTTTTGGAGATGGGGTAACTCATGCACCCCCCACTCGTAAACAAGTACATCTGGCCACTTAGCTCTCACTCTGCCATCCGTGTTGAATATTGAAGCAGGTATATGATGTGCGCCCTAGGTAACTCAAACATAGGATATTCTCTGTCCAAGTTGAAAAGCCCTCGTAGTTTAGAGCAAGCGTCAAATTTACAACAATTACAATAGAATAATGTGCCAAAAAAAAGAAAAATTGCTTACATGATTGCCTTGTATACCGATTTTCTAGTAGAATAAATCGGATTTAAATCTCTTTAAAATTGAAATGATAATAGTTGGAAAATTTGTCTATGGATAAAGAAAAACTAGTTCAACATTTAAAACAACAAAAACTAGTGAAAACATATGATAACATATTGGAAACTATAATCAAGCATCATCCATTGGTTTTATACTAGATTCATAACATGTCATTTTAGCCCCTTGCTAATTTAGGCTAAAAATTAAAAATACTAAAATAAAAATAACCCTTGATATTATTAAAAATGTTTAGGAAATATTATAGAATAATATACAAAGGAGTGGTATAACAAAATTGACTAATTTAAAGAGATTACATCACATTCCTTAAAGTAATTCACTTTGTAGATGATTGATAGACTTTAACCGTTTATCGACATCGAGACAATCGAGGTATATTTAGTTGTGTTACAGTTATAACAGTTGTTAGTAGCTATGCTATTAGTTCCGGTAGTTAGTTGTTTGTTGCAGAAGTTAGTTTTGTTACTAGTTATAGAAGTTAGTTAGTTTTGTTGTTGATTCTACACAACACTACTCTCTTTCGCACTTTCTATTTGTTTTCTTCATTACACACACACAAATTTATTTCTACTGCAACACTACTCTCTTTCGCACTTTCTATTTGTTTTCTTCATCACACACACACAAATTCATTTCTACTGCAACATTACTCTCCTTTGTACTTTCTGTTTGTTTTCTTCAACACACATACACACACACACAAATACAGTTCAGCTAAAGTAACGTGGTATCAGAGCATTTGCTTTCGTGATTGCTTCATGATGTCAATAACTAATACAGAAGATGTTCATTCTCCTTATTTTGTTCATCATTCGGATTCGCAAAATTCAGTTGCAATAACACCTGTTCTTATTAGTCTCAATTACAATACTTGGAGCCATTCGTTTCTATTAGCCTTATCAATCCGAAACAAAGTTAGATTTGTTGATGGCTCTATTCCAATACCAAAAAAATTGGACAAGTTGTATGTAGCATGGAGTTAATGTAATGATTTGATTGTTGCCTGGTTGCTCTGGTTAGTTTCATCTTCGATTGTTTCAACTATTTTGTATATGAACATGGCTAAAGAAATATGGACAAAACTCAAGGTAAGTTTCTCACAACCAGATGATACTAGAATCTGTCAGCTGCATCATATGCTTAAACACTATAGTTCAAGGATCAAGATCTATGGATGAATACTTTATAGAATTGAATATTGTATGGGAAGAGTTATGAAATTTTCAACCACTTCTGTACTATTCTTGTGATTCTTGTCAATCTAGTTGTTTTGATAAGTATGTTGAGATGGCTCACAAAGATTATGTTTTCAAATTTCTTAATGGTCTGAATGAGAATTTTGCTTCTTTATGATCACAAATACTTGTTTTAAAACCATTTCCTACTTTAGATGAAGTCTACAATTTGGTAGTGTGAGATGAATTTCAGAGGGCCAATTGGCCGAAAGATTTTTCAATTTTAGATGCGTCTACTATGATGAGTGCACATCTTAGATTGAAGAGTAAGGGTGATATAGTATGTAGTTATTGTTGAAAGAAAGGGCATTTGAAGGATAGAAGCTACAAATTGATTGAATTTCCACCGCATTTTTGGAATTATAATGTTACTAAGCAACCAATGTCAGAGTCAAATTATGCATCGACAGGAGATGCTGATAGAGAAGTTTCAGGTTGAGGGGATCGCGGATGTAGACCTCCTTTGGAATACGTATTGTTTAAGAGCAAAACTGCAAGTCTATCTGGTGGAGTTGATAGCGTAAATTTTTCTAAAGAGCAATTGTTAAACTTGTTGAGTATGATGAATGTTTCTAATGCTAACAGTAGTAGTGCTGAGATGGGTAAAACCTCTGCATCAACCTCAACGATACAAGCTGGTAATCAAGATGCAATACAGCCTATGAGCAATATGTCAGTTGGATAACAATGTTGACTGTACCTCTTTTGATTGCTTAGTTTGTCCAATGGCCAAATAGAAGCGTGTTGTTTTTCTTGTTTATGTTCGAAATACAATTGCTGCATTTGAATTGGTACATATGGACATTTGGGTCCTTTTGTTGTTTCAAAAATTGAAGGCTATAAGTATTTTCTTACTATAGTGGATGATTTTACTTGAATGACTTGGGTATATTTGATGAAGTTTAAGAGTGAAATGTTCGTAATTGTTCAAAGTTTTTTTCAATTGATAATTAAACAATTTGATGCACATGTTAAGATCATATGCAATGATAATGCTAAGGAATTTGTTCTAACTCAATTTTATGCTGGTCATGAGATTGTTCATTAGACGTCTTGTGTAAAGACCCCACAATAGAATGGTGTTGTTGAGTGGAACATCAGCATCTAGTCTTTATGGCTCGGGCATTGTTGTTATAAGCCTCTTTACCTTTATGTTTCTAAGGGCATGCTGTATTAACAACAGTCCATCTGATCAATAGACTTCTTACTAATGTTTTACATAGAAGAACTCCTTTTCAGTTATTGTTTGGGTATGCACCATCTTATTCTCATTGTTTGGTTCTCCATGTTTTGTCTCTACTTTAGTTCGGGATAGGTCTAAATTTGATTCTCGAGCTCATCCATCTATCTTTGTTGGCTATCCTCTAAATGTGAAAGGTTACAAGGTGTATGATTTGATAGAAAAGCAATTCCTTATTTCTAGGGATGTTAAGTTCTTGGAACAAATGTTTCCTTTTCGACTAATGACATAACTAGCAATAGCAACATCTTTCTTGCCAGTTTCTCTGCCTTCAGAAGACACAGTCTTAACCACCGATCATGTGTTCTCTTTATTCCCTTCTGATGTAGCAGCACAGCTAATTCCTACTGATCAATAGGATCCTATTAGTGACATTGAACCTAGCATACTTTGAGAAAAGTACTAGATTACGTAAGGGTCCTTATTTACAAGATTATCATTTGAATCTTTCTTCAATACATTCAATAGCAACATTTTCATCAACTGCTCATCCTTTGCATTAATCTCTTTCTTACAAGTCCTTATCACCCAATTTTTGTGCTTTTAATGTTCAACTAACACAGCATAATGAACCTAGTAGTTATGAGCAAGCTAAGTTACTTGATCCTTGGTGTAAGGCAATGCAAGAAGAAATTGATGCCTTAGTTGTGAACAATACTTGGTCTATACTACCAATGCCATAAGGCAAAAACACAATCGGGTATAAGTAGGTATATAAGCTTAAAACTAAGGCAGATAGTTTAATTGAAAGATATAAGGCACGGCTTGTAGCAAAAGGACTTAGTCAAAAGGAAGGTTTTGTTTATATGGAGACATTTAGTCCAGTAGTAGAACATGTCACGATGAGGCTTTTCTTTTGCCTTGCAGCTGCATACAATTGGCATGTGCATCAAATGGATGTGCACAATGCTTTCCTCAATGCTGATTTGAATGAAGAAGTGTATATGGAGGTTCTTATGCAGAATTGCTCAAAAGAAAAGCTTGTATGCAAGCTTAACAAGTCTCTTTACAGTTTAAAACAAGCATCTAGGCAATGGAATGCCAGACTCACATAATCACTTTTAGGTTATGGATTCAAGCAATCATATTGTGACTATTCTTTGTTTATAAAAGGTTCGGGTGATGATATGGTGGTTGTTTTAGTGTATGTTGATGACATAGCAGTTGCTAGTAAGACTCTTTCTCTTATTGATCAATTCAAGAATTTTATGCATACATAGTTTAAAATTAAAGACATTGGGGTGCTCAAGTATGTCATTGGCTTAGAGCTTGCCCGATCTTCATAAGGATTAGTTCTTTCACAATGAAAGTTTGCTCTTGACTTGCTAGCAGATGTTGGATTTACTGGAGTAAAGCCATTGTCTACTCCCATTGAAGTCAATCGTTGGTTATCCAGAAATGATGCTACAGATACAGTTGATGTTTCGTGCTACAGAAGAGTAGTTGGCAAACTTCTGTATTTGTGCATTATACGACCAAATATCACTTATGTAGTTCATGTACTAATTCAATTTTTAGATAGTCCTAAGCAGTCTCACCAGTTAGCACTTGATTGTATATTGCGCTACATTAAAGGAACTATTGGACAAGGTATCTATTTTTCTTTAACCAATGATTTTGTGCTACGAGCTTATAGTGACAGTGACTAGGGAGGGTGCCTTGATTCACAGAGGTCAACAACTAGATTTTGTGTCTTTTTGGGTAGTTCTTTGTTGAGATGGAAATCCAAGAAATAGACAATGGTTGCTAGAAGTTTAGCTGAATCAAAGTATCGAGCTCCCGCTGCTACTACTTGTGAAATACTTTGGATGATTTCTATTCTTAAAGAATTTCATATTAATTGTACTTTACCGATAAAACTATTTTGTGACAACCAATCGGCTCTACATATTGCTAAAAACCCTGTTTTCCACGAACAAACAAAACACATTGAAATGAACTTGCATTTTGTTCGTGATAAAGTCATTGAAGGTTACATATTTCCATTGTTTATTCCTTCTAAGCAGTAGCTCACGGACATATTCATTAAGGGACTGCAACCAGAACAATTTTGTTAGCTGTTATCCAAGATGGGAGTATTGAATATATTCTCTCCATCTTGAGAGTGGGGTAGGGGAGGGGTGGGGGGTAGGGTGTTGTAGTGTTACAGTTATAGCAGTTGTTAGTAACTATGTTGTTAGTTGTTTGTTGCAGAAGTTAGTTTTGTTACCAGTTGTAGAAGTTAGTTAGTTTTGTTGTTGATTCTACACAACAACTATATATATATGAGCATTGTGTACAGAGAGCATAACTTAATTCATTCATTTTCACTATAATCCTTTCATTCCTCATTTCTACTACAACACTACTCTCTTTTGCACTTTCTATTTGTTTTCTTCATCACATACACACGAATTCAATTCTACTGCAACATTACTCTCCTTTGCACTTTTTGTTTGTTTTCTTCAACACATACACACACAAATATAGTTCAACTAAAGTAACAAGTTGCAACAACGGAAGGATTAAAGGGAATTGAGAACGAGTATTCTCAATGGAATACTTGAATATTCCCATGTAGGCGAGACACAACTCTCAATTAATTAATATTTCTTGACAAAAGAAGGTGTTACTCTAAAGACGCTGCACTTCTATGGATCTTTCTTATCATTGTTTTGCTTCCTTATTCATATTCTTGCAATTCACATGCTGTCCTGTGTAATATGAGATAGCAAAAAAGAGAATAATGAAAATTTTGAAGTAGTTTAGCATGTAACCGATTCGGGTGTTCTAAAATTAAACTTTTTGAAGTTTCTTGATTTTATTTTTAAGATATTGTGACGTATAATTAATAGTTGAAATTACAAGGAAAAAAGATGGTATTGTGATTATGTTATATGATATTTAAAAATTTAAATAATGAATTAATAACTTTATGTAAAGTAACTTTATAACATCCCATTTTCAGTATGTTATATTTATACTGAAAATGTAAAAGATCCATTTTTACCATTAACATCGCCATGCCCATACCATTGACATCGCCATTTCATATGATGGGCATAATTTTAGCAAAAACAAATTTACATGCAGACGAACTACTTCATGCATCAAGGCTGTTGTAATATAATGATATTGTCATTGGCTTTACATTAGGATAAATTATAGTTTAAATTCCCTCTTTCCATAGTTTGGGAAAAAAAAATTACTTCTTATAGCACTCTTTCAATTTGGTAGTTGAAGGTTACTTAAGAAAACCTTTCCAAAAGAGAAAAAAAGGAAGCCTATTCATCTTATTCCTCTTCTATCTTTGCAAGAGTAATAATATCAGCTGAAGTTTACTATATTTATTGCGATTGAAATAGAGAGATTTCAAGTATTAGGTAATAATCGTTTCACGGAAAAAGTAATACATACATACATAAATAAAATTGTCCTTAAATTGCTGGCCAAATTCATGATATTACGAGTGTAAACTCTAGGAAATCAGTAGTTGAACCCTAACTCAAGTCCGAATGTCCTAAACTGTACAATAAGTCGATAAGGCTAGTAATAATAAAAGATTGTGAAATTTAATAAATTAAATATAACACCAATAACAAAACCTTAGAAATTGATTGAAACTTTAAATCGCGTACTAAAACCCTAAAACTGATTTACACATTATTAATCAAAATTGATTTCGAATTTGTTCGAAACCCTAAAATTATAAATATAAGCCTATAAGATAGTTAAATATTATTCGATAGTGATATAATTATAGTCGATTACAATTTTCGACTAAATCGCCTATTCACATGAAATTTTAACAAAATCGCTACAATAATTTGTAAAAATTATAATTGTAACGGGTATTAATTAAATTGATAAATTTTCACAAAAATTTAAAAGTTGATTTATGAGGAGTATTGTTATAATTTATATGTTTTGAAAAATTACATATATTTATTATTAATTTTTATTTTCCTTCTCTTTCTTTTTCTTTTTTTCTCTTTTCTTTCTTTTCTTCTTTTCTCCATTTGATACGTCCTGGAACAAATTTGAAGAAAATCCAAACTAGTAGCCCACGTGAGGAAATGAAATGCCAAGTGTTAAATTACAAAAAATAAAAAAATTTTGAAATGATTACTTTTGTTTCATCTTCATTAATGTAAAGGATTAGATAAGATTTTTTTTTTATTTTACTCTTCTTAAATTAGCTGAACACGTGATTTAAAAAGAAGAAAAAAATCTGGAAAAAACTTTTCAAACAAACCAAAACCTGGAAGCAAAAACGTGAGGAGAAGGAAGAAAAAGAAGGAAGAAGAAAGGAAGAAGAAAAGAAGAAGAAAAATTAAAAGAAATAGGTAAGTCAATTATATTTCAAGTGTAGATGTATATTATATAGTATATACATATATAAATGTAGTATTTGTATGGTGTTTTTATAAATATAACGTTACTATTACATGTATATGTGCATAAATACATAAATTCAATTATATATGCATGTATAAAGATATGTATGTATAATGTATGTATATAGGTATATTATACGGAAAGAGTATGTATTATGTATTTTTTTTAAGAATACATATAATTAGTATTAAGTATTTTTATTAAATAACTATAGTGTATAGATATATATTTGTACACGTAAACTATATATATATATATATATATACACGTATAATTATTTTCGTATATATATATGTAATCGTATAGTATATATATAGTAGTATATTTCCATAAGTGGTGATATATGTATATAAGACATATATATATATATAATATAGAGTATATATTNATTTTATTCGATTAGAAAAAGTTAACTTGGATAACGCATAATCATGCACTGCATAACTAATTCTGGCAATCACATTACATGGAGGTAGCGAGAGGCCATACGTGGGTTGATTATTGATTGTTATAGATTTCGTACGGTACACATATGCGATATGATCTTACCTTAGCCCGCGGGATGACTTGGCGTTGGAGGCGCCAACCGCCTGGCTAAGAGTCGAGTCCAAAGGCCTTCGTTTAGGGGTGAGTGAGGGCTGCGTAAACCTACTTACAATCATATGTAGAACTCGTTTTGATAAAAATGGTAATGGATGTACCATTACATTTTAAATACGAAACGTGGAGTTTCGTTATGAAATAAGTTCTAATATGATACCTGGATATGACTGTACCGATGAATTTCCAACCCTGACTTCGAAGGGCGTTAAATCTGAGTTGCATACAGTACCTAGTCACCTGTTTGTATTTGTTTGGCATATTATTTGTCATACATTCATTTGGTTGAATCTAACTATTGTATAATTTGATTGCTGTATGGTTGAGGGAAATTATCTTATTAAGCTAGTTAGTTTATACCCTTGTAGTCTTCTCTTGCAAGCTATTCTTTTTGTGGAGTCGAGTCATCGCATACCCAAGGTTAGTTTTCTACACGGGGTCAGTATGGGAGCTAGATGTGATCAGAGAGTATTTCTGATAGTTTATAAATCTGAATATGTAATTGTTATATTGGTTTAACTTAAGACACATTTCAGACTTTGTATCTGTAAACTTTTATACAAATAGACTATGTGTTATGTTTTTATAATTTTATTATTTATCATGAAATGATATTGCTTAAGCTTGCGTACTCTTGGTAGTTAGTAGTAGCTGTAGTCTTGTGTATCGTATAAAAGGGTCGTCGATTGTAAGGAAATTCAATTTGCAATCCTTTGTACGGTATATGGCGACTGCCATGACTAGCCTCTCTCGGGTCGTGACAGTTAGGTGGTATTAGAGCATGACTCAAACTAGGTTAAATAAAACCTAACCCTAGATGGTAGGATACCTTACCCGAGAAGAATGAGAGGGATATAATTAGGTTAAGTGTTTAAGCTTTATCTTACATATTAAAGGCTATGATAAAAAAGAAAAAAATTTTATGAAAGTAACTTTATGCCTTATTGATTTAAAGGATTGAGTTAGAGCTGCGGACTTCTTTTGCTCTATTCCATCTCCGAGAGGGGGAGAGTCTACAAGATTACCGGCATCGACTCAGGATTGCTTGCGAGGACTTGGCATTGGTTGGCCAACCTCGTACTATCGATGAGGTACTATCTGCTTGGTATCGAGGATTAAGCCCTTATTCGATTGATAGGAGGATTTATTGGGTTTTTACCTCAGTCAGTCGTTTCCCTACTGATGAGGAGATGATTTATTATTTAGAGTTGGAGGAGAGTACAGACTGTACTCAGGAGATTATGTTTTTGGTTGATGTTGATTCCCTCCCACTACCACCATCCTTTAGCCATAGTAGGATAGTCGGACATAGGATAGCCTTAGCTGTAGATCACTGTGCTGACCATTTTTCTGTTATTGCTCAGGATCGGGCTAGAGTTATGGTTGATATAGGGACTAGTAGGGAGCCGTAGTATGATCATACCCATGGCATTGATGTTCTTGTACCATAGCCAAGGTTCGGATTTGATGGACTTAGTTTACTACTGGATACCCTTGTCATACAAGCCGAGCCATTACAGCAGATACCCCCAGCTGACAAGTTTGAGTATTATTAGGTAGACCTTGGACTTCCACCTATAGTTTTGGTAGGCGGTGACTTATCTGATATACTTACCATTACACCGGATCCATTGGATTTTTGGCTACCGAGAGAGTAGGCTCGACAGACCCCTAGTGAGAAGTCCGGTATATATTCCAGTATTGGATCGACTTTTCTCGGACGCAGACAGGAGGAAGATACAGCTGCAAGACCTTCTACTCGACACTGAGAGATGTTGAGGATGATTGTGTTGTATTTTGTTTTAGCCGTTAGTATTGGAGTGATTATACATGCTCCTTTTGTTGTATGTATTAGGATCATGACTGATCATTTTATATTTTGAGAGTTTTCATGTAGTGAGGTTACTTTGTATTTTGAGAGTTTTAATATGCTTGAGAGCCTTATGTATGGTGAGGACTTATGTATTTTAGGAGCTCTTTTGTACTTTGGAAACTTTGTATTTTGAATTGGTCTATACATATATTAGTGGAGTTTCACTCGTTAGAAGTGACCACTAAATAGATGTAACCTCACTATATTGATAAAAAATGAAGTATTACAGCCTTTGTTACTATTGCTATGATATGTATATGCATGTGTGTTACCTTCATTTGGTATTGGTAATTTCTACAATTATTTGGAATGAGATGACTGTTATAACTAAATAATTAAAAAATTGATAATGAATTTCTCAGTTAAGTTAGACGCAGAATACGGCAACTGAATGAGTAAGCTTAACCTACTCAAGAAAGAGAACAACTTGTACAAGGAAGACCACTGGGAAGGCCTCGAGAAAGGGCAGATGAGATTCTCGCGGCTATCTATGTGCAGAATGAATTGTTGAGAACATATTTAGCTCGGGAGCCAGTACCACCTGTACAAGCACCACCTCTCGTAATAAACCCGGGGATTCCTTTACCACCTCCACCACCATCAGCTATACTAGTAGGAGTGATGCCTCAGGCACCTATGGATCTTAGGCAATAGCGTAGCCTTTTGCCAGAATTTATGGGGTGTAACAAATATTTTGAGGGTGTAGCCAGTAAAGCTAATGAAGTAGAAGATTGGTTACATCAAATTGAAAGATCATTTGAGGCATTCGAGATTGCACCACATCTCAGGCTTATCTATATATATTGAAAATGAGAGCGTGAACTTGGTGGGAATCAAAATAGAGGAATTTGAGAGGACGAATAACTTGGGAAGTTTTTCGACATGAATTCCTGGAGTATTACTTTCCTGGAAGTTTAAGATTGAGGTATAGTGAAGATTTGTTGGACATTACGAAAGGGACGCGTACTGTAGAGCAATACGAAGCAGAATTTAATAGGTTATTGTAATTTGCACTACTTGAATATCAAATGAGTGATAGATTGAAGATGCAAATCTTTTCCAGGGGATTTGACGTTGACATGAGAAGAAGAATTATGGAGTTTAAACCAAGAACCTTTGCTAATATGGTGGAAAAAGCACGAGTATTAGATAATGTAAAAAGGCAAAGTAAAGATGCAGGAAAATGTAAGATCAGTGTATTTGGGAAGAGACCTTTTGAAGGGCCTGAATATTAAATGCCACTTTTTTGCTTACATAAATAAAAGGTGCACATGACGTGAAAGGCTTTCATAGCAACACACATCTAGACTTGGAAAAGGGTCAGGTCCGACCTGTAAACTAGTCTAGACCTGGCTTGTTGGTTTAATAAATTGAACCAAACCCAAATTGGCCGGGTTTGACCTGAGATTGGACTCGACAGGTCGTTGATTCGAGGGGTGAACTAGTGGTTTAACTCGTTGGTTCGACCATGTTTAATGAGAAAAAAAAAATAATAAATTTTTCAATAGATTAGTACTTAAAATTTTTCTCCTATCTATTTTACGTATTTGACACTTTAAATTAGATAATTTTTTTTTCTAAAAAAGCTTTAATTGGCTTTTTTTTTTTTTCTCCAAATCTAAGAGTTAGTGATATTGCTATCATTTTGGAAGTTGAAAGTGTTATAATAAAAATTAGTTTGTATAGTATGACTATTTAAAAAAAAAATTGAAACATTTAATCACGTAGACATGGTGGTTTTTCTTGAATATAAAAAATGAGCAACACATTAAAGGTTTTAAAAAATATATAAAAATTATTCTAAAACTACGATTACATGATTTCATATACCAAATATGTAGATAACTACTAATATAGCACGACAAAAAAATTTTAATTTTAAAGTTGTTGAAATATAATAAGTGCATTTTCATTATATTTCATGTATAATATAATTTTTCAATTTATGGTACAATATTGTTACGTAGCGGAATATTATACAAATATTTACTATCTAAATTTAAATTTCTTCCAAATTTAAATTTAAATTTCATATATATTAGTACGCATAATTCAAGAAAGAAGAAAAATGAAACTACCTAAGAAAGGAAAAAGAGGAAAAAAAAAAAAAAAGAGGATCAGTTACAGGCCAATGAATCGGCTCGTGAACCGGCGGGCCTATTAGACCCGTCTGGAATTGGCCTTGGTTGGGCCGATTACGATTCACCGGCCCTTAAACCTGTGACCCAACGGGTTTGAGCCTGGTTGAACTTGACCCCAAGTCTACACAAATTGCTATACACATGTTAATTTATTTTAGGGTCGATCAGATATACATCCTAAAACTATACATCACGTAAAGATACTTAGACGAAAAAAAGTCATAAGTACTAATACATTAGGTATTTTGATGAGTGGTAAATAAATATTAGTGAATTTTAAATATAAACTAAAGATCTATATTTTCACGTATTAGGATTTTATTAATATTTACTTATTTTTCATCAAGAAACGTGGTGAATTAATACCATTGTGCCCTTTCTCAAGGTCTCCATGCCCATACTTGATGATTGAAGGAAGTTCAAATATGAAGATGAAGGGAAAATCGGTAATTACCAGAACAATTGCGCTTAAGTTTACTATTCCCTCTCCATGATCAACTTCGTTATAATAAGATTTGGACATATCGCCGTATGTATAAAATTTGATGATATTTTTTCATTATCACTATTATGTATTCGAATTTCACTAATATTACTTATCCACAAAATGCATATAACGTACTATGCAATACTAATAAAGCTTTTCCCTTTTATGACATAAATATTGCTCTCATAATTTGTGGACAAAAGATTCAATGGTATTATGTGCTGTTGTATAGATAAATGGCATATAAGTACTAATGATAGTATACAATTTTTAAAAACTATCATTTATGTATTTATGTTATAAGATTTTATAAATATTTATACTTTATTCATTCATTTATTCATATGACGTGTAGGTAGGATAGAAGTTTTTCTGTAATTTGTGACAGTAAAACCCCAAATTGATTGAATTGTTGATGTGCTGCATGATAAAAAGCGAATTCAGTTCGATTAATACGTTATGCGCATGAGTCATATAATATGGCATGGAGCATTATTGCTGGCATTCCGCTGGCCGAATAAATTAAACGAGACTCTACAAATATCTGGATTTAGATATCTATTATTTAATTTAGAGAAAGTTTATTGCACGTTGAAATTGGACTAAATAACTCGAATAAAATGACGCAACTCCATTTGTATAACGTGAAAATTTCACCATCCTACATAAATAGTTAAAAAGAATCGTCATGCATATTATAAGTACTCCAATTATTATAGTCTTTTTTGGCTTGACGCTTTGTAGGCCCAAGCTCAAGTCACTAAGACCACCATTTATGGCTGCTTGACCACCACGAGTGCAAGTAAATATTACCCTAGTGATATACATTATCACTACATAAGCCATGCGTTTTGAAAAATAGTATATAATAATTAAAAAGGCAAATACAAAGAAAGAAAAAGAACAAACAACTATTGATCGAATTTCAACCTACAAATTACGAAATTATTACAAGTAAATTCTAGAGGCATAATTCAATCAAAGCCTATTATGAGCTACTCGCATTCAGTTGGAAGTTTACTTGAGTTCAATTCGACAATATTTAGGTTCAGTTTGAGTCTAGGTCATTTGAATAGTTGTTGAGTTGAGATCGAGTTTAATAATATGTAGCTCAATTAGTTTATGAGCATAATTAAAATTGAGTTGAGTTTAAATATTAGTTGTGGTTGAAACGATTGCAATCCCTCAAATTTGACAATGATAGTAATTTTATCGAATAAATATCCTGTCAACCAAACGTAAAAGTAAAAATTAGATTTACAAGGAAGAAATAGTTATTTTATTTCATCCTCACCAAGATAAGCAATGGTGATCCCAGATGGAGGGAGCATCCTGGAATAAATTGTGCTCACTTCTTGGTTCTCTTTGTCGATTATTTATGAAGCCAATCTTGTCATATGTTTTCTTGATGATCATAATGGAGCTAAATTGGAGACTTTTCACTTTCAAAATTGATTTCCTTTAGATGGGTATCATGTTTGACAAGATCGCGAGGGACTCGTGGATATATATCCACAGCTGTTTTCTTAGATAATCATAATGGAGTTGAGTTCTATTTATTTATTTATTTAATTGTTTGGAAAGTTAAATAATTGATAGTGATTTTAGGGTATACTGAAGTGTAAAATATAAAAATATAAATGTTTAAAGTGAGAAAGTATGAAAATACAGGTATATTAAATGGATGTTGTCTTTATATTGATTAGGAGGAAATAATATTTAAATAAATTAAGTCTAAATAAGTTTAATTAAGTCGATGCCATAGTCTAAAGTTTAATGAGTATTATTTTGAGTTAAATTGAAGTTCAAAATTCCAAGTCCAAATGAGATCATAGAAGCACAAGCTACAAAAATTCGAGATATGCTTGGTCCCAAACTTAGTACTGTACGATCTTTACTATTAAACTCTATTGGAGAATACTTGCTACTTGTATTTGCATAGTTCATAAGAAAGTTGGGGATAAATCGCTCCCTTCATAAGAAGAAAACAAATACAATAATTTACTCTATTTCATTTCTATTACTTGAACTATATATGTCATAAAATTCATCTATAATACTAAGGTAAAGAAAATAGATTTGGCTCACACTTTGAACCTTTAAAAAATTTCCTTTTCATTAATAATTTTTTTAATTATATTTTAAATTAAAGTATATCTCTTATCTCACGAATAGTTGAAGTTAAGGTTAGTATATTGGTAGATTTTCTTTACTTTACTAGCTTGTAATTTCCTATACATCGCCTTTTCTAATTTATGTAAGGGCACTAAATTAGACTATGTAGGTATTAAAGAAGTTTTTAACTTTTATATAATTTCTACTTCTAACAAACATCATGCTTAGTCTCTTATATTTTATTGTAAAACCTGGAATTTAAATAAGAGGAAGGAAAATAAGAATATAAATAGGAACTTAAAAGACTTGTTAGTAGCATGTAAAAAGACCTAAGTTGCAAGGGTAAAATGGTCTAGAGGGAAATTTAAAACCCTCTTTCTTACTTATGTTATTTATTTTCCCTCACTATTCCATAAATTAAGTTACGTTTCTTTTAGCAAATTAGAAAACCTATTAAAGGACATCTCAAGAAGATTATTAGGATTCGGATTTAAGGAGCTTATGAGATTTAATTGAAGCAAAACTCAAGATTTTACAAAAGAATAGCTAAAATTGGGTAAGTTATCACTTATACTCTATAGATTTTCATTTTTCTCCATAGTTAGTGAAGGAAACTCAAAGATAATTGGTTTTACAAAAGTAGAGAATGGGAATTGCAAATTTAAGTGTCCTTGCATCAAGAGAGAACAAGTAAGTAATTTTCAAAGTCCTAATTTATCTAAAGTTACGTTCATGATATGGATTGTTAAGATTGAAACGTTGGTTGCGATTTAGGGTTGGGATTTTTGAATTGATGATTGAAAAGTGTTGTGGAGTGTTTAGAGGTAAGTGTGGGAGTGGGAAAAGACTAGGAAATTGAAGTTTAGCTTTTTGTTTTGGTGTTAAGATTGAGTGGGGGAGGAATCACAAATTGTAATTCGCAGAAAACTGTAGATTGTAGTTGGTGTCTAGACATTAGGGGTCTGCAACTCATGAATGTGAGTTGTTGCATGGCGTTCAGACACGTAACCCCTCTAGCATCCGAATGTTATGTCTGCTATAATTTACAGAAAGTTCCCATCTTGTTCCTTGTGATTTTTCCAACCTTCTCTTTTGTCCTAAACCCTAATATGTTTTCAAACAATTTATTTGAATCAAAACAATAACCAAACTTTATTTTTCTAAGGAACGATTTGAGGATTCTTATAGAGGTTAGTAGCCTAGTTGAGAGGTCGAGATGTAAGGAGTGATTAGTGACTTTTATGATTAAGTTTAAGAGTTGAGTTACTTATTATGTGATGTACTAGGTCGTAGAGCGTTAGGATACTTGTCAAACACTATTGTGGAGTCAGGTATGAGATACTTGCTTGTGTGTTTGTACATGTTAGGTTAGTAATAAATGGACTTAATATATATTTGGCCTAATTATTGATTGTGTTGTTTGTGCTTGGCTTTAACCTCCCATTGGTAAGGTCCAGTGTTGTTGGTCAGGCACTTGGTGATATTTGCACAATGTTGTCCTTAGTAGAGTCCTGCACTGAGAGGACCCGGATAGATCTAAGTTGGTTATCGATTACTTCGTTGCTTATATTAGGGTCATGAGTTACTCTAGGTCTTGGGACGTTAAGACTGTGTTGCTTGTCAAATTTAAAGAAAGATAATAAACCAATTGTTGCATTTTATTACTTGTTATGCATGTGAGATGTTTTTTGAATGTTAATGCACATGTGCTTTTGTATTTGTACTGGCATTGCTCACCTTGTAGGTATTTATGTTTTTCTTTTTTTTTTTTTTCTTTTTTTAGTTGTGGGCTTAGGATGTGATGAAATTATTGAGATTTATGATAATGCCAGATGTGATTATTATTATTCTAAAAGGGATAGAAATTACTACTTTGATGGTGGGTCGGCTTACGCATAGAATAGACGATAAGCATGGACTAGAGCTAAGATATGGTTTTATCGCTACTTATAACATGTTATTTATCTTGCTTATTGATATGTGGGGTTGAGTTTTTTATGACTCCCATTAGTTATTTATTTAATGTTACATGTTAAAGCCATGGGAATTCTTAGTTAAGATGCTACAGTTATGTTATCCTAAGTAGGTTAATGTCAAATCTTGTAAAGTTGGAGATGAGTAGGTATTTATGTCATGCTTTTATTAATGATTGAGGAATTGTTTATGTGAGAGCTGACATAATATTATTGATTATTTATAGATTATAGGAAGATTATAGGTTCTTGGATACCTTAATGTATCAACCTTTAGGGATGACACGTAACAGGCTATAACCATCCAAGTTCTAGGGTGTTACAATTTTACTAGTATTAGAGCTTAGGTTAAAGGATCCCTAGAATATTAAGTACTAAATCTTTAGGATAGTGAGCTATGAGAAGTGTGAGCAGCTAAGGGATTAAGCTTAAATCTAGGAGAGTGGTTTTTACTGAAGGTTGGGGTAAGTTGCTTTAACTCACCTAAATATCTTTCTCCTTACTATTACATTTCTACTTGTTACTAGTTAGTATTTGTACTTTCCCATTTTAGTTGTCATCTTTTCTTGTATTCCTTTACCTTATTTTCTACTTGATTTCGTATCATGTTTTACTCATTATATTTGGTATCTTCTTTATATATATATATATATTTTAGTGCTAGTTTCTCTTTACCATTTCTCTCTTAAAATTTTCTTATCCTTCTATGGCTTACCTAAATTTGTGGTGGAAAAAGAGTTGAATTAGTGCTGTGAGGGTGAAGCTGAAGCTAGAATTGGTGGAAAACAAATAACGTAATTGGGAAAGACAGATTTCAAATTTTCCTCCGGACCACTTTACCTATATAGTTTAAGTCTTTTTACATACCATACCAAGTCTTTTAAGTTCCTATTTATGTTATTATTTTCCTTCCTTTTATTTAAATTCCAGGTTTTACACTTACACATGCACCATTGCAGATAAGCGTCCATTTAGTCATCATGTAAATGTGCAAGTTAGCTTTTTTCGTGCTAAACTATTATGCTTATCACAAGTAAAATTTTAGTTATCCTTTGTACTAACAAGGTCATCAAATCAGAAATATTTAAAATGGTGTACAAGCTCTTTTTTTTTTTTTTTTGAAAACTTCACATATGGTAGTATGTTTATTGTGTGTGCGTGTATATATATATTTCTCAAAAGTAAAAAACATTCAATGAATTGCCAATTCATTTCCACATGGACACCCACACAGGGAGCATAATGCAATCATGCAAATGGTGAATGCGTGATGATTAGATTCGTTAAATATCGCAAGACATATTTACAGGTGGTTCAGGGACGGATTTGTTCACATTGAGACAACGCTAGCCCAGCATCTATTCCTCTTGCAATTCCCACGCCTGTCCTGTAAGCTAAGGTTATGCTCAAGAATATTTTTACGGGAAAATCTCCATTTCAACAAAGAAAAAAAAATATCTATATGTTAACCATAATACATCCGCCGTATGTGTACCAAAAAATAAAAAGAGGCTTCAAAATTTGTATATGATAATTAGAATGGAAGTTTTAACTTTTTAATTTTATCTTTGCATACAAGTATTGCATTTATTCATGAAATAAAATATTGATTTAAGAGAAACAACTGTCTTTATAACTCATTTGTGTTGTCAAAGTGGTAGTTTTATATTGTCAAGGCTCTTATTTGTAGCTTAACCGGTATAAATATTAATCTTTAATAAGATCGATAAAGTTGAATTCTTTTATTTCACATAGTTGTAGTATATAAAATATTTGATAAAACAACGATATATTATATGCATAATTGGTTTCGATATAATGATATAGATGAACATATTTGGAATGATTTTCTTTTAAAATAATAATTAAAGATAATTTTCTTCCATCTTTTTCATCAGTTTCAAAACAGTTTTCTTTTCAGTAATAAGGCATATTTTAATAAAACATTAAAAAAAAAAAACAGTACAATCAACAACAGTTAGCCATGAGACCGGGAATCGAGTACTCAGTACGACCTGAAACAAACGTGCCGCTAGACATAACAAATAGTTCCTTCAGCAAATCTAAAATGAAATGCTTCTGTTGCAAGAATATCGGCCACCTGTTTTGATCATCACGAAAAAACCTGCAAAACATTATGTTAGAGAAACATTTTACAAGATTCCTGCAAGTAAATAAGATGCTAGGGCAAGCATCATTGTCGATTTATAAATTATATGGGGCGCGGAAAAATTACTAACTCCTAATAGATGAATATATATATATTTACATGTATAAAAGATTTTTAAACTTTTGAAAGAACTAAGAAAACATCTCAAAAGTAAAATATTAATTGAAGGATGTGTTGTTTCTTAGTTTTTACCAATAGTCGATTGAGGTTTATACGTATTGAGTTTGTAAGATAACACACGGTGAGGGGACGTAGGGAGATTATCTGGCGTGGTCACTCAGATGCTTAAGTTAGTAGTGGGCTCTTGTGAGTATAAAAGATGTGTGGGTAATACGCAGGCTTATAATACAGAGTGTGTAGAGAGAGTTAGTGGCTTAGTATTTATAGTAGAGTAGAACTGGCAGTTAGAGATTAGTTGAAGGGAGAGATCTTCTCTTGAAAGTGTGGAGAGTGAAGTTGTAGTGCTCAATGCGTTCCTAATATTCAGGATGTAACTGTTTTATCTTTATCTTATGGATCATGGTTGTTACAGTGCTTCATAGGCCTGAGTGGTTCAAGCATAGGCCTAAGGCTTGTGAGGGTGAGCCTAAGTGGGCGAGGCTTGACGAATCTGGTCGGGTTTAAGAGATCTATGCTCAAAGTGCCTTGTTAACACTTACCTCTCTTGTAGTTTCATTTCCGAGAAAGAGGGAAGGAGAAAGAATACATGGGCCACTTAAGTGTGACTGATCCGACTCTTGAAAGTTTAATCCAATGTTGTAGACGTCGATGTGATGAGATTGTAGATTCGGCATAATGGACGGTCCAAGGTGGCAAGGTTCGAGGCGGGAAGGCCCGAAGTGGGAAGTCATATGAAGCAGTGGATTGCCAATCCAAGAATGTTCGAGGCTAGGTGAGCAAGGGTGGTCAGGTGCTCCTCTACTACAAAATGGCCTATTGGAATAGGGCCTGACAGGGGCTAAACAGACATAAATGCATCATGTTTTCATAATGCTGACCAGATGGAGGTTGAATAGGTCCTAAAGAAGCTTCCTATTGAAGGAACTTTTTCAAAATGCAACTTTTGCCCACTTATATTCCGTACATTAAATGCGATATGATAGGTGTTATGTTGCAGCAGCCTAACGTGCAGCTACATACCTTCTGCCATTTAAAGGTGACCATTTAATGGAAATGCTTTCCATGTGTTTGCCAGGCAGCGTTCTAAGGGATTCGTGTTTATAAGTATCTCTACAATTGCCTATACGGCTTCATAGGTAGTTTTCCTATAAATAGGAGGATTGCAAAGAGAGACTGCTTTTCTGCAATCTTTTCTCTCAGTTGTTGCAATTTCTACATTCACATTCCAAACTTCAAACCTTTTTCAAAAGTTTTGAGTCTTCCGATCATGTTGACCAACAAAGGTGAGGTTAGCTCTTTTTCGCTGTTACTTACTTTTAGCTCCAGCTCTATAAGAAGTGATCCCGCTTAGGTATAGGAAGGCGAGGTCTTGTCACTAGCGCAACTCGACCAACCTATGAGGATGGCCGTGGAGGCACTAGACAAGGCTAGAATTATCAATGCTATCCTTAGGGATGTATATGTGGACGTTCCCCTAACCTCCGTAAAGGACTTGTTCAATGCTTTTAATACAGGCAAGGGGCCTGACAGCCATGTAAGCAGAAGTAGGTAATCTGCCCCTAACTGGGTCATCAGCAACTTTCTTGTGGGGACAATACCTGAGTGACATATTAGGTTACCGAACAGGGATGAATGAGTAGCCCTGTTATCAGGGAGGTGCTTTGCAGTCTTTGAGAAGTTCCTGGAGTTTAGGCATCGCTTCCCTCTAAGTCATTTTGAGAAGGAGTTCTTCAACTACGACTACTGCCATTCATTGCAGGTCTCTCCCAATGGGTGGAGGGTACTGAAGGCTTTCCAGGCGCTCTACAAATACATGGTGGTAAGGACTACTCCTAAGCTTTTCTATCACTTCTACATGTAGAAGAGCATTGGGGGATAGCCTTACCTCCAGCCGCACTTAGGGAAGAAGTTGTTTTGTGGCCTCGTGGACTTGGTTAAAGGTTGGTAGGATGAGTGTATGGTGGTGGAATTGCCCAAAGAAGTCGATTTCTAGACTTAGTGGATCAGGATGTTCCATACCGGAGGTGAGTAGAGGCTCGGTCCTAGTGACATCAAGGCCGTCCAAAAGATCTTGGCCTTCGTGGCACTAAGAGTTGGCTAAGAGATCAATACTGCAGAGACTGTAGAGAGGTATTTCCGACGCTCGATCTTCGAGCTCCTCTCCAGCATGAAGAAGGCTGTAGTGGACAAGTGGGCTGAAGGTACAGGTTCGTTCCTACGTGCTTGTTAGTTGTGCTAGTGTCGAGGTGCTTCATTTGACGCCGTAGGATGGGAGGACCTCCCTAGTCATGCTGGTTACGGCTGTGTCTTATGAATGATAGTAGTAGTTTCTTTTTATTTGTCCTTGCTTTCTTCTTCTAACTTTAGATCAGTATTCTTACAGGCAAAAATTTGGCCCCAACGATGTCTCATCCATCTATGGACAACCTGATGAGCCAGTGCTAAGCATGAACTAAAGTAAACCTTCCAATAAGAAAGGCGGTAAGACCAAAGTCGGGCCCTAATGAGACAAGCAAGGCATGGTCGAAGTCTGTGCCATAAGGGATTCCCTTCGGCATCTGTGATGAGCTAATGGAGGTAAAGCCTTTAGATATGGCTCTACCCACTCCTGCCTTCATCTATTTGTTTGAGCTTATCATCGTGGGCGACGAAGACGCTAAAGCAGAGGGGCCTGACGAGCAGGTGCTTTCTCCTTGAAGGGCGGTGGAAGGAGAGGCTATGGAGGGGGTAGCCCCTCTTCTAGCTACAAGCCAGAAGCACAGGGCTCTCGAGACATCCAGGGAGCTAGGTTTAGGGGTGAAGAAATAAAGGTCTATGGTGAGGGATCCTTTAGCTAGAGGGAAGTGGAATGAGTTGCCCTTAGCATATCCTTACTAAAGCGTCAATGACATGGGGGACGAGTTTTTGGACGTCCTCAACAATTTTAGGAAGATGGGGGTTAGGGCTAGACTTATTTTAAGAAACGCCATACATTTCTCAGAATGAGGCACTGAAGAGGGGGGTCGTTGAGTTGAAAATGAAGAAGGCCTGGAGGAAGATCCTAAGGCTGAAGCGAGAGGTCTGTGTTGGCGATTTGATACTACGATATCGAACCCTCAGTTATCAGGCTTCGATGGGGTCTTATACCCTTGGTGATTGGGCTATCTTAGAGAGGATTGCCCACAAGGGTAGGGATGACCCTATACAGACTGCGAGCTACTTAGGTACATTGATGCTGCAGGTAGGTCTTCGTTGCTCTTGTGGTATTATACTTCAGTGTCTTGTATTAATTGTCAGTTTCATTTTCATCTTGTAGTACTATGGCCAGGTGTTGCTTCAACTGAGCAAGTTTGATGTCGCCCATAAAGAGGTAATAGGTTTGCGAGAGGAGTTGCATGTGCAAAAGAGTCTGTTAAAGGCGGAGACTTTTAGTGAGAGGTATTAGAGAAAATTTGCCTAAGCTAATAGGCGCTTACGCTGCTTTATTGTACAGGTAGTAGGGCTTTAGGCACGGTTCAAGGATGCGGAGCGGGAGAGTAATAGAGTCGAGAAGGCAGCCTAAAAGGTTGACGACCAGAAGGCTCGGCTAAAGAACGAGTAGAAGAAAAAGGCTTATCTCTCTTAGAGGTTAGATAAGGAGGGTGAAGCTAGGGTTAGACTCGAAAGGGAGAACGCCAAGTTGAAGGCTTCCGTGGCCAGGCTACAAACCGAGCTAGCAATGAAGGCCTCCGTATATGAGGGCGTTAGGGCTACTTCGTTGTACCTGGCTGGTTTGAGAGTCGGTTTGGAGCGATAGGTTGGGGAGCTGTAGGAAAAAGTTTTAGAGATGGAAGATATCATCTCTACGATGCAGAGTTGGAAGGTCCTCAGCGATGCTGCCGCTAAGAAGGCGGTCGCCAACTACCGAAAGATCGAAGAGTGACTATAAGAACTGGAGGACCTATCTACTGACTCCGCCCATTACACTCGGAGGGAAGTTCTCTTCCATTATCTAGACCTGGACTTAAGCTTCCTGGACTTTCTAGATTCCCTAATGCTTATTGAGAAGAGAGAAGCCCTGGTACGGGAGAAAGAGTTCGCTTGGGTAGCTAACAATGATACAGGCGCACCCCTTGTTGCTAGGGTAGGGTAGGGCTCTTTTACATCTGCCTCTGCCCTAGTAGCTTAGTAGGAGGCTGCTCTAAAAGCTATCCCTAGGGAAGATACGTTTGTGGGGGATCTTTCTGCCGCTCTTGGTTTACATCCCTTAGGCCCCGCTCCAACCGAAGGCCTGCCATCTAAAGTGCCTACAGATTAGCGCTCTAAACAAATAGATGCTTTGGATTTTTCTAAAGTGCCAGAGTTAACTGATCCTAGGAGATAGCGGGTTTTGTTTTCTTTTTCTTTTCTTTTTTGAAATTAATGTAATTAGGGCTGGGATGCCAACTTTTGCTCTGTAATTAAACAATTGTGGAATAAGTAGATGAATGTTTTTTGTACGTCCTCTCCTGTTCTCTGTTCGTCTTTGAATGTATCTACTAAAGAATTTGTTTAAGGGAAATTGACCCTTGTCAAGGTTGGGGGAGTTCCTCCGCACAGGGGGTGTTTACCTTTGCTGAAGTTACCTTAAGGGGGGTTCGGTCGGTGGTGTTCCGACCTGCCCAGTGTGTAGGAGTTCCTTTATACAAGGTATGTTTCCCCATGCTGAGGTTATCCTAAAGGGGGTCGAGTTAGTGATGTTTCAACCTGCTCAATACGTAGGAGTTCCTCTGTATAAGGAGTATTTCCCCTTACCGAGGTAACCCTAAAGGGGGTTGGTTCGGTGGTGCTCTGACTTGCCCGGTGTATGGGAGTTCCTTTGTACAAGGGGTGTTTCTTCTTACCGAGGTTACCCTAAGGGGTCAGGTCGATGGCATTCTTACCTGCCCAGATAACGATTCATGTGCCTTTTTCAAAGGTTCATAAGGCAAGGGAGCGAGAGAGAGAAGTATATAATCAGTTGAGAACTTTTATTTCGATACAATTGTAAGAAAAATTGTACTTAATGAAATTCTAATCAAAATACAAACGTAGATTATTGGCATTCCACACGCACGAGATAAGCTCGCTATTTAATCTTTCTAGGCCATATGCTTCATTGCCCAGTCTCTCCCTGACTCTGATTAGGTCTTCCTAATTGGAGGCTAACTTACCTTATCCTTCTCTTGAACTTGTGGCCTATAGTTTTCGGCATACCAGGTCGCTGACCTTGAATTCCTTATATTTGATGTTCTGATCGTAATATTGGGTAGCCCGATATTGGTACGCGACAACCCGAGTAGCAGCAAGGTCTCTAATTTCCTTGATTGTATTAACACTTGCTTGCAGCAATGAGTCATTCAGGGCGGCGTCGAAACTTTGAGTTTAGATATTGGGGAGCTCAAGTTCAATAGGGAGGACTGCTTTTGACCCGAAAGCTAGATGGAAGGGGGTTTCACCTGTTGAAGTGCGGTGCGTGGTCTTGTACCCCCACAAGATATTGGGTACCTTATCGGCTTAGGCACCTTGAGATTGGTCCACACGCTTCTTCAGGCTATCTCAAATGACCTGATTGGTCGCCTCCACCTGTTCATTTAATTGGGGGTAGGCAACTGAGGTGAAGTACGGGATGATGTGGTACTTGGCGCAAAACTCCTTGAACTTAGGGTTGTCGAATTATCAGCCGTTGTTTGTAATTAGTACGTGAGGGACTTTGAACAGGGAGAGAATGTTGTTTCTGACAAAGACTTTACACTCCTTTTCGTGATTTTGGCCACTGCTTCAACCTCCACCTCTTTAGTGAAGTAATCTACGGCGACAATTATGAATTATTGTCCTCCTGATGCTTTCAGGAAGGTACTGAGGATATTGATCCCCCATTGTACGAATGGCCATGGGCTTGTCAAGGGTTAGAAAACAGTGCTGGGCGCATGACTAATTGAGGCGTGCTTTTGGCACTTGGGGCGCTTCTAGACTATGACCTTTGCGTCTTGCTTCATGGTAGGCCAGTAATATCCGAGTCATAGCACACGAAGGTAGAGGGCTTGGGACTAAATATGATTGTTGCATACTCCAGTGTGTAGCTCTTTTATAATGCACAGTCCTTCTTCTTCTTAGAGACATTGGTGTAGGGGGAGGCTAACTCCCTTGCGATATAAGACATCGTCAATCAGCGTGTAATTGGTAGCGTGATACCGAAGCTTCTTCAACTCCCTCCTGTCCTCCGGTAGCGTGCCTTGCTCCAAGTAGCTTCAGATAGGATCTATTTAGCTCAGTTCGGGTACCAATGCGGTCAGTTTTAAAATTTCAGCAGAGTTAGGAGCTTTACTTTTTTTTAGCAGGTACTCTATGAAGATCTTACTGTCCTTCATTTTAAGCTTTCGTATGCCAATGGAGGCTAGCTTTGGATAACCAATTTACCGCAGAATTTTCCAGCTGAGGGATCTTCATGATGTCCCATCGAGGGAACTCTGCTAAGAGACTCTTCACTTTCTTGAGGTACCTCATCATAGTGTCATCTCTAGCTTCATATTCGCCTTAAGCCTATTGGCCGACTAGTACGGAGTTTGAGAAGATTTGCAACTAGTCCTCACCGATCTCCCTGGCTAGTTTGAGATTGACGATGAGTGCCTCATATTTAGATTCGTTGTTACTAGAATCAAATTTGAACTTGAGGGTGTAGCAGATGGTGACTTAATGCGGGTTGGTTAAAACTAAGCCCGTGCCTCTACTCCCCGAGGTGGAGGAACCGTCGACGTAGAGAGTCCACACCGGTTTGTCATTGTCCAGTGGTGCTTCATCCTCTCCTATGTACTCTACCACAAAGTCGGCTAATACCTGTGCTTTGTAGGACGTTTGTGGCTGGTATTAGATTCCGTATGCGCTCAACTTCATCCCGTATTTCATCATCTGTCTAGATACGTTGGGTTTCTATAGCATGGTGCATAGTGGTTGGCTCATGAGTACAATCACCTGGTGTGCCTGGAAGTAGGGCCTCAGTCATCGGGCAGTGATGATGACGATTAGAGCGAATTTTTTTGCTCGAGTGTACCTAACCTCAGGTCCATGAAATATGTGGTTGATGTAATATACTGACCTATGTTCTCTTCCCTCTACTCCGACTAGTACTAAGGAGAGTGCCCGGTTACTTGCGACTAAGTAAAAGAACAGGTCATCCCCTAAGATAGGCTTGGAGAGGACTGATGGATGAGCAAGGAAGTCCTGGAGTTGTTGAAAAGCAGTAGCGCACTCCAGAGTCCATTCAAAACCCTTCAGATTTTTTAGGATTTTGAAGAAGTCAGCGCATTTGTCAGTGCTCTTTGAAATGAATCTGCTCAGGGTAGCCACCATGCCAGTGAGCTTTTGTATGTTTCAAACTGAAGTTAGAGGCTTCATTCCCTTAATGGCTGTGATCTTCTCGGGGTTGGCCTTAATGACCAAAAATTCAAGGAACTTGCTAGAACCAATGCCAAAGATGCACTTCTGGAGCTTCAGCTTCATGTTGTGCATGTGCATTCGATCGAAGGCTTCTTGGAGATCCTTGAAATGATCGATCGGCTTCTGGCTCTTGACAATCATGTCATTGACGTAATCGATGTACACCTCCATATTGTGTTCTATTTGGGGCTTAAACAATTTCGTCATCATTCGCTGGTATGTGGCCCTAGCTTTTTTCAGTTCGAATGACATTACAGTGTAGCAATATGTGCTATAATTGGTGACAAAGGAGGTATGGACTTTGCCTGTCAGGACCCTAAAGGGGGCTTGGTAGGATTACCCAAAATTTTCATAACATGTGTGCACTTATGATATGAAAATCGCCTTACAAGTCAGAGATTACAAGACTTTAAATGATTAATTACTAAGGATGTTGAATTGTAATTAATTAACATATTATAGGATATAAATAACTATAGATATCCAATATTCTACAATTCTTTAGAATCACAGAAAATCAGTATCCCTTAACAAATGATAAGATCAAAGAGAATAAACTTAAAATTCAAACTTATTGAAATTACTAAATCTAAATATATAAGTAGTAATAACATTTAAAGTTTCAAATGAGCAATACAGTCTTTCTTTGATTCTAACCTTCAAAACATGTCAATACATACACTTAATGCTCGGTTCTTAACCTATGCCCAAATATCTAGCACCTGCAAAAGAAAAACTATTAGGGGGTAAGCTATAAGAGCTTAGTGAGTTATCCCTCATACTATATTGGCAAACAAGTTATCAAACAATTTATTACAATCATATGAATGCATGCATATGCAATATGCCAAATAATATATATAGTTGACTGGTACTGCATATTATATCGAATTTTAACGCCCTTCGAGATAAGGGTTGGGGATTCATCGGCACCAATCACGACCGGGCTCTAGTACTTGGGTTTTTACCAATAACTTTGAATTCCGTATTTCACAAAATACCTTTTCATTTCTAAAAATCCAGTGGTACACAAAATCCCAAGCTTAGCGGTGAGGCGGCCCCCACAGTCCACATTCATAACTTACAGCAAAGATCTCTAGACTCGATCCTCAGTCATACGATTGGCGTCTCTATCGCCTAGTAAGCCCATAGGTTCGGGTAAGGTCATGTTGTACGAGTGCACCATATAGAAATACTTTAATATATATAAACAACCCTTGTAAGGCTTCTCTTTACCTCTGTATGAAGTGATGGTCGGAATAAGTAATGCAATGTATGGATAATGTATGACCCTTTTAATTTAAGATAAGCTAAATATAATTAAGTCAAATTATGTGGCGATCGATCAATATCAGCAAACCATCCAAATAATGTAACAATCAACCATACAATCAAATTCTCAATTATTGTATTAAACAATATTTTTCATAGTAAGCAATCAGTATCAAGTATATGCATATCCCGAATCTCCACGCATCAAGTTATACTATTTAATTTAAGTGCACTAACTATAAACATAAACAAGTATAAAGTCATTAGGAGTACTCACTTGACTATGACGACTCGCTCTAGTTATAATAATCAATCGGGAGATCTTTACTCTCGTTGGGATCACCTGATCATTATGATATAATAATGATGGTAAGCAATTGAATTAACTAGTAATTCTAGATATCTATTTACTTAATTCTACTTAGATTACTATCAATTTTAATCCGATTAGACTTTATCATTAATCGTATGTAACTTTTTTATTCTATTTCTGATATTTATGAATTTATAGTTGTTTTTCATCATTTTCCATCATTTTCAAACGTACGTTCATACAATGATATTCGTTTTGGACGTTAAAACCCGTGTTTTATGATATAAACTAAATTTATTGAAATTTTAACTATTGAAGCTTAATTATTCTTATTACTTATGTTTATATCCTATTCTAGTATTTAATGATTTAATTAGCCATTAAATTCTTACACTTAGGGAATTTTACATTGGTATTACTAATTCACGTATTTAATTAAGTTTAATTCAATTTAGGAAGTGTATCAAGGTTTAAAAGATCTTCGGCTCCTAAGTACATGTATATATATATATATATATATGTTATATTCTTATATAGTCTTATAATTTATTATTTTATAAGCTTATGTTTATGTCATCGCTTAGGTCATCAATTGCTTGTAACATCGCTTATGTCATCTTTTAATTACATCATTGCTTACATTATCATCCATTATTACCCTTATGTATTCATACACTTTATACATATGTTATAAATATACTTATATTTCTAACATACTAGTATGTACATTTATATACTTATACATATACTAGTACTTATACCCATATAAACATACAGTGACATACGTATTTTTATACGTATTTTCGTTTGCCTAAAGTCCTCTTTTAAGAAAGCTTCGCAATTTTTATATTTTTGTACTTTAAGGGTGCATTTGGCGTGGTATATGTATATATAGTTAGTATATGCCTTATTTTAGGTTATATACATAATGGATACTTATATATAATTGATATTTATGTACAAAGATCTTTATATATGTATTTATCAAGTATACTCTGATATACACATACTTAGATATATGTACGCATGATCTTCTTTCATTTACAAAGGCTGTCCTACACTTCTAAGTATAAAAATTGAAACTTTAATTCTTCAACAATATATATGTACACAACACATAAACTTTCTATACTAACCTACTTATTCATCTAACTATTAAATAATATAAAGCAATACGTAATAACATATCTTTTTTTCTTCTTGATTTATGATAATAGAAGTTGTGAAAGTGAAGTGGAAAAGTGTAGAACTAAGGGGTCAAGAAGATTACGGTTTGGTAAAAGGGGAGAAAAGAGTTGTGTTTGTGTTTTAAAAGGATGAAGACAAGTGGGATCCTAAATGGAAAAGGAGTGGATGGCAACAAGGAAGAGAAAAAGGGAAAAAAATCTAAAAGAAAAAGAAAGAAATCATTAGAAAGGAAGAGATGATTCTATAGTGAAAATGATATTTTGTTGAATTTTTCATATGTTGGCTTTAGTCAATATGTGTTGACTTAGTTAACTTTTTGACTTTGGTCAATATGTGTTGACTTTGTCAACTTTTCAAAATTAAATGTCATTTAGTATACATAATAAAGTAATTAGGGAAAATTAGGAGAAAAATTAAGAAAATGAAAGGAAATATGAGGTTTATTGTAATGATTAGTAAAAATAGCTAATGAGATCTTTATTTAGATATTTATATCCTATATATATCCTTTGGTAAGCTACTTAATATAATTATTATGAAAAGTATCATTTAGGGTATTAATGTTTAATATATGTAACATAAGCTTCAACTAAACTTTTAACTCTATGTAATACTAACTTAGTTATATACTTAGAAGATGAATGTGATTTATGATGTGATATCTTAGTTTCTAAAGGGTTACTTTAGTATTATAAATATTTGTGAATGATTAAAGGTTATCTTTAATTTTTTACTAATGATTTAGTATAATACTAAAGTTATATTATCAATTAGGGTTTTAAGGTAAAGTATAGTGAATTAGTACTTTTATATCTTCAAAGTTATATTTTTAGGGTTTTATTACTTTCGAGTGCAATCTCTAATGTTTATATACATTTAAGGTATAAAAGTTTTCTATACGATTAAATCTTCGGTTATTATCTTAGGATTTTGATGAGGTTCAAGGTTAACTTTTATAGTTACATATACTTAAGATTTTAAGGTTTTCATATGCGATTAGAGGTTTAATTGATAATTTAAGGTTTAATTGATAATTTAAGGTTTTTCATATTTGCTTTAGGTTTTGAATTGAGGTTTTAATCAGTTTTAAATCTTACTAACTCTATTGACTTCAAGAAATCATCTACAGTTTAGGGGTTTAATTTTATACTTAGAAGGCTAGATTTGCGGGGTTTACATCGCCTTTCGGGTCCATTTTGATCTGATCATATCTTGAGAAGGTGTCTATAAAGCTCAGTAAGGCATGTGCTAAGGTAGAATCGAAAAGCTAGTCGATTCTAGGGAGGAGGAAACAATCTTTATGGCAGGCTTTGTTGAGGTCAGTATAATCAACACACATGCACCACCTCCTATTCTTCTTCTTAACTAGTACAACATTCGTTAGCCACGTCGGGTACTTTTCCTCCCTCACGAAGCCAGCTTTAAGCAGCTTTTATACTTCTTCTTCGATTGTGGCCTATCATTCTAGGGTGAAATGCCTCTTTTTTTTGTTTGATAGGCCTCATTATTGTGTCAATGTTGAGGCTGTAGGTCGCTACGTTGAGGGAAATTTTGGGTATGTTTGACACTGACCAGGTGAACCTATCCGAATTTGCATGTAGGAAGGCAATGATTTTGTCCTTCACTTCAGTTAGGGTCTTAATCCTGACTTTTGTGGTTTGGTTGGGTGAGGTGCCAATCTGGACATCTTCTGTTTTTTCTCCGAGTTCATCCCTCCCAGCCGACCTCTCCTGCGGGCCTGTTTCCAAGGTGAAGACGCCATCACTTTTGGACATATAGCTCTCATGAGAGCTTCTGATCATACCTACATACTCCCACCCCGGTTGACGTCGAGAATTTAGCCTTCAAATGCAAGGAGGATGTGATCATCCTAAATGCGTTTAGGCTTGGTCTTCCCAAGAGCGCATTATAAGGGGAGGGACAATAAATCACAACAAACTCTACGGGTCGTTGTACTACATGGTCGTTATTACCAAGTTCCATATCTAGTGTGATGATGCCCTCGGCTCGGATCGTGCTGCTATTGAAGTTGATGAGATTGCGGTGGTATAGCTTCATCTTTACTGGTAGCTTCTTCCTCATCTTGTCTTATGTATGGAGGAAGAGTATGTCAGTAGAACTGCCAGTATTCACCATAATCTTTAGGACCTCAAATTTTAAGATCCTTGCCCCGATGATGAGGGCGTCTTGGTGAGGGGTGTCAACGCCTTCAAGGTCGGCATCGGAGAAGGAGATGGAAATGTTTAACTTCTGTCTCTTCTCCTTTACTATTAGTACCTCTGATGGGGCGTTAATCGAGCTGCTTGTGCTTAGTCGGCTCTCAGGGTGCGGCCTCTCTACGATCACATTTATGATGCCATTAAGGGTGCGATCGTTGCGATAGTTATTATTATGCTTGGTATGGGCATCCTTGGTTTATTGCCTTCGAGGTACCCTATCTCTGTCATCGTATGAATGGTTGTCGCTCCTTCGATGGTCCACATATTCATTGAAGAAGCCGTATTGAATGGCACATTCAATGGCATTCTTCAACTGGTGGCACTCTTCAATGGTGTAGTTGTGGTCATCGTGGAACAGACAATATTTGACAAAGTTCTAATAGCTAGGGTTCCCTTGTATTTTGTGCGACTTCTAGAGTAAGCTCCAGTCCTTCACTTCAAAATAAACCTAGGCAATTGGCTTATTCAAGGGAGTATACTAGGTATAGAGG